>CAJQUW010006143.1:0-156463 GCA_907163375.1 Prostheceraeus crozeri | reverse complement strand
CCGGAACTCTGCCCCACTCAAACCCGGAACCCTGCCCCATAAGGGGGAACCCTGCCCCACGTCAGGATATATTTAAGCGTGTACGCTGCCCCACTAACCCTGTACCCTGCCCCACAAGGCGGAACCCTGCCCCACGAAGTATGAAATTATGGAAATCGTCCCCTGCCCCATTTTCTAACCCGTAACTCTGCCCCTAGTCGTAAGTAGGAATCCTGCCCCACATCATATATCGTAACCCTGCTCCATTTTCAATTTAATTCATAATTATTATGAATCTGACACAGTTATGTTTACCTAGTTGTGTGATACCCGTTTGTAAAATTATTTCGATGTTTTAGAACATGGATATCTTACTTTTAGTTTGAGTAGTTCAACTATTATTAAATTGATGTAATATTTTTCACATTCTAGGCTTTTTTCGAGAATCAATTGTAGGTGAACAATTTGAAAAAAATGTTAATCACATAAAAATATCAGCGTATTAATGCTAAATTGACAGCATGCTGTAACACTTAGAACTGAAATTTTGATGATGATGATTAAAAGCATTCAAAAATTGAACCGATTGATGCATGTGGATTATTGTATATACGCAAACACGCCTAGACCCATCAACGAAAAATGCTTTCTGGCATGTCAAAATTCACAAAAAATGAACATTGCAAGACATGGAATATCAACAGAAATTTCAGATATAGAATGTAAAGATATATAGTTTTATTAGAAGTACATCGCATTTTATTGAACTTACCAATTCAGAATTAGAAATTCGTCGCATGACTTTCATGGGCTGATGCTTAAATGCCTTCAAATAAGTATGAGGAGGTGAATACATGTTTACTATTACATATATTCACCTACATCATCTATTTTCGGCATACCAATTTCGCTGGAAATGAAAATTGCAAAACAAAATGTAGCAGTATGTACAGATTTACTTTCCCGCTGAGACTGTGTATTTCATATACTTCGGTAGAGATAAATAACAGAAGTTAATCAATGGACACACGCACACAGGTGAAACATAATAATAATATGGATAATAATAAACATAATCATATGGAAGTACATGTGATAAAGACGATTACTACACATTGTTCGTAAAATATCGACCACAAAATTTTTACAAATATGGTATGTAGGCCTGCATCATTTATAAGATGTCATTTTGTCTTTTCTACATTCACCGTAAAACCTGTAATACCGTCACTCCCTAAAAACGCTGCCTGCATTACAACGAAACTCTCTGTATTTCGATGAAGTATAGCCAGATACTTGGGTATTTTGTACATGTTGCCTATTTTGCACATATTTTCACTATTTGCAATCGCATTTCCTGTTTTTACATCCCATGGATACCTCCATGCCTCACGAACAATGTGTGATATGCAAGATATTTTGGTGAGTTGAGTTCGCCTTCTTGCATGAGTATTGACATAATGTCAAGTCTTTACAGACTTCCCGTATGAACCGCTAAACTTGTGTGCATAATGTACAGGTTTTATGGTATCTTATCCAAATGCCTGTATATTCCAAGAAAATTACAATTTCATGATAAATTGAATGTCAGTTTATGAAGTGGTATGCAGTGGCGCTATATTAGAAGCCGATTTCCACTGCACTCATGTAATTTGTTTAGATATGCACACAAAAATGCAACTTTAAATTATTTATGAAGATCATATAATTGAAAAGTTTCGCATATTCCAAACACATTATTATTTTGAAATCATTCTGAAATTGTCAAAGATCTGTCCCTATGTAGGGCATCTTGGAGAGAGCTATGTCCTTACATTGCCTCCTCTTCTTTGACGCTATTTCTACTGGAGGTGGACTTCTTTTTCTTGTTGTCTTCTCCAAGCTTCCGCTAACCGGTAGTGTATCTTCATCTTCAGCCTCTTGGTCTTCCTCCTCCCCAAACAGGTCTTCGTGATCCGATTCCGGAACCTCGAACTCATACGAGGTTGGTGGTTCAACCACAACCTCGTGGATGTACTTGAAAACTTCTGAAAAGCAAGTTAACTTGATTATGACGGGGAAGGTCCGTCAAAAAGGGTATGTAGCATATTTCAGTTATAATAAAGTATGAGCATCAATTTATGTGTTATAAAACCAGTAGGCCTGCGCACCAAAGTCACATGTGCTTTGATTATGATTATATATAGTTTGTAGAGGTTTTTGGTAATGTCTATGATGATTGTAGTAAGGTAAATCACCAAAGTAACTTATTCTAGTCTCTAACAGCCCGGAGAGAGTTTTTAGAACACCGTCTTGTCTCGCAGTCAGAATAGTTGTGTTAATATTATCATCAGCATTACATTCGCCAAGTGACAGGATGGAAAGGTAATTAAGATAAGGCGAAGAGATTACAAGTGGAAAGTGAAGTAAAGAGAGGTGTTAAAATCAAGGAGAGCAGCAGCTGTACACCATCTGTTAGCGTGCATCGCAACTAAGGCTGATTGATGACACCGCTACAGTACTCCCCTCCCAGCCTTTACGTCAGTCAAGGCGATGCCGTAGTAGAATAAAGATGTTCATCCTGGAACGTAACGAGCGGGAGATTGTATGTGCCGGCCAGAGCGCGTGGTCGGAGTAGGAGTGTCAGCACTTGATCTATCTAAGTGGGCGGGCTTGAGGCGGTCGATGGAAATTGTCTCTGAGCGGCCGTTTTTGGAGATACAGTAAAATTTATCGCTCCGACTGAGGATAAGATACGGCCCGTCGTACGTAGGTTGAAGCGGCTTGCGCACAGCATCGTGTCGGATGAAAACATGACTGCATGTTGCCAATTCGCTGGGAAAGAAAATTGGCTTGGACTGAGGGCGTGGAGACGGGGCTTTCAGCTCTCGCATGAATGACTGAAGTTTTGTGACGTAATCACAAGCGTCCGTTCCGTTTGCATCAGGCTGTGACTGGGAATGATCACTGCTGAGGAATTGACCAGGTAAACGCAATGTGGTGCCGAGAGTCAATTCAGCTGGGGAGCAATTAATGTCGGTTTTGACGGCTGACCGCAAACCGAGCATAACGATAGGCAAATTGTCTGTCCAATGCTGCGGCGAGGGTTGTGACTTGAGGGCGGTTTTGAGCTGGCGATGTAGACGCTCCACCATCCCGTTTGACATCGGATGATACGCCGTTGTTCGAATGCGAGTACATCCCAGAAGTTGAGTGAGGTCAGTAAATAAAGCAGACTCAAACTGTCGACCGCGATCAGTTGTGATGATCTCAGGAACGCCAAACATGGAGATCCAGCGCTCCACGAAAGCGCGTGCAACCGTTGATGCGGTGATGTCCTTTATAGGGATAGCTTGAGGCCATCGCGTGAAACGGTCGATGCAGGTTAAGATGTAAGTGTAACCGTTGGAGGGAGCAAACGGTCCGACAAGATCAATGTGGACATGACGAAAGCGAGCGTCCGGTGCTGAAAACGTGCCGATGGGAGCACGAGTATGGCGGTTGACCTTCGACCTTTGGCAGGGAATGCAGGCGCGAGTCCATTGTCTGATATCGCGTTTCATATCTGGCCAAACAAAGCGTCGGATACCAGTCTGTTGCTGGGCTTGATGCCTGGATGTGCGAGACCGTGAATAACGTCGAATATTCTTCTACGCCAAGACAGTTGGATAAAGGGGCGAGGTAAACAGTAGAGAGGTCACAAAGTCACTTGATCGAGTAGACGAAGGAATGGGTATGTCTTTGCAAATTGTAGGCAGTGGTTATGCTTGTTGCGTAGCCTTGCAGGTCGCTGTTTCTTTCTTGTCGTTGAGCGTTGGGCGATTTCTTCATGAGTTAGGGCAGGAAGGACGAGTGATGGTGAGACTTTCCACCAGTGACAAAGTATCAGCAACAATGTTATTCTTACCGCTGACAGGTCGAATGTCACAAGGGAAAACTGACATAATATAGTCTAGGTGTCGGACTTCTCGCGGTGGGAAAGTATATAAATGCGATCAGCAGACGTGGGCGAAGCGTAAGTGAGTGGCTGTATGGTCAGTCTGTACGGTTGAAGGTCCACGACCTTCTAAAGAAATGGCGAATGGGCGAATTGCGAAGGTAGAATGGCAGCAGCTCTCTGACGAAAGTGCTGTACAGGGACTCTGTGACGGATAGTTTCCGTGAAAAGAATGCAAGCGGTTGAAGTTCACTGTCTGTCAACTGTTGCAGAGACCGCACCAACAGCGAAGTTAGACGCCGTCGACGTGCGAGTTCAACTGTGAAAGATTGTTCGGGAAATCAGCCAGACAAGTGCGTCTGGTGAGGGCACGTTTGGCGTCGTTGAAGGATTGTTCAGCTTCGGAGGACCACTCAGGGACTTGGTGCGCCTTTGAGCAGAGTGGTTATGGGCTGTAGAAGTCTTTTTTTGCACATCGAGGGATTTTTTTTTAAAAAAAAAAAAAAAAAAAAAAAAATAAAAAAAAAAAAAAAATAAAAAATTTTAATTTAAATTTTATTTTTTATTTATTTTTTTTTTTTTTTTTTTCTTTTTAAATTTTTTTGTTTTTTTGTTTTTTTTTTTTTTTGTTTTTTATAACTAAAAAAGAAAAAAAAAAAAAAAAAAAAAAAAAAAAAAAAAAAAAAAAAAAAAAAATTTAATTTTACAAAAAAAAAAAAGCGGCGGTAAAAATTTGATCTTGCCGAGGAATCGACGGAAGTTCAGCTATCGAAGTTCGCTGGGGAAAGTTCGAGAATAGCAGTGGACCTTGTGCCTTCGACGGGCGCGTATTCCATGACAAGTCGATCTTGTGTCCGAGAAAAAGGTAATTGATGAGAATAACCGAAAACCACACTTAGACGGGTTCAGTATGAGTCCCCGGTACTCATCAAGGCGTTGAAACAGCATTCTGAGATGGTACTGGTGCTCTTCCGGTGAGGAGCTATGCGACTAGCAGGTCATCAACGTAGGCAAATACGAAGTTAAAACCACGCTAAAATTCGAATTCGTCGATGAAGCGTTGAAATGTCTTGTGCTGCGTTGCGTAGACCGAAAGGGGCATCCTGGTTAAACTCGAAAAAGACCGAAAGGAGTTGTAAACTGCAGTCTTCGCAATATCATCAGGTTCGACAGGAATCTGATGATAGGCCACGAGTCAAGTCGATGGATGAGAACACAGTCATGCCTTTTGAGGTTTTGGAAACGAAAAGTCCATTCGGATGTGGGGAACTGGATACCGGAATCAGGTTACAGTCACACTATGGTTGAGCAGCGCGGTTGAGTCCACCGCAAAGGGCGCCCAATCGCCAGACTTCATGGTGACCAATGTGCAGAGGAGAGGCCCAAGCGCTTATCGGTTACGGACGAAACGATACCCATCTCAAGGCATGTGCTGGAACTCCTCTTTTAGCCATCAACGCAAACGGTCCGGTTGCTAAACGGCGCAGGGCGAGTGAAAACTGGAGGGCCTGTGGTGCGGATGTGGTGGAGTCACATTGTGCTTGGCAAGCGTCATCAGTGGCAGGGGAGTGATTCGTTAATCGAGGAAACTGGCGTAGGATAAGTCAAATAAGGACATTGAGAGGCAGGCGCAAGGGACGGATGAGTCCAGGAGAGGGTCTCCTGAGCTGCTGAACACCGTTGGCCGTGGTGCCAAGAACAAAAAAGGCTTGTAAAGCTGTCCAGAAGGCGGACGGTAAGTTCAGGTCAATCAGGAGGAGGTGGAAGTGGCTGAGGAAGTCAGCTTCCGATGAATAGGATGAGTGACATCAGACTATACAACAAAAATTCCACCGAAAGGTACGCCGTAGTTCCCAAATTCAAAGTCAACGATCGCTGGCCGAAGGTTTCAGATGATGGCCGTTGATTAGCTGCGAGAGAGAGGTTCACCCACGGAAGCATTTCGACGATCAGCAGGTCGTAGGAGGAAGGACACTGACCTCAGCACCACTGTCCGATTCAGGAACTTGGTGCCGGAGTAAGCGTCCCAAACAAAAGTCGGCCAAGCTCGGAGATGAAGGGCCCGTGGCAGCCGCCACCTCTACTGCGGGGCCGAGGATGGGTTTCCCGATTGGAAGCTGCCAAGGGGCTTAATGCACTTCTCAGGTCTGCAGTGCTGTAATTTTTCGGTGGTACCAGCACACATCAGGACGGTCCGCCAACAGGACATTAGAAACGGTCCCGGGACTTAGAAACGCTTCACGTGAGTTCCTAGTAGTGCACAAGGAGGAGATGCGTTTCAGCAAGTCGGTTCACTGTCTTCTCCAAGCGATCCAGTCGGTCGCTGAGACTGTCCAGGGCGGTTGACTGAAGCGACCGCGGGCGTGGGAGAGGATACTGGAGCGTCGAGAATTCGAGTCACTATGTTCTGCAACATCTTCAAGTGTGCATGGACATCCTTGGAGGCAGCGAGAATGGATTTGAGGCATGGAGGGGGAGTCTCTGAACGAAGAGTTGTCGCAGAAGTCCTTCATCGAAGTTGCGGTGACCCAGCAGTGTGCACCGCATGCGGCGCAGGAGTTGCGAAGGCTTACGATCACCAAGCTCCTCCTCGCCTGAGTAGCTGACGCAAACCGTTTGTGTTCGGTAGACTGAGGTTCGCATTGATGATGGCCAGCCTTCAGCTCATCATACTGATTCACGGGTCATCGGGCAGAGAAACGATCAAGGTCGCGACTTCTTTTTGAGCGATCTCTTGAGGGTTTAAATTAGTGGAATGTTTTGAGTCAAGATTTACTTTTAGGAGGTTGTGCGAATGATGTGGCCAAACATAGTTTTCCTGTTGGTAACTCGACAGGACGTCGAATTTCCGCCTCGCAGAGTGAAGAACCACAGCTCGACGTCCGGAGGACCAGAAAGGAAAGGTGCTTCACAACTATAGCAGCGGCGAGTTGAGTTGGGTCGGTCATGATTTTTTTAGTTGGGCCGCGCAATTTTGTAGGTTTTTGGTAATGTCTAATGATGATTGTAGTAAGGTAAATCACCAAAGTAAAATTATATTCTAGTCTCTAACAGCGCGGAGTAGAGTTTATTAGAACACCGTCCGAGTTGTCTCGCAGTCCAGAATAGTTTGTGTTTAATATTTATCATCAGCATTACATTCGCCAAGTGACATAGATGGAAAGGAAATTAAGATAAAGGCGAAGAGCATTACAAGTGCAAGTGAAGTAAAGAGAGTGTTTTAAAATCAGGAGAGCAGCAGCGGTACACCACTGTTAGCGTGCATCGCAACTAAGGCTGACTGATGTACAGCCGCTACAAGTTCAATTATAGTCAGCAATATATTCCACAATAAATTACTCTGCAGATACGATATTCGAAGGATATGTGCAGCTAGCACGCAGAAATATAAGGAACACTACTTACTGTCAACTTCTGCGTTGAGGGCCGACTGATAATATCTCTGTGCCACATACTCGGAGTGCAGGATTGCCTTGGCCAAGGTACCACGATCGGCAACCCGCTTTATTGCCGAGGGTTGACATGGCCCTGCGATAATCGCTTGCCGTGTACTTCCGGCCGAGGACCTGTGGAAGTAGAAGTCATGCGTATATATATGTGCTGTGTACAATTCAAGGGTGCTTTAATATTCGAAGTTGTATAGTATCTTTCAACGTATCAATTATAGTATTACTATCATCAAGGGCGTACTGCGGAGTCTTCGTGTCTGCGAGGCCTTCGGCGCATACTCAACAATAATCACCATCATTTCAAAATAATAAGTATCAATTACTCATTAACTTTCACTTATTTTTGATGGCTTCCTCGATTACTCTACACAGCTAGGAGTCAGTTTTCAGTCTCAAAATTACATTCAATTCAGGGTGAATCCTCGCGCACTCGAATCGCAGCGGCATGTCTCTTCAATCTAATTCAGATGGCCTAGTTTCATTCTTTTTGCGTTGCAGCTTCGATTCCTTGGCAAGAATAGTAATCAAGAGCAATTTAATCATGAAAGTACATATTTCAACATCATGCTTCACACAATTGATAAACAATTATGCAATTAAAAAGTATGGAATTATGCAAGTAATAAGTATTATAAATAGCTACATGGGTGAGGTGTACCTAGAGTGTATACACGCATGAACATACCTTTAGTGATTCATTAACAATAAGCCCTCCGATTTGAAGGGATTCCCAGTCGCGCTGCAAAAAATCGGCTTGTCTTGCCATGACTTCTCTGGCAGATCACGCATGCAATCTTGCTGCTTGTGCATTTCGAGGAAACTCTGCATCAGGGTCCAGAGTCGCTCATCGAAGCGCAACAGCGCGCAACCATGTTTGCGATAGGATTTGTGATCACCTATAAAAAAAGGGATTTATCTTATCCTTTTATGGTAAAAATTTAATCAAAATTAGCTGACACATCCGATTAATGATGAAGCCAGTTGATGAATAGTGTCAAATGACTCAGGACGGGTAAGATGTTCGTGTACTCTGAGATGAAAAAGGCACCGTTCTTGTCAGATCGTGCTGATAGTTGAATAACACATCTTCAACGTGTATGAATCAATATCAGAATAGCTACTAGAACAACATTTACGACTGTGTTAGAACAACTCATTGAGCTCGAAAGTTTTAGTAAAAGACATTGCAAATCTAAGAATTAGAGAGGCGATTTTCGTTAGATCTGTAATCAAGGGAGGAAAGGAGGTTATGCGTCATAACATCATTATCATTGTACCGTATATCTTGATTCATCTGCTAATCCCACACTTGAATTTTGAATTTCCTCTCCAGAATTCGCAACACAGGCGTTCACCGCAACTTCTAAATTCAAATCAATGTCTCTTAAGTTCTTACCCTGCAAGGTTTTCCCTCCCCCCGCACGCAGACGACGGTCAATGAGGATTCATTGGTTGTCAGAGGGTTTTTGATGGCGTTTACATCCAAATCCTCGAATGGCTTCAGGCGCACTGGGTTATACGCAAGCACAGCCAAGAGGAGCGCGTTACGGATCTGCAAAGAAATTGTAACGGTGCTTTCTGTCAAAATATTATACATTTTTGAAATAGGCTGATTCTATATAACTGATGACTTGCAACGGAAATAATAAAATGCGTTTCTTGTAATTACTTACTGAATATAACTACTGCTTCCGCTTTTGATTGTATCTTCCGCATGCTGCAGGACTTGCCTGAGATCGGAGGCAGTTGGGAGATGCTGACCCTTCAGAACCTGTTTGTTTGACTGGAAATAATCAAAACATCAGATAGTCGTATAGTCGTATAAAACACTCGTAACGTCTTGGTGGTCCAAATATGAGCAACCACTTCAAAGCAATATTTCATCTCTGGAATCATTTTTCACACCATTTTCAGATAATTATTTGGGAAATAATACAATTAATGTAATTGAATGAGCTTTTGCAGATCATTTCTAAGGTGCCCATAAATGGACCTCCAGTCGTCAGAGGGTAAAATGAGAAAGGAAAACAGCAAGATTTATAGCATATCAATCCCCACATTATTAAATAATTCATTAACTTACATCTCTGCAAACACCTCACGCTGAAAATTTGCCCGCGCCGTTTTCACTGAATCGATGGCATTTGTGAGATCTTCTTCACTGATATCACCGAAAATGTTGGCAAGGCTACTTCCAGTCACTTTATCCAAAATCCATAGTATGTTCTTACCTTCAAATGCAGATCAATCATAAATAGGTGACAATAAAAATAGCAAAAATGTTTTCAACAAAAGAACACACATTTGGATTTTAGAACTACGCAAATTAGTTAATTGGACCTGACTGCTACAACAGGCATACGACTATTTTCAGGTGCATCGAATAAGCTGAAAATGAACCACAAAAAACGGAGTAGGAACATCAATAAAATTTCGAGATTAAATAATTCTTTTCCAGACTCAATAACCAATATATCAACTTACGATAACAAAATCGGCCTACTTTAGGTTCATTAAGGACTATAATGGTTATGTGTTCATGAAAATTCAAACTAGTTTGTTGTGTTTTATATCTAATTTAATGAATAGTGAAATGAATAACATAAATGAATGAGGCAACTTACAGAGACTAATAAAATTCGCGCAAGTTGTTGCTGATGTTGAAGCTTCATAATTGGAGTCTTCCAGTTCAAACAGAAGAAAAATATCAGGGTCCCTCATTTCCCTGGCTGTTGCGGTTCGTCCTATTATCTTGACACCTGCAAAAATTATCGAAAAAAATGATCTTATTGATATCCGTGCTATCGGCAGTACATTCTGGCTCTCGGCATGATATCCCTTAGCTAACAACGGATATGTAACAGTCGCGAATTTCGATGTCCGTTAGCTGTCCCTTCACTATTCACTATCCGCTATATGATTTCGATATTCATTGGTTACACATTCGATATCGTACGTGAAGCTATCCGCCACAATGCTGAACAATCCAAAAACCAACTAATCCTCAGATCGGACAGATAATTGTAATCTATACAATTATCCGTGGATCCACTGACTCTGGCACAGTTTTCGGCTGAAAACCGGATAACGATTCTCATCTTACCTGCTTACACGTATAGACAATTAAAAACATTCATGCAATAACAGAAAAAACTGCAAAAATAGAGATGCCGATAAGCCTCAAGCAACGTAATTTCTAATCCAGTGGATATGGCAACATGTCCATCGGGATTCAAACTACCGAATTTGAGGCATGCATAAAAATCACTGAAAATTGACATCCGTTTATTGTTCATGCTATTATATTAGGCCTACCTACAATTGAATTTTACGATAGTCTTTCAACATTTTTCTCCTAGTGTCTGCTTTTGGGTTTGTAATCAAAGTGAGTGAGCTCTGAGGACCAATGCTTTCACTTACTCTAGAATTAGACGAGAAGCAAATCGAGACATCTGGGCCACCGACTGACAATTTCGGCTCCTGCCTTTGCCCCAGGGTGAGTCATGTAGTATTCTACCGCGGATTTCAATTTCTAAAAGAGAAACAATATGCTGGAAATTGACGTACGCTAATTCGATCCCCATCTTCAATGAAGATCATGAATTGAAGATTATCTTGAATCAATGAAGATAATAGTTCATTACCAATCAGGCAAAAGGCATGTAAAGATGCATCAGAATCCACAGAGAAATGCTTAATGAAATTTATAGAAATAAGACCCTTACGTCAAATCAGTTTAGCTTAAACTGTCACCATCTTACCGCTCTTGTGTGTTTAATACAATATTGACATATTTTGATATTCGGATACACGCGAAGTCGTGAACCTATCGATCTTTGTAGAAGTCTTGCGTATTTACCTGTCTCCACTGTAAATCACCAGTTGTGAATTTAGGCGCCACTTTTCTCTCCTTCTTTTTGGAAGGGTCCATCACCTCTGTCCCATACCGAGAAATAAGTCGCTGCTTTCTATTGTTACGTAGGGGATCGATTTCATCCTCTTCAATCTGAAATTATGGGTAGAAAAACATGAAATGATGGGTATAGTCAACTCGATACATTAGCATGCGAGTTCGATACTAATATGAGAACGAGGTTTGCTATCAAATAAGTATGTATTGATCAATAAAAATCAATATTTTATCCTTTATTAATATAGGAGCATAAATAACTTATATTTAAACGTTATCACAAACTCCAGTTTTCAATATTCTATCATGCGTAAAAAATTCCATCGAGAATCATTATATTTTTTTTTTTCATTAACCAAGACAGTGATTTCTAAAGTAATCCGCGTCCATTTGCAGCCAGAGTGTGATAAAACGCATTTTAAAAAAGGACATTCAATACTTTATATTTCAGATGATCGGAAGATGTGGCTATGATACACCGATTGAAAATTTCTCCAAAAAAACATGTCTCTCACTCTACAATGATGAACATGCAATGATGAACTACACCATTAGTACACAAACGAACAGCGGGCAATATGCGATAATAAAGTGCGCCATAAGTGTACATGCGAACAGTGCGAAATGGTACATATTGAGGGCGTCATGCAAAAACCAGGCAAGTCGTAAAATAGAAAAATTTGAGTGATTAGTGACATTGTATGTTGGTAATCGTCCGAGAACATGATGTCCAAATCAGAAATCAATATGCCATTGAGAAACATCAAACTAGACACTGCTCAAAATACATGCCTGATGCTTCGTCATGCAAAAAGCAGGGCAACTCGACTTGCCTTTTATAATAGTCATGCAAAAACAAGGCAGTTATCTAAAAATAAAGCTAAATTTAATATCTCTGTCAAACAATTGCACATGCTAGTGGTTGACTTGCGTTTGTTTACCTGGCAATCACACTGTATGCAGACAAAATTTGAAATGCTTTGCACACACAAAATTTGAAATTTCATACACTATCACACCATCAACGTTATTACAGCCTGTGTGTTGAAACATTCGACGATAGTTTATTGTGATTGTGAGACAAAATGACTCAGACAATGTTCGGTATTAGCTTGATTGTGCATTTATGAGGTCTAAATGATAGGTAGCTCATTTTCATTCCTTGTCGTAAGTTGTTAATGATTTTTTACCATAGAGTCAAAATAAATGACATCATGGCGAAAAGAACATCTCTAACCAACACTTCTACACATCTTACCAGAAGCGCAATTGAGCCAGACTTAAGCTCTACAGTACTCATTCACCTTCACAGAAAGTTTCATCAAAATTCATGCAATACTCTGTCCTACACAGCCTTCACAAGTTTGAAAACATGGCCTACTCAGCGGCAATTCAAATTTAAACAATCATCCAGCGCTAATCATTTGAAATTCATAAAATTTTTACACAAAACAAATACAAAGCCAGCATAACAATAACGAAAGAAATTAAGATAATCTTTACTCTTACAACGTCAACGACGTTGAAATTTGATGTGATGCAGCATCGGGATGGCACTGCCTCATATGCTTGCGCAAATTAGTCTTCTGAAATGAAGAACGCGTATACACTTTAAAAAATACAGATATCATGGTCATCAAACGCAAGCATTGAACAAAACTTGTTCAGATATTCATATACAAATAAAAACCAAAAAAATAGCTGGCTTAAACACCATTCTTCCATAATTGTGTGGATTGCGTGGTGCTATCTGTGACGCGCGAGAAAGACTTTGCTACATGACAAGCGTTTATTGCAGCAGAGAATGACACGGATAGCATGTACACATGAATTAAATAAGGTACACATGCACAGTTAACTTCAACTCACGACACTATCTACTGTACAGACCAATTTGAAGCTTAAATAACTGTAATAACATTTGACTACCAATGGAGATTAAGTAGAATCAACAGCCAAAGGATCATCAGACAGCCTTTTGACGACTCTACCACGGTCGCACGATGACATTAAGATGAAATTATCAACAGATGAAAGTATTACTGTCATTCACCACTTTTAGTTTCAATTTTAAATCTGACGTGGTGTACTTACCAATTCGTTGCAAATTGTGCACTCCCACATGAAGCGATTTTTCTCATCCTTCTTCCCGTAGCAGGAGGCCGCGAAAGTTGAAATCTCCTCCTCCGTGAGATGATGGGTGCGAAGGTGCCGCCGAAGATGTTTGCTGGAGACGTGCTTGCCACATTTCACACATGCCACTACAGACCTTTGGTATTCAGTACCTTTAAGTAGCACAGTCTTCTTGCTGACATCTGCAGACATTTCAAGATTATGATAGACAAAAAGGCATTCTATATTTCAAAGTGATGAGAAGCTTTCTTAGTTTTGAACATAGTAATTATTTTACAATCTTAAATAATATTACTAAACCATAGCTCTATTTCTATTTCGGATTTTTTGATGTGAAATAATCTCTAGCAATTTTTGCTACGGACGAATTAATGACTGCATTTGTCATGGCGATCAGAACTAAAAATAAGCTATCATTCTCAGAACTTTCACACCAGATACAGTGTTTGGAGTAAAATAACTATGTTGATAGACAATTTTGTTTTCGACTTTCGTTTGATGTCACGAATTAAAATGACAATTCAATCATTATGCATGAAGAGAAAATAGAATATACATGCATGAGCAGAGAACATGGGTCCCCTGCTGCAGACTCGTTTTTCGCAGTGAGCCATGAACGTTTTCCTGCTCTTGAACTTGGATTAAAATAATTTCTGATTAAATTGTCGAACTCACAAAGATGTTTAAACCATGAACTCACTCTCTGTTTGCGAAACCACCACCATCTTCGCTTTGGCTTGAGGCCGCGTGTGGACGTAGTATCGCTCCATTGTAGCTGTAATGAAGCGAGCATTCTACGTTCATCATGAAGCTCTTAAAAATAGAAGCAATTATAACTATATTTGAAATTATCACCATTATATTCGTTGGAGGGAATACCACAGATTCCTTTCGATGTTATTAAATGGCTCAACTGGGCCGTTATTTAGTCACGACTTATACTTAGGCCGTAATCACCCCAAGTGACGTGGCATGATGAGGACCGAAGTAAAAGTAACAAGTAGTGTCACAGTTGAGGGATTAAAGAACATCGAAAAATTTCTTGGTTTTCCCTACAAATGATGTATATACAATGATGATTCAAGAAAACTTCGTGCTGTCTTCAAGTGGGTTCAAATTGTTATTAGGTGTTCAATGAATGGATATTCAAGTTTAAGTCTCTGATGACGTGTGCTTCACGCATCGGTCACGAAAATCGGTCTTCCACGACATAATGCTGCCTCAGAGAGCAATGAACTTAAACCAACTTCGAAACTCGCTCATTTGAAAGCCTGTTCCGAAGTTTGGTGTGGACCAATCCACGAATTGCTGGACGTATGTATATATTTACGCAATCAGAAAAGGGGAAGTAGAAGAAAATAAGTACTATTGACGATAACAGGTGATTTCTCATGGATATGAATGCTCCGCAGCCGCTCCTTTGGGACTGTAATTAGGCTAGAATTGTAAATGGAACAATTGATTAAACGCTCGTTTTCATGTTAAAGTTCCGATCTCATGATATACAACTTGCGTTTAAAAATCCTGGCCGCATGTAGAAGAAACACGATGCACTATTTCAAATAACCCAGCCTCCTATTTAATCAACCACCAAAATTCCTACTTAAAAAACCCAGCCCACAGGATTTCAGATATGCCAACCCTGATCAGCATGAGGTTGACAATTTTGCGCTCCCTGGTTTTTATTTTTGTGTTCTTCTTCTCCGTAAGGCGTTTTTTGCATTTCCTGACATTCTTTTATCAAGCTCCATAAATTGCTTTCTTTCCATTTCTTTAATTGTTCTCCGATAAACCTTGAATGATCCTTTGGTTTTGATCTTGCAGACGGTGTTCGGAGCATAATTGGAATAAAAACATGCACTAAAGCAACAAAAGACAGATTTTGGCATTCGGTTTTTTGGAAAAATAAACCGAATAATCGACTAAGTTCTTCCAAGAAGACGTGTATTATTGAATAATTATTAATAAATAAATATTAAATATAATTTATTATATATGGGTACAGATATTCTACTTCCATGTTATTGTGATGTCGTATGCTGATAACAAAGTTCTTTTGATTTCAGCTTCTCCTTCCATAGGTCCCCATCGAAATGTAGATCTTGCGCGCTTGACATCTTGATCTTGTGGCTGTTTATCCAACATGTGATAACTTAGATGTAGTTGAGCTGGTAAAACACTGACTTCCATATTCATTCTGCACTTGGTGAAATGGCATGGGATTTGTGAATGCATTTCGTAATTTATCACGTGAACAAGAACCAAATCTAGACAAGTTTCTAGTAGAACTGATTTTGAAAGAATATTGATTGCCAGACCTTTGTCTTGAACTTCTACAAGATAAATGTTGCTGCTCTTTTATCTTTGATGGTACTAATGAATCTATCACCTGAGATGACGTTGAACATTCATCAGCGCATTCACGGGCTTATACCGTATCACTTGGTCGACCAAATTCACGGTCACTTGGTTTCACCAAATGTGACATGTTAACACCTCATATTCTCCTAATCACTAACTATCACGAGAGTGTAGAAAATATTCCGTAAAACTTGTGGAAAAAAGTTCATCACCGGGATTGACCACAGAACCTTGGCAATGAGAGTTGACATTCAAACCTCTCGGCTGTGTCAACATTCATGCTGTATGGGGCGCGCACAATGACTGGATCAACGAAATTTGAGACGCTTTGCGGGAGGCGTCTGGAGCTCTGTTGTTTCTCAACTAACAGCAGCGGCAGGCACACTTAGACAACGGCATGAAGTAAGGTAAAACGTGGCGCTATCAAGTGACCTTGAGAGGGTCAGGAACCACAGCAACGATGAAATTAGACAACGAAATCGAATACACTAATAGAAATAAGCAAAGGTCATTACCAAAATTGTTGATCAGATCTTCACAAGACGGAGAATGAAGTGGATAACCGGAACTACACTTGAAGTTTCGTGGGTCACAACACTTATCACAGATGCTCAAACTTAATTTGTAAAATCGCAGAATTGGCAGGCTCGTAGGAATAGAATAAGACTACGTGTTGCTCGAGATACACCTTCAAACCGAAGTTATAAGGACAAGTATAATTATGCGTCGGAACAATACGAATGTACGACTGTCCTAAAGCAGACTGAAACCAACAGCTGATCAATGTTATATTTTCGCATCAATATTCATGGAGTTAGGCATTGACATATTTAAACACAAAATAGTTAGCAACCACAAAATTGATGTAAATTGCTCTGCTCTTCCGATAAATGTGCTACTGATATGTCATCCCATGGATTTATTCTTCTGTATTATAATTACAAAGATCTGATATACATTTCTATTATACGTGTATCAAATTCATGCTAATTAACTCACGCTATGAATTACTTTATTGTCAGAAGTCCATCTGAACTAGGAAACTAATGTTTTAAGATTTTGTCTTTATTATCGGAATTTTTCAATTATTTAACCATCCAAATTGTTTGTGAGCGGGAGAAGTTATCCTGGTATGATAGTGGTCGATGAGTTCTTGTTATTGCCTGAAGGAGATATTTATATTATATTAAGTAGTCATTATAGAAAGCATTATCAGGCATTTTCTTAAAAATTCACGTGCTCATTAACAATGATGCCATGTTTATGTGCATGTAACTGCGCCTTGGCATATATGTGTTTATTCATGGCATTATCAGTGTAATGGATGCTAACAGACACCCGTCTGAAATTATATAATCATTATTCCCTGTATTTCTCTATCTTTAAACGTCTTTTTCAACATTACTAACAAAAATGTCGACAGTTCTCGGGCTACAATGTCATCTGACAATATTAATCTTGATATGTGAGTATCATAAACGCAAAAAATCCTATACAAAAACAACAAGAAAGTCCGAAATTGTCAAAAATTAGGAAAATCTCCCCTTTTTATTGTGTGTAGAATGGAGTCAGGGTCACTTCTCGGACGAATCAAAAGCAGGCGACGGTGTATTCGTCCTTTTTGAGCCACAAAACCTATAAATGCATCAAAAAAGTTGCATAATGCGTCATCGCCCGAAACATAATAGGATTTTTCAACATAGCCAGACGTACGGGTATCGCACATACACAGATCAACTCGTCTTCGGACCTTCCATGCCACACGAAAATATATAAAATATTATCACTCAAGCTTCAAATTTGGATTTCAGGGAAAGCTCAGAAAGCCATCCAAAATCATCAACGCCCTTAATAAGTATGATGAGGACACTACCATTAGGCCTTCGTTGGTCGTCATAGGACCTCAATTGATGAAAATCGTTTTTTTTGGTTATTGTGTTCATAGAGCAGCCACGAAGGCACGAAATCAGCAGATTTTTACACGTACAAGTTCTCAAACGTCCCTTCTTTGCCAATGCAACACAAAAAACCGGAGTGGAAATTATGAAAATGGATCTTTTCCGGGTTTTTTGGACAGCGCAGTTTTTGGTGGGGCAGGGTTACGAGTTACGAATATATATATATATATATATATATATATATATAGTGAGCTTCATGCTACTTTTGAAAACTCAAGCAGTGATTCGCTTGCATGTAAACACAGGAATAATTTGAAAAAAATTGCCCTTTTGAAAATTGATAGGCCTATGTCACGTGTAAATATGTGTTCATAAGGAAAAACAAGCATACGACAACACACAAAAGTATTTAATCAAGTTACTTAAAAACTGTGATCAATTAGGAATGAAAGCAGACCATAGAGTAGTGTGTGGACATGTGTACACATTTTCGATTTCATAAAATGAACTTGAAACGAAACCCAGCAACACATATAGGCCCTACGAATTTTTGCACTTTTGGAATGTACACGAATTAGACTTATTATGACAGCAATACAGAAGAAAGAAAAGTAATTTACAAATCCTCCATATCATGACAACCTTGAGAGGAAATATGGTTTATTATATTAGCAATTTAATTAAAGGCATTGCTTTAAAGCTCATGCCTAACTATAATAAGATTAATTTCTTAAGCGTGATCACATCACAAACTACCTGCCACTGAAAGAGCAAAAGCATCATTATAAAGAAAATGATCTTTAAAATGTGCAAATGGATCAACATTACTATTCAACACTATTCAGATTCAAGAAAGGACGACTTGTGAGTCAGAAAATCATGCCGCTGAAAATTGAATTAGAAACGTGACATCTCAGCCAAAAAGCTTTCAATCTGTGCTTTCAATAAGATCTCAACTTTTCCATGAAGACTACCAGGGACTTGCATTATAATGCAGCTCATGGAGTAGATGTATTATGTAGAGTGGTAACTCAGCATTCATTAAATACACTTTCTGTTTTATTAAATGAACTCGAGAGGGACATAAGTGGTAATTGCTACCAAATGTGAGATATGCAAATTTTTGCAGTATTGGAGAAATTTCCACGAAATTGAGTGATCATGATAGTAATGCAGAAGGAATGATAATATTTTGCAGATTTTCAGTGTCATGACATCCTTGAAGATTTAATGTTTGTTAAATTAGCAATTCGATAGGATGACAAGCTTAATTTCCACCTAATTATGATGCTTGATAGCAAATATTCATTCCTATGATATCCAACTTGTTTCACACTACTCATAAAGTGTCATGTCGACAGTATATAAATAAAGGAAGAACTTGAAAAATTTTGGCTTTTTAAAAACTGCTCAAATATTTTTTTGGACCGCAGGAACGTAATCTCCACAAAAAACTGAATATTTTGATGTAAAAATGTTCACTGTTTACAGATACTTTTTTGAGTCGACACTCCATGAAGCAGACAATATAAATGTGACTTCCATTACGAAAGATTCGAATAAGGACTAGAGCAGGAAATTCCAACATCCCATATCTTACACAGTTAACTTGAGAGAGAGAGATAGAGAGAGAAAGCTTAGCAAACTTGACATTCAAGTATCCAGCCATTACGTGAATATCATAGAACATACTGTAACATAGAACTTATAAGCATAGGTCTATATATAAATCATCATGGCAAGCTTAAAATACCATCAATAACATAGAGGAATAAATTGCTTGCACATGATCGCCTTGTGGAACAGATGAATAGATCAAATGTTCTTTTGACCTCAGGAACATGATCCCCTCAAGACGGATGTAAAAGATTTTTTACTGCATGCTGACCATAGAGTAGGGATATGCAGGTAGAGTGTTGACTCAAAAAAGTATCTGTATACAGTGAAAATTTTTCAAAGATATTTAACATTATAAAGGGCTAGATAGTCGAAATAGACGTGTTCTTACTTTGTGTGCAACGAAACCAGTGAAAATCAGCTGATATTGCATGAATTTGAAAATATCTGTATGCGAGCAACAAATATTCCTTTTCATTACCTCTTTTAGTAATTATAGAACCAAAACGCATTTTAATAATAAATCAAGGAATTTTTATACATGTCTGAAAACGGCGTCCAAATTGCAACAAATAGTCTATTCTACTTTTTCAGATGTCTTCCAAAAGCCAATTGAAAATAAGAGCACCCTGTTGATACAATTCTTTCAATTAGACTTCATTGTATTATTTTATGTGAGTTGATTATTAAATCTGAACAGCGCATGTTATATAGGAATGGCACAAATGAAAACCAATTGTTTCATTCTTAGATAAAAGCGTGAAGTTCACTTATAATTCACCTAATACATGACTAAATGACTTTTCTGAACAGAAAAATGTGCCGCGTCTTTACTTTTGATCATGCAGATTGTTTATTTGTAATAAGTACGAAGTCTGGCTATGGTTGTGCATGTGCATCGTTGCTGCGCCCACCGTTGCCCGGACGCGCCAAACGCGATTGCCAAGCTTGGCACTATTGAACGTGTAAATGTAATTTTGCGGTAAGAAATTACCTGATACAACAGAAAAAATGTATATGAATTATCAGAAAATTTGATATAAAATTGGCCTAAGCAAATAAAAGCAAACAACATATATTACGTACGTTATACAATGCACATTGAAAACATCTTTGACATTGACAGATATCCGATGATCGATTCCACTTGGACCTAAAATGTCCTCTGTTAATTATTTGCAATACATGGATCCATGTTGTAGTTTCAGGCTGGTGAATAACTCGAAGAGCGTTGTTGACATGGTAGAGCCTTATTAATAGCCAATTCCTCAGTGTGATATTCGGATTCTCACTGAATTTGTTAATAGTCATGAATTCTACAGAGGGAGTTGTGTGTTTATCAATACTCATCAGTCTTCATGTGAATATTTTTTCTTCCAAATTGATAGTACTGCACTAAATTGCTGTATCACCGCTCTCATCTTTAACAATTTTTTTCAGAGAAACTACTGAACGAATATTCTTGAAACTTATCATATAGTATCAGTGAATTGTGCTTTACATCATGTGCCATTTCCAAGGCTTTTTGTCGCATTGCACACCGTACAGCCGACAAAACAGCAATTTCGCCACATCTAGATACCATACATCTAATTCAGTACTTCGTCATCATGCCCGATGGAATCACCTCTGTTTCCAATTCTTTGTGAATTGTTTTTGCAAAATTTGGAGAATTCATTTGTTTTCATCATTAATCACTTTCAATGTTCCCATGTATAATCGCTATGTGGATGATGATACGTTTATTGTGATCGATCGATCAATGAAGAGGAGTTATTCCAAAAAATGAACAATCTCCATCAGAGTTTCAAAGGAAATCGAACAAGAAGGAAAATTGGCAATGCCGGATGTCGAGATATCTAGATCTGGATCATCATTTGAGCTTTCGGTATACAGAAAGCCCACAAGAACTGGCCGCCTGATCCATTTTTCGTCGAATCATCCATTTCATGTCAAAACAAGTGTGATTGAGTGCCTTGTTGATCGTGCTTTTGCTGTGTGTGATGCTCGTAATCTGGACAGGGAAATTAGATTTTTGAAAAGAATATTCCTGCAGAATGATTATCCTCTAAACGTTTGGATTAAGTATGGCCTCGAAATGCAAATGCGCTTCTGCAAAGCCGCAATGAGGAAGAGCAAGCGAGTCGAGGAACTGTCTACCTTCCGTACATTCAAGGATTAAGTGAAAAGTGAGAAGGATATGTAAACGATATGATTTATCAGTCAACTTTAAAAGGGGGAAAGCAGCGATTGCAGCCAATTTTACATTGAAGAGACTGGGAGAAATTGTAGCAGCACTCGAATGAAGGAGCATCAATATGACATTCGCCGTGTGGATTATCGTTCAGCAGTATCTCCACACACACATGAGCATAATCATCACCTGGTTTTTCCTCCGAATGTCCTTGCTACTGAAAGCAATCATTTTTGTCGACGAATCAAGGAACCGAGAGATGGCATACAACAGGGATAATGGCATGGATGTGAGCAGTATTTGGATGCCCTTGTTAAGAAAGAACAGACGGCAGTTTTATGTTCCCGCTTCATGAAATTGTACATGTATATATGACATATCGTGCGTAGTTAAGCTTTTAACTTTCCTAGTCATATAATTATTCTTAACGTATTTACTCATTGTCTTTTTACTAGTACCATACTCATTGTTCCCTTTCTGTCATCAGGTCCATCACTCATTATTCGTAGAAATTTATTGACTCTTGAACTGTCCATGCCACTGATACACTGTAGACCGCATGTCATTTCATGTCATTCTGCTGACGAAGGCGAGCTGAAAGCCACTGAAAGCTCGAGTAGCTAATAAACATCAATCCATACAGACAAGAGTTTTCCGGAAAGTAATCTTGCAGTATTTAGTATCCTTATACTAATGATACTAGTCAACTTACTAGTCTTACTTGTCTAAGAAAATTGACACTGAATTCAAAACATGCAATATTTCTTGTCCATGATCTCTCAAATGATTGCATGATATAGTTGATTACCCGATAGGTGATCCATTTTGATGCAGCCTGATGTAAAGATGAAGAACTCTACCAAAATTGTAGTCGAAAATTATTTTCATTAAAAAAATCACTTTACAAGACCGGTCATCGGCATCCTGCACCTCACAGTCTTTGGTAGCGAACTGGCATATGGGGGCCATTAAAAGAACGCCAAGTTAGCGTCTTCATAGCGTATTCCTTCATGAAATGGCACTTTGTCAATTCGACTGAGTGTCACAGTAGAACGTTTTGGACAATTTCCGTAGATAATTGCCATTGATGATAATTTGATTTCTTTGGCTTGTCGAATGTTTCATTATAGAAATCTCCAAGTGAGCGCTATCTTAACGTCATCATAGCGTTGTTCATCGAAATATTTGGCAGATGTTTCAGACTGGGGCTGTTCGTAGATATTCTGCTGGCAGAATATTAAATAGGTTTAATTTTCTGTCGGCAGAATTTTAGTTAATGAACAGCCCCAATAACTCAATACTTAACTCTTGTAAATATCAATTGTTCTATTTCTATGTTCTGAAATAAACGTCTGCATACAATGAATACATTGCATACAACCACAGTGCGATAAGAAATGTCAACAGCCATGTAGCGAAAAAATTCTTCGATAATATTTGTATGACCGATATCAGTAGAATTGTAGATATTTAACGATAGAACATAATCGTTTATTCTACTAGTAGATTATCGTTTATTCTACTGGGTACATAGATCCATAGTAAAATATTGAAAACTATGATAAATTAGTAAATTGAACAAATTTTAATAATTTGTAATAATTTTGATAATAAGTATCATACTATGATGAGTCATGTCACATTGTCTCTTACTTCTCAAACTTGACATTGAATACACAGATTGAGAAAGTTCCACTAAACATGTCTTCCATGTTGTCAACATTTGCAATGTTAAACGCTTGAGTTTTATGAATTTCTATTCCCTTTAAGATATCGGTCATATAAATTAGGATATCATACTGATTTCCGAAGATGAACGCTGCTTGAAAATCTACTGAAATCAGTGTGATATCCTTACTTATTGCACGTGGAGGGTCATTTATCGTCCGTCGAGCAATAATTAAGCAACGGCGTTTCCATTAAATAACTACAATCAAGTGATATTGAATGATTCCACGTTTGACTTAAAATTGACATTTGTCGACCAATAATGGCTGCAGTTGTTGAGTAAAATTCAGGACCACAATTAGATGTCAGTTGGAGCGTTGCAGAAGGGATCTAATCAGTAACTGAGGTTATTGACAGCGAATGCCTTAGGCCTCAGCCACACTGAAAGCAAAGCAAACATGAGTGTCCCGAGCGTATCGAGCAAACGTATGTCCGTAAGGTATTAATCGCTCTGGTTAGCTTTGCTCGCAGTGTGGCAGTCTACAACTGCAGAAATGATGACTTTATATTTGCTGCAAAACGCTTTGCTCGGAAACGCTTGGAAAAGCTCGCAGTGTGGCTGAGGCCTTAGAAATGCTATAGATCTGCGAACATCAAGTTATAACAAGATAAAACTTCTTTCATAGAATGTTTTCAGATATCTATGCGCCTTTAAGGTACTTGGTGGTGTTGGAAGTAACACATCTTTACAATAGTAGAATCCATATGCAGTCACGAAAAGAAAACTGATGGTTTGCAAGTAATATGCTGTCACAGCACAAGTTGCTGATAATGTATCTGCAAGCGATTTGTAGACAGTGCTCGTGTAACTTTCACCTTTCCCACAGGGCTAACGCTTCTGACTACTTGCTCCAAGCTTCTAGCTTCTCCTTTTATTAGTCTTTACTACATGTACTTACTTATTACCTTAAAATGTTATGTATGCAACTTTGGTGGTATCCATTATCGGCTTCATTCTGCTTGAGATCTCTCTTTTTTCTCTTTGTCGTGTTTATGTGTTTTCTTTGATGAAGTCGCTTCAGAATGATGCGATTTTTTGCATTTTCTGCACTCAACATTTTTTGCTTCTCAACTCGAGTTTCATGATGCAGTTTGGCAAGGCTAGGCTGATTGCAGATCTTTGGGTTTGCATTGTCTAACATTGTGTCTACTATCTAACGATCTAATCCTTAACGGACGTTATCAAAACGTTTTAAAGTTGATGTTACTAAAAGAATTGATGTTATGTCGTTGACCAGTCGTAAAATGAGCTAACTACTGGAAATTAACTAACGCTTCGTGTTACTGGAAGGAATGAAAACGACACTGTAACAGCATATGCAAAGTCAGTGTACAACAATGACCCTCTACTACAGGGCATTTCAACCCTTTCCCTTTCAGTGCATAAAGATCGACGTTTGAGTGTGTTAGTTGGCAGACTCACATTTCCCTCTATTCAAGTTTTGGTGATTCGAGGAGTAGACTTTCGAACATGTTGCCTCAACCTGCGTAGAAGGCCTGCTTATCAATATGTACGGCAGTCTTTAATAAACTGTAGCGAACCAGATTCTCAGCAGTATGGAAGTTCTATTATTAATAATCATATGGTTCAATAGAAATCTATGATGTCATCTTGTGGCTTTTGATAGCCTTTTTGAAAAATGAAAGCTGTGAGCAGACACTGATTTTGTGCACGCTATTTGACTTTGTGAGAACTACGATTTTCGCATTTCTATTGAACAATAAATGTATAATTCAATCATCATAAAATCAAAAATCTTCAATTAATCAGTATATCAGTGAAGGCTAAATTAAATGAAAGCTTTATAACGTAGTGCATGTACTGCCTGTATGTAGCTTTTGTATCACACATGTTTTGCTTTCTGTCCTTTAGAATTTTCGTCCAACACATCGAATACCTTTTAGCATTCAATAGGCAACTTGTAAAATAAAAAAACTGTCTTCATAGGTCAATGGCATGTCATTTCATGGCACTTTTGAAGATTTGCTTTAGCCCGAGACTTCTAGGGAAGATGGAGGGATTTCTATCAAGAATATCCAAAAAGCCATGGAATTGCAAACTTAATTCATGCATTGGACACAAAACTGATAGTGACTTAGGTAGCTAAATATATAGATTTTTAACGTACTTGTATGTACAGCTTGAAATGTGTTAGATATTCTTTACTGAAGTTAAGAACGCATTAAATTGCAGCAAAACACTAAGATAAAAAAGAGAAACAAAAATGCTCATGAAATAACGGCTCCATCCGACTCCGCGGTCTTCAGCAATGTTCCAAGAACGGATATGGTATTCCCACCTTTAACAGGTGATACTGAGTCTCTGTAAGAGACTAAATTTGTTCCTCTCATCTAGATAAGCGCCGGAATTTGATCGTCTCCTCTATATCTTTGTTGCTCATTCAATATACCGAGTGCTTTGTAATATTGTGGAAACCAGATCATTCGTGCGCCTGTTGTATCACTGAATCAGTGGTTTTTATTAAGGTGTGACAGATAATTAGTTATTCGCTTATTTGTATACCGGGTGTCCCAAAAAAGTGGCGGAAACTAAACACTTATGACTTTTCCATTCAGGTGAGTCATTTTCCAGCTAATCTTTTTAATGCAAGTGCAAAATACCCATAGGTCTTTGTCTGCAAGCTTTGAAGTCTGAATATTTAGTACTCTTAGAGAAAAATGAGTTTTAAGTTCAAAACCTATGTATTTCCAATGGTACTGTAAATCTCAAGATATCGAGCATATAGACATGCAATTTTCATTCATCAATCGTGATCATAGCATAGGTCAGCATAGGTTCAATGAACATAGAACATCAAAGATTGATAACAATCCGCATAGACTTCATAATGTTAGTGTCTGAACAAAAAACTTCCTTGAGAATTACTCTCGGATGGAAGATAGAAGTTGTGATAAATACAAAAGGTACAGTAGGACCACTCAGGACGAATGTCGATGCTTTTGAAGAGGTCTGTTACATATACTGATGACATGCTTGATTTTAAAGAACTGAGATATAATTGTAACAATGAGAAGAGCGCCACGAAGAATTTCTGAAAAAGCTTAATTTTGGGCGTTTAAAAAATTCAATTCGTCAGTTTTCTTCAATAACTTTTCAGCAGGCCTACTGCGACATCTGATGCACCGGTATATCACCAACTGATGCCGCAGTTAATTGGCAAAATTGTACATTGATTGATTCTACCACACCATTCTCAACTTATGTGGTACGTGTCAGATTGTTATTAGATTATTATATTTCAAAATGAAAAGTCGATATGTCACGACCGGTTTCAGTCTATTTCAGACCATCATCAGGTGTACGTACAGGCATGGAAAAAATCAACTTGTATACTACAATGGTTAAAGCTAGAAGAGAAGAGAATAGTAATCAATGAAATTACAACAATCACAGAAATTGCGTCGGTCACAGAAAGACCGGCAGCTTAAATGAGGAATCGTGTTCATTCAGCAAGGTTCTGTCAGTACCACAGAATTCGATTGTTTAATCGTATCACTTTGCTAGAAGTGCAAACTGATTCAAACAGATGGCACATGCAGGAACTTAATAAGTGGGCAAAAAGAAATTTTTAATACCTTACAGAGATAGGAAAAATAGTCGTGCGTCGCTTGCGGATTGCTCTGAATTCCTTCAAAATGCTCCGATCGCCACGATTCCTACAGATTCGAAGAATTCAGATAATTGCGCGAAAGTTTTCTCAATAATATTAGGCCCTCCGATCATTTTTAAAAAAGTTAGCAGGCGCATGAAAAAGCGTTCACAAACTGTCTCTTTGCTGTGTGATCCGGTTGATAACAGTCACTGAAACTTTGCAAAATTTGGCGTGTTTAAATGTTGAACTGGTTACTCATTGTTCGATTGCTATGGTATTTAGTCAGCAGATTGTGCCATTTCATTTACGTTACATGTTCCAATGTTTCCCTTCTAGTCAAACGGAAGAAGAGACGACCTGTCTAACTCTGAGGTCAGTACTATGGCAAAGAGCGATACCTTCAGCTTTTTTCGTGTACTTGGTTTTGTAGATTATCGAGAAATCGTCAAGGTCAGCAGAATGCAGATGTTTAGAAATTTCAGTTTCAGTAGGGATGCCTCGAATATGTTCTTTCATTCTAGTGTAGAGATGACGCATAGTCTCACCAATAGCTGTTTGAGCACAGTCTTTGGCTAGCAGTCTTTAGAGTTCTGTAAGAAACAATAATTTTATGATTCGCTTGAAGGATTTTGTTCAAACTATCAACAGTCTTTTTAGTTTAACTTTCAAGACTTTTGACATAGGGGAGGCGCAGTTCCTAGAAAAGTGTCTTAATGACGAAGTGATCCCTAAGTTTCTGTACTTCAAAAAATTGATTTCACTAGCTTTCCGGTCGATAAAGGAACCTTGATTTCTCTCCTCAATTTATCGTGTAAAAAATATGCTGTTCCCATTTAATGATAATCTCTACCATCAAATCGAGGGCGTTGCCATGGGATCGATCCTCGGCCCAACTTTGGCGTCTTTTGCGATGAATCTGATTGAGTCCAACATCATTGAATTCCCTATATCGGCGATATGTCGATGATATTTTTGCTATCGTTAGAGACGAAAAGGATGATGAAAAGTTTTTGCATTCTCTTAACAGTATTCACCGTAGTAGGCCTATTCATTTTACTTGTGAGAAACAGGTGAATAATCAATTAAAATTCCTCGATGTTATGGTCACTAAAAATACTAGTTCTTTGAATTATCATTGGCATTTGAAAGATACCAATGCTGGTTTATACATTCCTAGCAGTGCTCATGGTCCTGTTAGATATAAA
This sequence comes from Prostheceraeus crozeri, assembly GCA_907163375.1. Taxonomy (NCBI): domain Eukaryota; kingdom Metazoa; phylum Platyhelminthes; order Polycladida; family Euryleptidae; genus Prostheceraeus; species Prostheceraeus crozeri. The sequence goes on along the minus strand of CAJQUW010006143.1, from coordinate 128,459 downwards.
ACGTCGGCCATTCGCGCCTTGATTATTCGGGCTGAGCGGTTAAGTAGTAGTCAAATGCCTGCGAAAATAGTTTCTCTGTCATCAAAGGTATTTTCACTGCCAATGGTTACTCTAATGAACATATCGACAGAATTAAAGATAATGTTGACAATTTCTGACCTAGCTATTGTAGCGTGGAGCGCAATTGATGTAAATAATAGTTTGCTTCATATTCTATTTTGCTAATCTTCGGTAGGGTGTAGCTGATAGTTTTCAGGTTTTATTATTTTCTCGGAGCACTTGTCCAACTTTAGTATTTTATTTCTTAACCTTCTGTGTCGAGTAGCCAAGGAAGAGAATGGAAGACTATTGATTTCTCTTTCCCTATAAAATCAGCGGGACATACGCCGGCGGGACCTCTAATCGTGCATTCATCAAGGCAAAGGCGTGAGGAGGGAGAGAGAATTCTACGATACATGCTCGCGCACATGCGCTGACTGGCGGCAAATCAACAACAACATCAAAACGCTCACGAGAAGACAGGCGAGAACGAGAAGAAGGAGTGAATGGACACAAACACTTAATTATCAGTGGTGTGACTTGACTGAACACTTAAACGGCTCTCCTGAGGGCCACCTGCATTCCTCCTCAAGAAAAGTGAATGTTACACAAGCAAATTATTTTTTTTGTTTCTCAACTTTATGTTTTGGGGATAATTAAACATCACCTGTAACACAGTAGATCGCTGACAGAAGCCATGAACTGCTCAGCATACCTGTTTGTCTCAGTCATTATTAGATCCAAAAAATCATTGTCAATGAAGAGTTCGAAATAGTCTTTAGGAGTTTCACGAAAATTGTCTGGAACATTGATCACTTCCTCTCCAACGGAATGCGGAACTTCCAGCATATTGTTGGTAGCTTGCCACCTTGCATCAGTGAATTGTTGGCTTTGAGATACATTATCGTGATCACGACTGGTGCTCAGGCCAGCTGACGGGCGCTGTTCTGCAATGTCCCCACTTCCAAGAACAGGACCGCGACTATGTCCTCGACCGCGACCTTGATTGCGTCTTTGGCCACGCCCTCGTCCATGGCCTCGTCCACGGCCTCGAACAATAGTATTACCTGGCAAATCATTGGTGTCTGAATCACTGCTGGAATCGTCAGAAGCAGAATCGCTCGAGGAAGAATTGGAATGATAAAAATCTTCATCGTCGGAATCTTCGCCTATGATAGCTTGGGCTACTGATTCAGCTGATAATCTATTTCGTGATGCCATAACGAAGGAAGAGTCACACAGAAGTTTGCTAAATCGAATGACTGAAAGTAATAACTTCACAAGAGAGCTTGTCGTTGCAATGAACACCGCTCGTGAACCTAACAATATGCACAAGTCCGCAGACGAATAATAGCAGGAACGCTTGCCGGCGGCATCAAAACTGTGATCGATTGAGATGTCTATTATAACAGTTTGCGTGTGACGCATTCACTGCAATTTCTTCCTGCAGACTATGTGACTGTTTCGGTTCGTCACAGATGACGCAGAGCACTTAAGAGGCAAAAGACGTGCGCAGAAACAACGTAAACAGATGTTCCGGTAATTACCGGGGGACGCACTGGTAAAGCGATGGGAAAACCCGGTAATTACTGGGAGACGCACTGAAAGGGTTAATACTAATTACAATACTTAGAATTAGACTGTCTTAAAGAGCTGATCTTCTTCTTTCAGATGATATAAATATTAGTGGGTGTATTTGAATGTAGCTAATCGAAAATCCGTGTTGAGTGAGAGTATTGTAACTTTGGACATACTTTTTTGGTCTTTTTTCGGCAAAAATCGGCAACTTGTGAAGAAAGTCTTGGCTTTATGACTTTTTAAAAACCATGCCATAACAGATGAGATCCTGACGGTTCGATTAAAAGAACTATTGAAATCGGTTCAGAAATATGGATTTTATAAATCAAAGATACATTTTCGTCAAATGTTGTGAATTAAATTGGACTTACCCTTTTGTGACATTTCATTGCTACGGCAAAATTCAGAAATTTTAGTGTTTTTTTGTAGTGGTTCTTGTCTTTTTCACCTTGTGCATTTTTTAGATTCATTTGAAATTCAAAACATTCCATTTTTGCATGACTACACGAAAAATACATATTTTGGATTGCTGCACAGTAAATAAACACAAAATTCAAAATTCAAATCGTTTTATTTCCAAATTTGATGACGTTGCAGGTTTACAGGGTTGAGATGATAAAATTGCACAGATAGATGAAGATATTCAGATGATTGTCTTTCTGAAAAAGTAATGATAAAGTATTTACAAATGGGATTCTTCATAGAAGCAAAATGTATCAATATATAAATGTTGCATGACTGGAAGAAGATAATGCATAGAGCATAAATAAATCCTGAACAGTTTGTCTGTTGAAGTACAACAATTGTTTTAATTTGTAGCAAGGGACTCACCTGTAATCAAATTGACAACATAAATTCAAGTGAAATTGTATGAATGCATTTATTGACCGGCTCTCCGAAAGTAGTTTGTATCTTCAAGCGTCACAGACAATCAAAAGGGCAGACACTATCATTGCAATGTAACCGACCTTAAATAAATTCTGTGAACTAATAATCCAAATTCCAAATTAACTTTCGCGTAAACCGCATGATAAAAAGGAAGCGATTCGAAGTCGATGTGATCGAAATAGATCTCCCTACATCCTATTCATAGCACCTATTCATGGATATTCATACTCATCCTAAACTAAAACTTGTATAAACCTATAACTTTGACCTTTTGAGTCCCAAAGCTAAATCTGCTACTATGCTCCAACTACCAATGACGTGCAGTGCACGTCACTCGCTCATAATTGCAACTCCCCTGATGCTGAGTGGGAACATGATGCAGCTGTTGGGGCAGTGTTGTCAGCTGCTAGTTGAACGCTTGCGCAAGTGTCCGCATGACATGCATCGAACGTCATCGGGTCTCAAGAGGTTAAAACTTGAACTTCAAAAAATATATCTGTCAAAAAAATCTCACATAGTCTAAGACAACTTCGTTAAATCCTAAGACTTTATAAGTGAATGAAATTAATTGGATATGCACTATAAATTCACTATAAAGCATAAATACATGCATGCATGCCAGCATAAATCTACGTAAGGGATGAGACCGGTGGAGGCAGCTGTGTCCCCTCTATTCAACATTCATACTGATCTGGTCAATTATTTCAAGTAGGCCTACTATGGGTATGCTTCAATTCATGATGTTGTAATGTGAATATTGGAGAATAACCATAAAGCATGCAAGTAAATACACATTCATCCTGTATTCAACTATTAATTGTTGATATAGAATCAGTATGATAGCTGGAAAAAGTTCGGAATCGTGTTATTTGGACACGGTGATATTTGGAATCGTGGTTATTGCAGGCTATTTAGGCCTACTTGCATTACACCTTAGTTCTAGATTTTCAGTTTACTGAATTAATCATGAATACCGCGAGAAGTGAAATTGTGAGTACATGTCCTTAGCAGACTTGATGTAGATATAAATAAACAGAAACACACGGGCATATAAAGTTATATATTAACTTTCGGTCATTTCATTGACGCCCCCATATCAGACGCTCGGCTACAGATCTCCTAATAGTAATAAGATAGTGGTTTAGCGCACATAATGTAACTTACAAGAGCCAAATACAACTATCAAGATAAAAAAAAATCAAATTTTTGAGAATTTTTTTGAATAGACAAAAAGGGACTACTTTTACTGGATTTTACCATATGCTCAAATTTGAATCTGTCACACAAACATACAAGAACGTTGCTCCAATGGCAAGTCATTATATATATATATATATATATATATATATATATATATATATATATAGCTTCCGATGACTTTCACTTTGCCTTTTATAGCAAAGAAATTAATTTTCACCGCACCACAACAGACAATCATTCTCCAGCTAATACCATTTCCTTTCGTAGGGCGCTGATGGTCTCTAGGCTGGATGATCAGAATTCCAGAAGCTCATGGTATCCAGAGACCATGTCTAGATTTAATCAATGTAACACAAAAAAAAAGAACAAAACGTCAAATTTGCAATTTTTTACAGTCAAATTTAAAAAGTGTGATTTTGGAATATTTAAGCATTTCTTCTAGAACATTCGTTCAATTCCTCTAAAATTTGCAGCACATAAAATTCAGAGTATGTTAATTTCATAATTGTTTTTTTGTGTATTTAAAGTATTTAGTTAATGAATGGCATTTATTTGAAGAACAATTAAAATGCCTATGCAGTCAAATTATTAATAAATGGCTAGAATTGTGCTATGTGCGGTTAGATTTCTGAAGATAATTCAAAATTCAATATAAGGTAATCAGATTTTTTAAAAAAATTCTGAGTACGTTAGAAAATATATGAAATACATCTGTGCTAGCGTATATATTTTTTGAAAAATTAATTTTATAAAAAAGTTGGTGCCTGCTGAAGAATCTTCCTTTTTTCTCTCGTCAATTAATCAAGTTTTACTTTTTACCTGAATGATATTAGAGACCTATGTGCAGTCCATATAACAATTATGATAATTAATACCTTATATATAATATAAGGCATTACTTTAATTATAACACTTTATTCTTTCAGTATCAGGAAATTTGTTCCATGACAAGCGTAAGAGAATACTCTTGCTAACAAGACTGAGGCTTCTTGCATAGTCACTTCTGTCGAAGTTCATTGAAAGGCATCACCTCAAGGACTTGTAAATTCATCTTGATGATGATGATGGAAAGAATCAAGAGCTTTGATGTTAAACTTTTAATTTTCCTTTTTTTCTTTGTAATTAATTTCGGTCAATATGCATTGACCAGACAGGTATCTACACATTTAAGACTTGTAAATTGCTTTTCTTTCTTCTGTGTTTCTAGCATGATAGTCAATTCATTGGCAATTTCCCCAAGACAGCAAAAAATGCGCATCTCACATGCGATGCTACAAGGTGCGGCATAAAAATGTGACTAAATTATAATATTTTCTAATTAATCCAACCAAACTATTAACAAATTTAGTCTACTTTAATAGCTAATGTAAATCTTGTTTACCTTAATCAACAGTGCTATGATGGCTATTTGAGGATTTGAGGAGATGTCATACGAAGGAGAAACTCGGAAGTCAGAAGAAAATAGAAAAAAAGACAGCGAGCTGATGGAAAAGGTGTAACTACTTTCCAATTCTTCATTCATTCATTCATTTGTCGAAATCTTTCACAATTTTTGAAAATGGCCAAACAGCTTTCATTTCAATCATGCAATACTGACTATTTATGGGTGCATCAAGAGATCGATGTGTTGAATCAAACATCTTAAGGAAAGATATTTTTCATATAAAGATCCATTCTCATGGCATCATATGGCTTTCATCAGAAAACAATATAACTTGCATCTCTATGAACTATTTACAAAATTGAACTTTAAATTTAGAATAAGAAGTAATTACAGTCGGTCACACAGCTTAGAATCTTTGTTAAATTTTGTCACTGAATTATATTACACCTATGAGCAGAGAGATAAAGAGTTGATCAAGCAATGCGTAGAATGCCTACATCATTTGCATCCGTACTGGACTCCTTACAAAGTTGCTAAAAAGATGAAAGGATACCGCGATGACAACAATTAGAGCTGAAAAAGTGTGCGGTTTAACTCTGATTTTATTATGTGCATTTTATGATGTGTATGTAATTCAATGGATCAATATCCAAGCAATGATCTCAACTAAATACGTAGCGTTGACAAATAGGTGATAGATGCATCCATTTGACAAATACGAGTATAAGTACCGCATTTACGAATGTGGATATCAAGATATAATTTTAAATGCCATTTGGAACAATTGACAGCTAAAGGTAAACAAGATGCATATTTAACAACTAAACAGCTTAGAGAATTTGACCAAGTTAGCGGAGATATTCTAAAAAATACATTTGCAATGCTGACGTTGTCGAGGATGAAATACTGTGCAGAATTTTGTTTTTTTAATAATTTAAAAAGTTTGGATTTTATAAAAGCGGAGCACTCCAAATTATTGTCTTATCGGTGAATTTTGAATACATCCAATGAATTTTCATTTTTCAGCAATATCTTCTTGTACACGAATCATCGCAAGCTATGAAGGAAGCATGATAAAGGACGCATACAATGCGATTTTCTCGCTATTTCAAACATGCGCGATAGTAGATGCACATAGTACTGGCGGGCAAAGGAATTGCTTAGAAAGTCTAGCCTATCTCAGTTATGGGATAAACAGCTAATAATTGATAGGCAATCATATTTAAGGATTACAAGAGGTCGATTAGCTGATTATCATAGGGAACAATGGATAATCTCAGCAAAAATAGTCATACTGGGTTAAATTATTTTGGAGCTATGCCTGCTTGAGGATACTACAATGTCATATCGAAGTTTAGAACATTAACCGCAACTTAAAAGTTGTCACATGCATTTATAGCAATCGATTGAGGTATGAAGAACGTCGATGTGAGCTATGCAGTGATTCACGGGTATAAAATTTGTGTCATTTCATGATTGAATGTTCAAAATATCAGAAATTGTGACAGGAGTTGGCACCCGGCATTATGCCACTGTGAAAGTACAACTGAGTTTTACAAGTTGATGAATGCGCAAAAGCATGAAGCTAAAGAGCTACGACAATCTACTAAAGAGAGCACAAACTAAATGACATTTAGAAGCAAATTTTAGTTTCTGATTATTTTCTTCTCCTTCATGATCACGATATTTTTGTTGTTGAAGTTGAACGCACGTCTGAAATGTATGATATCTTATGAAGTTCCAATAGTTATGTTTTGAAATGCGAATCCAATGCATTTGGAAATAAACACTTATTGAGTTATTGCGTTATCCTTTCCCAATGGTCGGGAAAATTTCTGCATAACCATTCAATACACGGACGAGCAAATCAGGAATTCCTCTTATCTATGTTCATGCCTCCAAAGTCGCATGCTCTCCATAGTGAAAGCGTTAATTTGCTTTTTTCACGTTTCACACAATCAACGGTTGATACATAGTTGATGCATAGTTAAATCAACGTCAACACGTGGTTCAATTTCGGAAAGGTTGGGTAGTGGAACCCAACCGTTGGGGAACCGTGGAATCATGGGTGATATCATGCTTATTCAACGTCATGATAGTTTATCAAATCTAAAGAGGGTTTCTTCTTAGCAAAATTTCAAATTAATATCAGCGCTACATTGATCCTTAGCGTCGATTTTCAGATGGTTTTTAAAGAAGCTCAACTTTGAAAAGACGAAGTCTTCTAACGCTGATTCATGGGACAGGTTCAATAAAGTATAATCTTTGAAATGGGCTTTTACCTGCAATGTTTCGCCATTGATAAATTTAAACATGCTTTTGAAATAGTGTTGTAAACTAGTCTTCAAAACACCTTTTCATAAACCTGCTTAAGATACCAGGAATTATTGGCTGTGGCATTAGCCTCTGATTGGATTGGCGGGGTGTTGTTTTATAAGTGCATGAGGTTTTTCTGTGCCTTTCTGTGTAATCATCTTATGCACGTTATCAACATAAGTAGGTATTCTGGTGCTCACATAAAGCAGCTTTTAAAATTCCCGACGTTTTTCTTCATAACTATGGCTATAATTTGCAATATGCTGTTTCGTGATTTAACTTCATTTGTTGAATTACATGTACCATTGATTATCCTCTCCTTCCAGCGTTTCATCATCCATAGTTTTCATTTTTACATGATTCATCTGCGTAAATCATTTGTAAATATGTACAATTACTCTGCATATTGTAATAACGCATATGGATCTCTGAATCACATATATCATCATTTATTATTGTCAATCATTTAATCACCCAAGGAACGTGTTTTCAGTTTGAGAATAGACGTCTGATATTCTGATATATTTAATAACTTTTTCAATTTTAAAAAAGAGGCAAAATGCTGGAGTTGTAATGATGAAGCACTAGAACGTGTATAACCATGCAAAAGCAGCTTTAGAACACTGGTTTTATTTTTTAAAGTCTCCCAACATCGCATAATACTTGAAATACCAAATTTTGTGCTCGGAATTATTTTGGGAAAGCAGTTTAATTTCTTAAGTAGCTTGACTAGAGTGTTCACACACTGACATTACAACGATATTAAATTTTCTCGATATCCAATCAGAAAATTGAGTAAAAAAATGAAGTTCCATTTTTCCATGAATCTAGGCATCACTGCATAAAAATTCTGAAAATCTAAGTGGATTGCACAAAAAACAATAGCATTGCTGTTCAATTACCCAGCATGCAAAATAAGAGTGCAGACATTTGTTAAAAAAAACGGCATGCTTTGAATCGGATTTTTTTTTGTAAAAAGTGTAAAATATATTAAAGTTAACATAATATTCATATACTAATGCTCATGATAAAACAATAATTTCTTTTCTACATATAGCTCTATGGCATGTTGGACACGAATGTGTGTATCTGGAGCATTGTGAGCAAATACACACATGGCCACAAGGTCTGAAAGCAACATTACGGTCACGAGTAGCACAAATCACACATTGAATCCTCAACTGCATCGTCGCAGTCAAACTTTCTAATTCAGCATTCTGCTTTTTCAACGTTTCTTTTTCAGTGGCATGATAACCTGCTTTGTCCTCCACGTATTCAACAGATAATGGAATGACCGATGTTTCATTTTCATCCCGATTCGTTGTTTCGAATTCCGTTAAGTCTGCAGATTTCTTAAGATCAATGAATTCTTCTGTATTTTGCATACCCAGAGATGACATCTCTTCCGTGACTTCCAACACTTGATCGACAAATTCAGTAAGCGTCTTCTTTTTCTTATGTTGCTGTAAAGCAAGATAACGTACTAGAGTTGGAGAAAATCCCATAGAAGAAACTTGCTGGGACAAAGATTCGCATTCTTTACACTGTGGAACATAATTGAAACTGTACATTGTTCCAGGATTTCAGTGCTTTTCTCAGAGTCGCTACCGATGTCTTAACTGGTAGATTGAACATCACTCTTTGATAAATTTCATTGAACAGATCGATGAGCTCATCGATTTGCCCATGGACATACCCAATAGTGAATGCACAGAATTAGACAGGTCGTCTCTTCTTCTGTTTGACTAGAAAGGAAACATTGGAACGTGTAACGTTAATGGAATGGCAGTCTGCTGACATAATACCATAGCAATCGAACAATGAGCAGCCAGTTCAACATTAAACACGCCAAATTGTACAAAGTTTCAGTTACTGTTATCAACCGGATCACATAGCCGACATCAAGTTCTACAGAGAAGCTTGTGAACGTCTTTTCGTGCGCCTGTTAACTTTTTCAATAATGATCGGAGAGCCCAACATTATTGAGAAAACTTTTGCGCAATGATCTGAATTCTTCGAATCTGAAGGAATCGTGGCGATCGGAGCATTTTGAAGGAATTCACATCTATCCTCAAGCGGCGAACGACTATTTTTCCTCTGCAAGGTATCAAAAATTTCTTTTTGCCCACTTAGTAAGTTCCTGCATGTGCCATCGTTTTGAATCAGTCTGCACTTCTAGCAAAGTGATGCGCTTAAACAATCTAATTCTGTGAGTGAATGCGATTATCGAATTTACTGTACGCATCAGATTTGCAGTTACTAAAAACATTTTATCGTCACTCATCGCGAGAGTAGACACGTGTCTGAAGTTGGCCGAGTCATGAAACCGCACAATGTAGACCATAGATATCCAACAAACAATACTTTGTCAGTCTAAAGTGAACTGAATTGTACATATTCATGCATAGTGATGTTCGTAAAAGTGTGCATTTTCCAATTTAATCTATTACCGGCGTTGAATAAAACAATGATATAGCATTGAAGCAATTTTCCATTGTTTTCAAACAAATAATCTCGATTGCTTTATTTTTGATGTTAATAAACTTAGTTTTTCATCAAAATATGAAAACATGAATTGCTTTGGACTCTTTGCTCACAAGCTATCTGAGTTATTATTTTTAAAGCTCACATATTGTAATAAAATCATACTAACACAATGATATTTGCTTGTCATTATGAAGAGAATCAATTTCATTGCAATATTTGAGAATTTTGGTAAGAAAGCAATTGTGCTTATTGTTATTACAATTTTCTTTGCTCCGTCCTTAAGTCCACTTTTGATTTAATGATCGAATGGACCTATTTTACACAACAATTTTGTAGATGCTTTGTTCCCGACTGGTTGCATGATATATCTGCAGGTCAATTTTGCAAATACATTGCAGCGCATGCTAATGTCATGAATCTGAAAACTTAGAATAATCCCTGATAAATAGGAATTTTGAATAAAATTTTCAAAATGTTAAACGTAAAGTTAACGTTTCTAACGTAGTGCTAAACGTTTCAAATATCAAATGCATCTGTGATGAAATGTCCACCAAGAAAGTCAGATTTTGGCACCATGAGCAAGGCGCATCGTACTCCACAGGTAACAAAACAACTTTCATTTCTTGTCGATGATCAAGAAAGCCTTGATTAAACATGTGCTTAAACAATTCCAGGCCAAGGAGCTCATCACGCATGTCTTATAGACGCCAACTTTCAAAATGATTAGTCAATCAGATCAGTCTAACGATGCTATGTGACGAGATGTCTCAAATTAAAAAGGGTCACGTATTTTAATATCCATTAGCTTTATGAGACTTTTTTGCAAGCAGTCAATCAAATAGTTATGTAAGATTGATAAACCAAGCGATAAGATCCAGCTTGTACAAGTGGAAGACATATGGATGGTCCACAACCTATAGTAGACGGCGAAAAATGATTAAGTCAATGCCTGGCTTCCCCGAGGAAAGCACGTAATTTTATTGTGAATGATATTTTTCCCAACGTAACGGATTAAAAGCTAAGTTGAGATACTCCAATGTTTTCATAGCTACTTTTCAATTTTGATTATGCACTCGATGGATATTACATGCAGTAATTCTCTTGAATACGAAGGCTGATTTTTTCAATTCTATGAATACATGGGACTATGCAAGCCTACATTTTTGTCATTAATTTGCAACAAGATTATATGTGCTTTTACATTTTCCAATGACAGTTTCATTGTGATGTTCTTTCAGCATTTTAAATTATACAAAATACCGCAATTTAGATTGGGATAATTGCGAGACTTTTCATTGCTTTTCTAATAAGAATTATCAGAAAACTGGTTTTGGGAATGCATTTCTAAAAGGCTCATGCTGCCCAGACGCAAGATCATGGTCCCATTGTCGGACCACCATATGAGGCATTTCGCAACTTTTTCCAGGTAAAATCTCGGGCATGTTCAAAAAATACTTCAATCATGTGGAGCTACTAAACATGAAGATGTACCAAAATTAACAAAACTGGTGAGCTTAATAGAATTTCGTCAAGGGCAAGAAAACTGAAAATGGCTTATGGTGTCCGACTCTTTCCTACTTCATAGAAAAGTCCATAGACAATTGTAATTCATATATAGGTTAAATGATGAAATAAGGAATAATTGGCAGTCATCCTATGAATATTAATGTTATTGACGGGAAAATGTATTAATTGCTTCCCAGTTGTCATTTTTCTGGATTATATCGCATTTAATTCACGCATGATTCATGGGTAACCCATAATGCCAGATATGTGATATACCACTAGTCCTCTACATGTACCTGAATGTTTTGAGTGAGGCATTATGGTCCTGACAATTCCTTCTCAAATGAACCACTGTATTGGTGAATGTAAAATTTTAATGCACAGAACATATGAAATACAGTCCGTTTCATAAAAGTGGATCATCCTAAAATTTGACTAAATAAAACATAAGTATGATACAGAAAACATTTTTCATGTTATTTCATGTCCCTAATATATTTAAATGTCCTTATATAATCTGATAAGCTATGATACAGTAACGGTTCTTAAGAAGCTAATATTTTGTGGCCCTTGTATTTGTGGTTATTTTGACATTACCAATTCGTCTAGGCATTGATTCGATGATATCGTTGATTTTTGACTGATCTAACTTTCTCCACTCTCTTTTTAACAGTGACGTAAGTTCTGATACGCCATCTGTAGGTAGCAGTGAACGACGAACGTTACGTTTTAGAATACTCCATACATTTTCTATGGGATTCAGATCAGGAGAACGAGCTGGCCAAGATAATGTCCTAAGCCCTAATTGAGACTTGCATAAGTTGAAAGCAATTAGGATTGCTGCCAACACCACCGCAACGAAGTCAGGAAGCTATGGAACATGAAGTCCAGTTAATCACATGTAGCAGTTACATTATTGTTGATGAATAATGGTGCTATACTGGCTCTGATTGACTGATTTTCTTTATTTTTGTTTTGCTTGATAGTTTTCGGCTTGTAGAACAACATATTACATAACAAAGGAAACAAATGTAATTTTATAAGAGTGAGGTATGATTTTGTGTAACATTGCTCAATGAAGATCAAATTATCTACTACTTTTTTATCTATAACAGGAAAACAACTCAATATTCATGTTTGAAATTTCCAACAATGATATTAGTAAGCACAACTGACATATCTTCCAAATTTCAGAGAAATTCGTTCAAGTTTGGCGGAGTTAGACAAAGTTGAAGTTAAGGCGATGTTTAAGGGTGATCCATTTTTTATGAAACAATCTGTAGTAATTGTCTCCAGTATTGGACAGAATCAATGTTGTAAGCTTCCGTTGACGGCGTCAGTTGACAAGTCAAAGATCACAATCCAGGCGTAGTAATGGCTCATACACTGCAGTGCTCAAAGTCTTTTACAATCTCTGACCTGTATGAACTCACATAAGTTTGAGTTAACAGTTTATTTAGAATTCTACATAGAATTTTTGAAAAATTGTTTTATTTCTCTAGCATTTGAAACATTTTTAATCTAGCATTTGAAACATGGGAGCACTACAATGTGCTCAATTGAATCATATCGACCTAATGCAGAATCAAAAATATGAAATTGGCAAATTTATTAACACAATTATCAACATCATTTTGATTTTCTGTCAGATACCTGACAATATTCGATAAAACTGATTCAATCGATATTCACATCTTTTACTGCTGTTATTTTCTTTATTATCATTTCTGCGGTTCTTTTCATTTTGAAGTCTCTATTTGGTTATATGTAACAGAATGTAATAGAATATACATTCTATACATACCGAAGGCATACCGAAGGCAGCAAAATTATGTCCGACGCACAGGCACCAGCAGCCACCAAGGCGGCAAAGGCTAAGACCACCAAGGCCTCCAAGCCAAAGACACCCAAAAAGCCCGCCCAAGAGAGCGGTATGAAGGAAGTTGTTGCGTATATCACTGCTCAAAAGAAATTCACCCTTCATCAATTGAAGGTGCAATTTCCCGACAAAAAGCCTCATCAGTTGCGCCGAACTGTGAAGAGCTTGATGACCAAGGGAACCGTCCAAGGCAAGACCATCACTTGCACTCTGAAGGTTACCAAGGAAAAGAAAGAGGTGAAGCCTAAGGCACCTAAAGCCAAGAAGCCTGCGGCCAAGAAACCTAAGGCTGAAAAGAAGGCTGCCACCCCAAGAAGAAGACTGCAGCTAATCCCAAAAAGGCTAAGACACCAACCAGGAAGCCTGCCGCTAAAAAGCCAGCTGCCAAGAAGGCAAAGACGACCCCTAAGAAGGCGAAGACCACCCCTAAGAAGAAAGCAACACCCAAAAAGAAGTAAACTTCAAGTGCTAAGCCTGTGAACGCTGCCTTCGGTATATACATGTAATAGAATGTAACAAATGCTGGACATTAAGTATGATTTGAATTTGAATTCAAAAAGCTTTCTTTTGCGATGTTTAGTAGCCTATGTCTATTCCTACTCCATGGATAGAAATGCATTTCTACAGTCTAGGTCTGGCCATAGACTTCTTAATGTCATGGTATGGGTGACAAATAGGACGCTAAGATATCTAAAATATTCTAGATGGAGATGCAGGCATAGAATAATAAATTACCTTCACTCGATTAAAAAGTCAACTTTTCAGCACTCTGATCACTTTTCAACACTTCTCAATCACTGCACTCTCTAGACAACGATATCGCTCCTCATACTGAAAAGTTGACTTTTTAGTCTTCGTGAGAATAATTTTTATTTCGGCCTGAAAAATTGAGTCATTTCGGACTGAAAACCAAGGAAAGTTACAGGCATCAATCACATGTTGTAAAAATTCTGTTGTCATAGAGTAAGTACAAAGCATTATAGTAATATACTTATTCTATGTCTACTATTGCTATCTGAAAATTGCAAAGAAGCTATCGACTTATAGATCATGAAAGTTTTGTGCTTTCCCGGGCTCAGGTTTTTTATGGGAGCTATTACTGTAGGCTACATCTTCAGTCCCGCTTGAGATTCGATAACTTCTTTTACAAACCTCGGGTTACATTCTTAATCCCCATTATCAAGCTATCTACTTGGCTAAACAAGGTCAATGGGAAGTCACATGTTAAATTCACGTCCACTACCTAGCTCATAATCTGCTAATCTGCCGTCAATATGTCATTCGAAATAGATTGTACTGTTAGTATAAAGTACATAGTAGATGTTGATTAACTCAAAAGAATAAAGAAGCTTTAATTTGACTGCTTACTTCTTTTTGAGTGCCAAAGTGTCCTTCAATCGCCATGTAAATTACATGATTATTGTCCTATTTTGGTAGGCCTATTTTCTTAATGGCTATCGGTATATCTAGCAAAGTAAATCTCACATAAAGATAAGCTCAAGGCACTAAGCTCATGTGCAAAGGTTTTACGATTAAATTTAGTCAAGTCAAGTTCATTCCTGCTATTGGTAAGATGTAGCCCAATATATACTGCCAGAATCTCATTATCATTTTTGTTTTTCTATGTCTCGTGTATGAATTTTAATCTTTTTGTACTGATGATATAAAAATATTGTAATTTCCATCCTAGCCTGAAGATGGCTACGAATAGTTGCTCAAAAATAAATTTATCTATAACACCTAATAGAACCTGGGCTCTTTCCAGACACTAGGCCGAAATATTTTTCAAGTTATGTTTTAAATCGGAGCGCAATTGTGAAGCGAAGTAACTAGTAGATATCATTAAAGACATAGTCTGGAATAATGGTACAATTTCGAAATTCAAATTTGAATTCATTTGAATGCAAGTCTTCACGAAAACTTGAGATCTCATTGTGCTTGTTGGCTGAATTTTCAAGGTTTTAAGGCATGGGTGTTCCATGAATTCTGGCCAAAACTGCCATAAGTTTTACTTCTATAACAGTTAACAACAATATTTTGCATCGAAAGAAGCTCTAAACAAAGGTCTAGAAAGTAAAATTCTTTCATCACTTAAAATTCAATATTCATCCTTCACTAAATGACCGTGGAGATTCATAAATAATGACAGAGCTCAACAAAAACTTCGCCAAGGGGCCTAATTGTGACATAATACATTAATAATAACGAAAACAGAATGCTTGCTATGAGATATCTCATGGTGACAGCCTTCAGTTTGATAATGAAATACGATTCGTACATTTTATGTTGGCTGTTAAGTGAGACATCCATGGCAACAGTACATGGTTGAACATAGAGAGAAGTACATTTTCCGTCAGGATTCAACAATTATTAATGAGGTAGATTGAAATGATTCACTTGGCTCCATTTACTCGATGTGATTAGTTGCAAAAAGTCTACCCCCTATATTATCATCGATTTGGGATTGTCTTAAATCATTTTGCCAATAATACAAGATGAACAAACATTGTCATTAAATCATTCGTTTACTGCAACTAAGGGACGCAATTTTTGACGTTTTGTTTTTTGATATTGTTCTACCTTTCCAGCGCAAACAAACGTCAGCCATGCAATTAAATTCAGCAGACTGTTTCTACTGAGGTAAGAATAGCAATCAAGTGTCTTCATAAATGTGTTATGTAGATTTTGTTATAGGAATGTAATTTCTCTGAAATTCATGAATGGCTTCAATTATGGCATGAATTTCAAACCAAAGGAAACTGGTATGCCTGAATCGAAATTTAGTATTACTTTCGCTTTTTCCACTTACTCTATATATGCACAATTTTCGATGACAACACCCAAAAAAACTATAGTGTGAATAAGATGCATGAATTTTCTATAGTCATCTGAGATGGTGAATGGGGAGGCACATAACGGTACCTCATGCTATTAACATGCTGGTTATAAACTATGCACCATATGCGAGAGACTAGAAGCAAATTTATTTAATGAATGCATCTTTCATTGGAAAGTGTGTCATACTTTCATCTGATTCGAATTTTATGCATGTAACTTCTATTTGATCAAATGGTGAAATATCACACGTTCATTTTTTTGTGTTCCTATTAGCATCATGCATTTTATAATCTCTTACTCGCCATTTTCTCTCTCTCTCAAATCACACAGAGCACGAAATTCACAATTGCGTAAATGATATTGAAGGGAAAATATAAATGAAAAACAGAAAGTGTACGTAACAGGGTTGGAACCGGCCGGGTTTTTGGCGCACGGGGCTGGGCCGGTGGCCAACGTCATCATAATCGGCCAGGCGGGAGTGGGGAAGGCCGGAGGCCGACGTATTCAAAACCGGCCGGTCGATGGCGGCTTATTAAAGACCGCCTGTCGGATGGGATGGTGACATGTGGTCTCTATCTACCGGTTAGTTAAGGAATTGATCGTCAGACATTATTTGGTCATTTTATGCCATTAGACAGTATTCAGCTTCCACATAGCAGAGGTGCATGAATAGTAGGCCATCCGGTACTCCGGATAAGCGATAATTACCTATTGATACAATCTAATATCATACAATGCAATCAGGGGCGTATCCAGGATTTTGAAAAGGGGGGGGGTACAAAAATAATGAATTTTTTGGGCCTACCACGAAGATTATGCATATTCAACGCAAAAAAATATAATAATCATAAATAGTATAATCATGGTCGCATGTAATATTATCGATAATTTAATCTTCGCTTTCATATTCATTTTCGTTAATCCCAAATTTTGATATCTTTTATATACTTTTTGGCTGAATAAAGAAGATTTTTCAACGGACCAAAACTGGTTATATTTAAGAATGGATAGAATTCATTAAGTTCACACAGTGGAAATAAATAGGTATTTACTGAATACTATGAATACTATACACGCTACGCCACTGCAAGTCAGTGTTTGACGAATGTGTTATCGGCGCTATCGGCAATGGCTATCGGTAAGAAAGCAACGTCACACTCTGACACAAGACTCCCAGGCAAATCAAGCACTAAAGCTCAACTCCACATGATGTATTGAGAATTGATGTTTGAGTGCACTTTCCTTCTTCATAAACTTGTGTGTTAAAATCATATCTCTCAGAGGGGGCGACATTCCCCCGTGTCCCCCCCTTGGATACGCCACTGAATGCAATTATTCGCACTTTGATAACATACTTTGTGCGATAAGCAGTAATGCACGTAATGACTTATCTACTAATCAATCTAATAAGTTGTAGGTATATATTCTTTATAATTTATCATAATGTTAACTACATTTTCAAATTCAATCAGACACAAGCAAATAGAAAACAGATAATCAAAATAATGACACAATCGGGTATTAATATAGCAATAACATCCATGCAATAGCAATATGTGCGCATATCTATATCCCACCACAAGAAAGCTTTAAGTGATCAAATGTTCGGACATCAGGCCCACAGGTTAGGTTGCATTGAAATCCATTATTCACTGCATTTCTTAGCACTACGTGTTATATAAAATATCCCATGTGTTGAAATGATTCAAGATCTAGAATAATTTTACAATAGATTGGCTGAGGAATACAAAATGCCTCCAAAATTCATATAGACCAGAATATAGGATTCTGGAAACTACATTATAGATAAAGCACGGTTTGAGTTACATGTACAAGCTGACAGTAATCACTTTTTAACTGTTTAAAGAACAGTTCGCAATACTTCTGCCGGCCGATCTTCAAAATTTTCAGCAGGGTCGGGCCGGCGTGCCGGTTCCAACCCTGTACTGCGTAATGCAACACGTGCGACACTCAGTCCTTCATCTTGAAAGAGGGGAATGCTACTCAAATTAACCACACATATCGCTGCATTTGGAGTGTGGCTGCTACTTGCTCATTTAATTTCTTAGAAGTAGTTGGACGATAGTAAGCTGGTGGTAGTGTAAAGCCAGCACGCTATTTTGTACATTCGGATTGTATCTTCTCTGGCACATTGATTGTAAAGTTCATCCATCAATCTGCCTTCTTTTTATAAGATTGGCTTGCGTTTTTAGAGGTAAAACTTCAGTGGCGGCGAGTGGCGGTGCCAACTTCATATCAACGTTATGCCGAACTTCGACTAACTATTTCTCAGATATTAAACGGAATTTTTTCAAAGTAGTAGATAGCACAGGCTAGCACCCTCTAAAGGCATCGATGTGGCTAATATGAGTCGCGAACCCCTCTTTCAAAATTGCGCTGCTGAGTGACGGTGATAAATTCACACTCGTCGTATGTGATATTGAAAACACAAGTGGTCAAGAAAACAAGTTCTTTGAATCCAGTCTAAAAATTACAAGGCGAATTTTCGTGCCTTCACAGGTACTCGTCTTCAGGCCAAAACGTTTGCATTTAAATTAAATTGTCACATGCATGAATTTGCCGTGAATAAATATATATCTATCTATCGATAATAAATGTAACCAAAGCCACACAGGATAGACAATTCTTTGGCAGAATTTAGACAGCCAAGAATTTATTCAGCCAAGTCTCAAGAATTAGCAAAATTTGAGTAAAACAAAAAATATGCATATTTAGCAATCTCTCCATACACTTGATCAGCTTTATAACCACGCTTCATGAAAATGTCAAAAGTGCTTTTAACTTTAACAATGGCATACTGTAGATGAGAACAAATTCTTAGATGCCTTAAAACTTGACTGGCAAATACATTCGCACCGATATGCAGAGGAAGAGGACTTTGCTGAAAAGCAAATATTACAATATTAAAAGAAAATTGTTCCACTTTGTGAAAAACGGAGGTGTACAATCCATTAATGTTCAACTTAACATCAAGGTATTCAACGGAAGTGTTATTGGTCCCATTTCTCTCTGCTTTCAAATCAGGGGATTAATTCTAATCAACAAAGTATTGAAAATTTCATAGCTGAACAAACAGATCATCTATGTAACGGGGGGGGGGAGAGATGGGTGGGTCAGGCGAGTGCGGTCAGGGAACCAAGGGTGTGGGTGTCTTTTATTGACTGAATAGTTAGTTCTATTGAATGAACAATCTCTGCATTGCAACTGAAGTCCGCTAAAGTGTGGATAACACATATGATAAAATATAAAATCATTTGTACATAAAAAATGTAAGATAGTCCTGAAAAGAACTCATTAAGCTTTCATTGGGCTGGACATACGGATTCTATGTCATTTATCAGACATTCAAGATATTACGACAGACCTTAATTGTCAAGGAAATATAAATGAATATATAAAAGCTATCCGGTGTTATGTGCGAAATATCTTCCTGACATACTCATGAATTTGTTTTGAGATAATCTTCCGATGTTCGGGACTTCATGTTCTTCTTTGTCTTTCGGCACTTACTCCAGCGAGCCATGGGTCGACACAGCGGATCCTCTTCCTCCATGCATCTTGGTCGTGCACGTCGTCTATAATCACTCCAACTTCCATGTCTTCCTTGACCTTATTAATGTATCTTCGTTTCTGTCTTCCGCGCCTCCTCGTACCCGGCAGCTCCATCGCCCTCACCTATCTTCCTACGTACCGATCGTCTCTCTGCATCACATGCCCTTGCCATCTTAGTCTGGCCTCCCTCACTTTCCTGTGCATCGCTCCCACCTTGATCGTACCTCCGATGTACCTATTCCTTATTCCGTCCTTTCTCGTCATACCAAGCCGAAACCTCAGTGGTGTGCTTTATAATGTGTCATGGATTGAATTTTGTGACATTTTACAAGACATTTGTCGGATCTCCTCTCTCCCCAGGAAAATCACTGGTGCACCCCATGGATGTTAAAACTGATGCCACTCTCCGTTAAAAATGAACTCTATTAGTTCTATTGTGTGTCTTTAATGGGCATGTCTCGACAAAATTCCGCAATTCGATCAAAATCTAATTTACTACTGTCATGCGCAGAGAATTTATGTAAACAGGATATAATCTAAAAGTGATAAGGTGCAAAGTATTTCTATAAATAGATGCTATATTTATGTCATGATTTCAAAATGGTGATGACGTGACTTTGGGTTGATAATTTGATGAAGACAACGATATGGAAAGGATAAATCAAAATTTCGCAAATTTGCATACCGGTACGTAGGCCTTAAATGGATCAATGGTCTAATATAAACTATGTCGTATAAATGTATAAATGAATTGCATACGTAGCAAACAAACTTTGTAATCCGTTTGACAGATTTTGTCAATTCCAAGTTAATTTGAACTATTGGATAGGCATTTCGCATCTTGTTTGGTGAATATTGTTTCAGTACCGACCTATGACCTTGAAATTCACTCTTCTTGGACTGTTCTCATGCATAGATGCCTCTATCGGGAGTGGATCTCACTCACTACACCTCGAATTGTCTGATTGGAGCAATTATTAAATTGATTCAATTTGCATGCTTTTAGCGATTATTCACACAAAAAGCGAATTTGTGCGCAGAAGATGGTGCGTGAACAGTACATGTATATGTATCAAATCTCAACAGATTTAAACACCAATGAGATGGTTGCATCTGCTGGCAATTGATAAATTGATCAATTGCTAGGCTACTTGCGAAAAAATATATATCAATGTCAGATATTTTCAAACTAAAGCTATGTTCCACAAATATAGAATAAAAGATGTACACCAAGTGGGAGAATTTTCAAAAATGTTGTTTCCAAAAGACAATAGCACAGATTGGTGTATGTGTGCGTCATTTACATGTGCATAATTTATCATCCTATGTGCCAATAACTTGCTATTGATATTATCTTAGATGAATAAATACAGTATTCCATGTGCTAGACAACATATTCACACATTGATATTCTTCTAGTTTCTAATATTCATTTTCACTATGGATTGATAATGAAAATTGAAGTAATCGGTCCTATTTGATACGAAACTAAATTTGCTATCGGTTTAGGTGAAAAGCGACCAAAGAGTTGGGTAGTTGCTTTGATGAATGATTTCATCCGAAGCCAAACTGCTGGTACACAACATTTTGGATGCATTTTCCTTCATGGTCAGCGGTAAATTATCTGAAGAGAGCTCAAGAACTGCAAAGAGAAGTATGCAAAGCGGCTGCATGCGTAGAGTCGCTTTCAAAATTCGTATTTCAAGCAGTATTCCTTATACAGGTTTTTGCAGGAAATAACGGCGTTTCCTCAATTGATTACGTCATTTTGCATAGAATATCGTCAATATGCAATGATTAACGGCATAACAATAGAGACTAACGGCACAAACAAAACATTCCGTCCTTTTGTACTTTATTACGACGTAGGCCCATTGCTTTACTGGCGCTTGCAAAACTGAATGACAATAAGGTGAGTGTTGATCGGTAATGTCAAAACGTTACGACATGACAGTTGGAAAAATGAGACGAAGAAGAATGATACCGTTGCTGAATAAAAAGAGAATTGTGGATGCCTATGAGAATCCAAACTCTGACTATGTAGAGGTAGCTGCGGCGCTTAACATTCCGCGAGGGACAGCCTGGTCAATCATACGTCGCTATCTGGAAGATAGTGAGGTAATGGTACGGAAAAGAGGGGGTGGACAACGACAGCTTGCAACTCAAGAGATGATTGATTGCCTTGTTGGAACTGTCGAACAACACCCTAATTACACGTTGCGACAACTCAGCGAAGAGCTTCGACTCCAATTACCAGACAGTCCTCGTCTCAGTGAGTCCACAGTCCATCGCGTGCTAAGAGGTAGCCTCATCACAATGAAGAAGCTGGAGTCACCACCTGCAGATCGTGACAGAATGGATGTCAAACTTGCTCGCCGAGCCCACGCGGAATGGCTCACACCAGCGGATCCTCACATTATCTACATTGATGAATCAGGTTTTAACTTATGGACGAGTCGATCTCGAGGACGATCTGCAAGAGGACATCGCGCACAGCGCATCGTCGGAGCTAGACAATGCCCAAATTTTACCCTCATTCTGGGAGTGTCCAGCCAACGAGGCTTGGTACATCACACTATCCGTGAAGCAGGAACGACAGCGGATGCATTTAACGACTTTTTGGCGGACCTTATCAACGGCCACTTCCTTCCCAATGAAGAGGCTGTCCTTCTTGACAATGCACCCTGTCATCGCCGTGCCACGGACGTCAGCGATCAACATGCCAACGCTGATTTATATTATCTACCACCCTATTCACCTTTCCTAAACGCAGCAGAAAATTGTTTCAGCATTTGGAAGGCGGGTCTACGACGCCAATTGGAGGATGTGAGGGAACAGTTACTTCTCCAGCCATATCAAGAGCAACTGGCAACTCTTACTCAGCTTGCTGAGCAAAATTTGGTGGAAATCACTCCAGCTGCTTGTAGTGCTGCCCATCGGCGAACAAGACGCATCTTCACCGCATGCATTCAGATGCAGGACATAAGTGATGACCATGCATAATGATGTGACATAATGACATGCATAATTTGAATAAAAACTGTCTTGGATATATTGAGTTTTGCAAAATGACGTAGTATTTAGATGAACCGCCGTTATAACTGACAAATGCTACTGTTTAGTGAATAAGTCGTTAAATTTGAAATTGACGGAGTGTTTAACAGTATTTGTCGTTAACAAATGAACCGATTTCATTAATTTGTGATTAAATCCGTTAAGTTACGCATTATGCCACTCTGTAATGTACAACTGCCTCTATTAAACGCAAAAACCTGTATTAAGATCTGGATCGGTTGTTAAAGAATGGCAACCAAATAGACATTCTGAATCGATGTTTGAATTATTTCAATTCGAGCACGAAAATGAATAACAGGACGAAATGATGAACAAACTGATATGATAAATGTGCAAATTTCTTGAAAGTCATTTTGTTAATGAAATGAAAAATTGTCTCACAAAGAGAGTGGTTTGTGACGATCAAGCTTCTCAGGTAAAGTCATTGAAGAAGACTTTTCATACTATGAGGAGGACCGCAGCAGAAAAGCAAATTCATTGGGAAAACGACAGGGTCAATTGGGACAAAGGTGAAGCCCAGCTATCTAAAATTCCTTTTTCCAGCTGTACGAAAACATTTCAAAGATCAGTGTCTGGTCGAAGGTCCGAGTGATTGCACTGAGTAGGAGATTTTACATTTTCACGTCTTTAATTATGCGGAATGAGAAGTTGTGATGGAACGTTATTTCTCAAGTCTATTTCCATGCAATTAATGAACTGAGTTCAGGTCGTTCTGTCAAATATCAATCATAAATTAAATTTTCCTGTTGATAATTTAGGATTTTGTTGTCCTACTCTTACTAATCATAATAGTAGTCTAAAAATATCCCTACATCTGAAAGCAAATCAATTTTGTAAAGCTGATCCATTGGTTTTCTGAATTGTTTTTTGTTTCAAAGCAATTTATTTCTGTGGACTCATAATGCATGTAAAAGTATCTCGACGGATTTTCCGCATGATCAAGCCACGGAAAGGGAAACTTTCCACAGTGCGTGGACTATTACACTTGGCTTTCAATTACTGTGTTTTGATTTTAAATGAGATCAATTCGTTAAATGAGCGCTTCGCCTACAGGCAGGTCAGGTGCGGCCTTGACAGTATACACTAGTCGACCATGATCGTAATTCCACCGCGGGTAGTCCTCAGGAAGGCCATTCAACCAGATTTAATTGTGGCTTTACTCTCCTCTGGGGTAAACAGTGCACCAACTAATTCTAAATAGATTAGAAATGATGACAAATCCGCAAAATAAAATAAAAAATTCAAATAGATATTCAATGAACACGCACACGATAAGATTTGGTACTGTAGTTATTAGGTTGTCTATCCATTTTGTATGATGAACAAAGTGCATAGTGCAGTGATAAATTGCTCAATTCATCACAACCATTTCAATTTTATTTCGATATTAAATTAAGCTGAGATGATCCATTTCATGAAATTCGAGAAAAGTACAGGCTTGCCATGGGAGCGGGTTTTCCTATCCCATGGGAATTCACATGGCATGGAAATAGTAATCTCAGTTATGGGAATTCCCATAAAAATGTGAGAATAACTCCAGAATAACTATACTCGCAGCTCTAGCTGTTTTACGCTTTTATAGATAATATCATAACAATGTTAGTTTTCATTTCGAAAG
Source organism: Prostheceraeus crozeri (assembly GCA_907163375.1). Taxonomy (NCBI): domain Eukaryota; kingdom Metazoa; phylum Platyhelminthes; order Polycladida; family Euryleptidae; genus Prostheceraeus; species Prostheceraeus crozeri. The sequence continues at coordinate 104,078 of CAJQUW010006143.1, read as the reverse complement.
AAAATTAAGGCATGAAATGATTGCAACGTAGACATTCATATTATTGTTATTATAACGCGTCGCTGCAACGGAGGCATTATTTTTTAAAAATGGAACTGAGTGATTGATAAGATAGCAAAGTATTCTTAACGCTTGCAAGTAATCTGCATTTTAAAGACGCGATAGTGAACATTTCATCTTGATTAAGAGTCAGACTGCGCGATTTGATGCACTTGTCGGATGAAATGAAAATAAGCAAGCTGAAATTTCCGCATTTGATCCTCATGTAGTCTACTTTCAAACTTAAAGGCACCTACTGCATGCAAGCCTGCTTCCAGTTCTGGACTTCATGTTCCATAGCTTCTTGACTTCGTTGAGGTGGTGTTGGCAGCACTCCTGATTGCTTTCAGCTAGAAATCTATCTCTTACCGGATGAAAACAATACAAAGCACAAATGAACAATGACGAGATCGCATTCACAAAAGGCAAAGTGTCAGCCTTGCTAGAACTAGGGTTTTCTTTGTGAGCTACAAGCAAGCGACTAAATGTCCCTTACACAAATGTGCATCGATGGCATAATGATGATTTTCGACTCTGTCGTAAAGAGGGCTCTGGCCGTCAACGCAAAACATCCAAACGTAGAGACCACCTAATTTTGAGATTTGTTAAAGTTGATCCAAGTCTCTCGTTAACTGAGATGGTTGCACTAGTCTCGTCTATTTCTAAGTCCACTATTCGTAGAAGACTTATTGAGTCGAATTTCAAGAGCTGTAAGAGGCCCTCTCAGATCGAATTATCAGATCAGCATACAAAAAGACGTCTCAGATGGGCAATGAGTCATTGTCACTGGCGAAATCAATGGGATCGGGCTGTCTGGTCTAATGAAGCATCAGTCCGTCTGAAGAATAGTGATGGTCGATTGAGATTATGGATAAAATCTGATCAGGAAATTCCGAGACATTTACATCGTCCCCGGGTACAAGGTGGTGCGACTATACTGATTTGGGCTGGCATTTGGACCAATGGCCGCTCAGAACTTCACATAGAGCAAGGAACCATGAATTCTGAACGCTATGTGAATGTTTTACGAATGAACATTGGCCAAATGACAGATCAACTTGGTGATCCATCGACTTGGTTATTTATGGATGATAATGCCACGTGTCACAGGAGTAGTAGAGTCAACTTATGCAAGTCTCAATTAGGGCTTAGGACATTATCTTGGCCAGCTCGTTCTCCTGATCTGAATCCCATAGAAAAGGTATGGAGTATTCTAAAACGTAACGTTCGTCGTTCACTGCTACCTACAGATGGCGTATCACAACTTACGTCACTGTTAAAAAGAGAGTGGAGAAAGTTAGATCAGTCAAAAATCAACGATGTCATCGAATCAATGCCTAGACGAATTGGTAATGTCATTGACAATAAGGGTAGGGCCACAAAATATTAGCTTCTTGAGAACCGTTACTGTATCATAGCTTATTAGATTATATAAGGACATTTAAATATATTAGGGACATGAAATAACATGAAAAATGCTTTCTGTATCATACTTATGTTTTATTTAGTCAAATTTTAGGATGATCCACTTTTTATGAAACGGACTGCATAAGTTAGTATAGTTGGCAGTCCTGTTACATAGACTTTGCGTCTCATGTGTCTGCATGTATCAGAGGCTAAACAATATAGGACCTCAATTTCATGCTCAGGGAAGACCGAACATACTTAGCGGTTCATCCGTGGTTCAAGCGGCAACGCAGACAACCGTTATAGACGACGCGCAAACTATAAACGCTTGCCCGCGCGTATTCATAAACATTCCCCATGTTTTAACAGCATCAGATCAAGTGATTTCTGACTCTTAGTGCAGCGCGTATGTACCCGTGTAGAAGAATACAATGTCCTTAACCACGGATGTTTGGGGTGTTCCGTAATTACGCGTGAATCACGCGTGGCATGTCACCTAGTGTATATATGCGTCACATTGACACAGACTGCATTTCATGGTAGGCTAATAGCACTTATTAAAATTAACATTGAACACCAGCAACAATATGAGGACCATTTATTTACGGATCTCATTGCAGCTGTGCAAAATTCATCCCCCTTGATTCCCGCCGCCACCAGACTTCAGCATTGAAACTGTTCCATGGAACATCAAACTCTCGACCTCGTAATCCACTCTCCGCCCAAACGTTTTGCTCGTGCAAAAAGTAGCTACTGTCAACTGGGGTAACTTGATCCACGGTCGTTTTTTAACCTTTACATCCATCTGTAAGATTTTTAATTGTATTATCGGCGATGATACCGTCGATATAAACCGTCGATAGCCCAAGTAAACATCAACCGTTGAAGGCGCTGGACGCCGAATGCCTGTCTTTGATACTTTTAACTTTTACTTTATTATATCGGTCTATAAACTGAAATGGGGAGTTATGATTACTTTCGCATAACTTTCTCAGAAAGATGATCTCCTGTCACTCGGTCAACTACAAAATTGGTTTATTTTTGAAATTGTCAGACCAATTTTATCAAAATCAGTCGATTTTCGTGGCACATACCCCGGAGGTCGGTGGCACAATTGGATTTCTATTGTACAGAGATGCTTTTCATGTAGTATAAGCTGGTCAAGAATATTAATTATGGCTATTGATCAGTAAAGCGTAGAGTACTGGTAAAGTAGTATAAGCCCACCTCACGTTCTTAGAAGAAGCGTTCTTCGTTTCAATGTTAACTGTAGCGAATGGTAATTGTATTCGATGAATTGTGTGACCTTTTGGAGCAGCCCGTGCCAGCATGTTCACGCCAGTTTTTTTACTATCTGCCAACTTCGATTAAATTGTTACAGCAATTCCTCGAATGATCATTACAAGTGATTTGAAACCCTTTAATTCGAGTGATATACGATTGTTATCTGATCAATTTTAATTAAGGATAAAATTACCATCTTTATGATATTTGTTTTTATATTTGCTATCATATTATTATATATTCTGCATTATCCTCGAGTTACTTGTCCGACTGGCACTGTTTTAATGTAGTGAAATGTATTAGAAGCATTGGGTTTTGTGATTTCGAGTAATGTCTGTAAGCAAATGACCGAATAAATATAAAATACGATGAGTGGCACAAGTTGCCCATTTGATGGGGTAACTTGTGCCATTTTTGGAGGGTCCTAGTGTCAATAGTATAGCTAGACAAAATTTCTGGAAACCTGAGGCCTAAAGCTATGTACGTTTGGGATTCTAAAAACAATTTCCCTGGATGCAATCTCACAAAAGCACAAAAAAGTGGCACAAGTTGCCACATTTGATGGTAATTCTCAGACTGCCTTTCTGTGTGTCCTTGTGCAATTTGGTGTGCAAGCAATCAATAAACATGTTACTACTATTACTAATATATGCTCTTTCAATACTGGTGTTATTTTTATGTAACCAATTATAATGAGTGCACATTAAACATGAACAGTGAACATGAAAAATACATGAATTATTGAACCAAGTAGCCACCCAAGCATTTCCAGAGTCATCAACCAAAGAGCCAGCCATCACATCTGTACCAAACATCTCTTGACCGTGTATGATGTCACTAACGGTACGGTACCAGAAAGCAGTCATCGTCGATAACTCAGGATTGAAAGGACACATTTTCACATTTCTGAATTAAATCAGTGCATCTCACGAGAAACAGCCGCACGAAGTCGTTTTGTCATAATTCTGATGTAACTTCGATAAAAACAACAAAGTAACAGATCTAAAAGTGAATACACTGTATTCACACAGGAAATAACAATGCTCCTTAATAATGATAATTATTTCATCAAGTCAATACTAAAAGCAAAAGCATTGATCAAATCAATTGATCAGGCCACTACATGCATGAATGATACTCCATTAACCATTCTCTGATAGAAAATGTGTTATGTAACAGATTATCAAATCTGTGCTCTCAAACCTGCAAAACTCTAGTTCGGGTTTCGATTTTCTCGGGTTTATGATAAGAAAGAAACTCCGACCCGATCTAACTCAAAATTGCATTTCCCGAACCCAATCCAAACTTATTGCACTGCACTTGCTGGTAACATCACTCACTTTTACTGCATAGACTGCAAACAATGTTGATGCACGGAAGAAAAATGAGGCCCGGTGTGAAAATTATACATGCGAACAATGAGTGAAAATATGTGGGTCAGACAGAGCGACCAACGGAGAAGAGAGGAAAGAAGCATTAGGAAGCAATTGGAGAAATGGAGATACATCATTCCGAAGTAGCAAAACATGCAATAAATTCGTTGAATTTTTACGTACACTGCACAGCCGTCGAATATTTAAAGAGAATACGTGTATATCATGTTACTGATTTAATTATTTTTAACAAATAAGTAGTCAGTTTTATGCGTAAAACCTGAGTAGAAACGATCAGAAACGATAGATTTCTGAGAATGAGCGAGCGAACGAGATTTCAAAATGGTGAGCTAGCGAGCGAGTGATCGGCATGAACGCGTTATCATTAGTTTTAGAAATATATTGAAAAGCAAAATGGTGCTATATATCGTAAAATGAAAATCAACTAGATTTCCAAATAAGCTTATGCCAATATATTTCGCAGCTTGATTACTTGTCATGGCACCTATGTATGCTTATAAAGGCATCTTCAATCAAGTGTGTGAAGAAAATGAACTGAAACCAAAATTTGCAAGCACCAAATTTGCAGAAAATGAAAAAAACATTAATAATTATCTGATCAGTTCCAATCAGGTATTCTAGATTCAGAAGTTAAGCAAAATAAGCAGTGTCTGTATACAGCATACTTCGTGAATACGGAGTTTCCGGAAAACACGCAACAATCGTAAAACTGGCTTGATTATTCGCAGTAGAGATAAGGGCAGTATTAGAATATTCAGAAAGTATCTGACGTAGATAACAAATTTGATTGAAATGCCGTTTGAATCATTTTCTTGATTAATTATTAGGCATCTTGACTTCATAAAAAGGAGTGTTCAGGTGTGTTCGTTTCAATAGAAGAAAATGTCAATGCTGAAAAACCTGCTCGAGTGTCGATATCAATTGCACAGTTGATTTTCTATCAAAATTTCTTGTTTTCCGAATAACAATCTAGTGTAAGTTAGCAACGAGCAAAAATAGCAAAATGATTAATAATTGAACTTCAAGCATTACGAAAATCATTTGTTTGATAGAAGAACCCAAGTAAAACGATGTTGTTCTCATTATAGCCGCTTATAATATTGAGGACCTTTCGTCTGGGCAGGCGCAGGTCATGATCACAATTGAAAGAGCTTGCGAGACATGACTGTTGATGTAGCTATTCACTTTAACTCACATCACGGATACACAAAGCCATAGGTATACGACAACCGGCAGCAAATATAGAAGCAAGCAGCTATAGTGCAAGCAATTACATGTAGAGACATTCAACAGGCATATGCACCAGCACTAATAAGCACATGTACTCGTACTTGTTAAAGGAATGCATATGTGCAATAAATGAAATTGTCAATAAATACATAAATAAATGAGAAAGAAACAAAGAAAAATAAAAAAAGGCAGAAATAACTCGAGACACTGAACATATACTCAAGAACTTACAAGAGAGTATTTACGAGTATTTAAAGGTTTTAAGCCAAGCTGCTAAAATCTAATTTGGGAAAGTGATCGTTTACTACAAATTTTCACCGTTAAGACGGCCTTATCAAGCAGACACAATGCTGAAAAGGAAGGCATTTCATCTTCACTTTTTTTCATCATTTTCCTTCAATTTGCTCTTCTCTTTTTCTCAATCATTTGGTATCATCTCATTCTTTTCAATCTTCAATCAATCAAATTTTCATTTCAATCAATCATCCTATTCTTTTTCCATTCAAAATCTTCTTTTATCCTCTTCAGTTCATCTCTTTTTACTTCTCTTTTTATTCAATCTATTTTCAAAATTCTCTCTTTTCTTTTTTTTTTCTTTTTTCTCAATTTTTGCAAAATTTTTTTTTCAAAATTCAAAAAATCATGTGATTGATTATTCTGTTGCAGTCTCCCTGCATTGTAATGTAGGACAGGTCTTTTGATTAGCACAGATTCTTCGAAGGCTTAAAGTTGATGGCTCGATTGACATCCTCTGTCAATCAATGTCTACATCAATATCGGATTTACACAACTGGAGGTGTTTGTGAACAGAAGAATGATGGTGAGTAAGATGTTCATTGATTCGCGTGTGCAGAAATCTGACTGTGCTTCCTATGTAAAAATGTTTGCAATGTTTACAGTCAATTTTATAAATTACTAATTCACTATGGCATATGTTCTTATTTGGATTTCTGCAACTGATGGAAGTACACCGTTTCACTTTTTTCATTTTTTTAACAAATGCTGATTAAAATAAATTACAACATCTTGCTAAACATTACGAGAGAGTGTCCACGCGTCATTCAAATTATGAAACACATGATCACAACTTCCATGAACACGAGTAAAACAGGCTTCCTTGAAAATCTGAAAATGTGGCTATACAGTCCATAAGCTATTTAAAATGTGATCATAACCTGTGTCTGCATGGGCGAAAGGTCCTCAACTGCATATTGGTGGCTTCAAGCAAAATGATTGTGTACATGCCAAGGTCCATCTTCATTATGTAAAATCATTTACTGACGCTTGACTGCCGGTTTACATCACTTTTGACGAGACTGATGTCAGTAGATTGTAGTCCAAAGGAACAAACAGACTTTGCAGCTGACCATTGATCGACCCTCGATCTAATGATGTAATGATAGTGTGTTTGTGTGTGCGGTATATATGATGGTATCATGTTGCTTCTTTCATTCAAGAGGAACGTTCTTACAGTCATGTCGAAGAAACCAAAGACGCGAGATAAGCTGATCTCACTTTGTTGTTCGCCATCGAAAATAGAAAAAGTTGGCGAAAGTTATTTAAAAACGCCTCCAATCACCCCCCTCACAGACAGATGTGGAACGATCAATAATTCAGAGTATGGGACCATTTCAAGAAAAGTCGGAGTGGTGTCCGATGAATTTGGACTTCTTTACTCTCCACCGCCACTACCAAGAGTTCCTTCGCTGGTTTAAAGAACATTCGTTGACAGACGCAGCAAGATACAGTCATTTGTCCGAAAGAGAGTCGGCAAGGGCCTTCAGAGTGCTCGAATTTACCTCCACTAATGACGAGGTTGACGCAAAACCGACAAAAATGCAATCACCGATCGGCAATGGAGGAAACTGATCCTTAACATCGGAAATGATGGAGGGCAAGACATTCGTCAGGAGGAAAAAGACCAGCAACTTTTGATAAGGACACAAAGTGTCATGGAAGATGAAAATGTACCCAGAGAGAGGGGGGGCGGGGGTGACCCACCAGCTGAATGACTTGGAAGCAAAGAGCCAGAATTCGAGGGCAATGGATAAACATCAGTTAGCAGCCAAAACTTTCGCAGAGAGAAGAAGTAGTAGAAAAAAAAAAGAAGCAAGAAAGAGAGAGAAGGAAGAAAGGCAGAAGAAAAGGGAAAGAAAAAGGAAAGAAGAAAGAGAAAAGAAGAAAAGAAAGAAAAAGGAGGAAAAAAGAAAAGAGAGAAAAAGAAGAGAGACAGGAAGGAGGAATACAAAAAGAAAAGAAGATGAAAGAAGAAAGAAGAAAAAGGAGAAGAAAGAGAGATAAGATAGAGAGAGAGATAAAAGGGAAAGAAGGAGAGGATCGATAGAAAAAAAAGGAAAGAAAGAAAGAAAAGAGAGTAAAACGATAAAAGAAAGAAATGAAAATGAGGAGAAAAGAAAAAGAAGAAAGAAATAGAAGAAAAAGAAAAAAAAGGGAAAGCGAATAAGAAAGAGAAAGAAAGAAGAGATAATGAGAAAAGAAGAAAAAAGAAGAGAAAAGAAAGGAGGAAAAAAGAAAAGAAGATAAAAGAAGGAAAAGGAAAGGAGAGTAAAGAAGAGAAAGAAAAGGAAAGTGAAAAAAGAAGAAAAAAGGCTCTTCGTTGCTCACCACCCCCAATGACGAAAGAATCTATCGTTTCAAAGAGGAGAAAATCGAAAAAATGGAAGAAGATGTGGGGAACAGATCAAGCTTGCAAATAAACAAAAGTTTAGAGGGAAATAAAGAAGGGTGTCCATTTCCTATCTTTTCTATGGAAATCGATTTCAACCAGAGGCTCAAAAAGTTTTCAAGGTATTGATCACAAAATGGTCAGAAGAAGGGTTCTTATACTATTGTTGAATCTTGACTATGAGCATTATTCACCGTAATGGTCATACTTCTGGTAATTACAAGATTTGTGTGCTGCAGATCGATCGAATTATCATCATAAAAACACTTCGGAATCGGCTTCATCGGACTAGTGGACTGAAAAATGTGCAAACATTGTCCCTCCGCTGTTTCAAATTCATTCGCTCATTTCAGACTGTGTTCAAAATCTATGGTTCCTTTTCTTTGCGTCAAATTGCACATAAATGGCAAAAAGAAAACGATTTTTAGCACTTCCATGAACTTCCGACTTAAAATTCATCGTGAAATTTTCAAGGTTCTATTTGCACTTTTTAAGCCTATAGTAGTTATTCGTGTCTGTTGTCCTACATTGAAGGTTAGATGACACTGCAAGAATTTTACCAATGTCTAGTTCCAGTTCCAAATAACATTATAATAGCAAACTTGAATGCTGCAAAATCTGTTGCCTTGCCAACTATCGCTTTTTTGGCCATTCAAGTGCGATTTCATGCAAACGAAAAATTGGGGTATCAGATGAAGGAGCAAACACTAAACCTTACCATGGCTTTATTTTACTGGAGACTCTGAATTCAAGATTGTGTGAGGAGCACTTGCCGTTCTATGTCATTGAATGAATGGCGTCATATTCTTGAATGCATTGTATATGTGATGTACAGTTTAAGAATGTTTGCCGGTTCAAAGACTCCATTTTCGAGAAATTGCAAAAACCACTTTAAGTCTGCTTTATCTCTGTATTTTTCATTTTATGGCGGGGATTTACCTAGTAAATATTCTGCTCAGGAAGAAAGCCCACCGTATTTGTTTTAGTGAAGCTTCAAACACATAATCAGGATATTGAAATTTGTTCCAAGAAGAGATTCAGTGTGTGATCAATGGCGATAAGAACTTTAATCAATCATGCTCATCATCTTGCCTTGGCGTTATTATCGGCAATAAAAAAAATATATGTAAAGCTTATTATAAAAAAACTATATGTTGATATTTGTGGTATTAGAAATTGCTTGCAAAGGTGATTTTGAATAAAGCTAAATAATCACACGTTACAAAATACAATCGAGCCCGCTTAATTGACATCCATTGGGCTAAGGAGTGTTTCTAATCGTGATGTTGCTAAGGGAGTTTGCGTCAACACTATCCGGATTCTCATATAGCTTATATTCATAACTACATGCACAGAACAGCTTAAAGTAGGGAAGAAGTGAGAAAAGCAAAAACCCGAAATGTATGAATAGGGGACACCAATTGCATTTTGTACATGTTCCGTTTGCGTGCAGGATATGCAGACTTTGCAAGCCGCTGTCCCCACCCTCTCCGGAAATAGGCTCGGGAGGAGAGGCTTGGGACTGATATTTTCTACACTAATAAGCTCACAAGAGCCAGTAATAAGATATCATTGTTAGTATACGATGCGAGCTCGTACATGAAGCGGTAATATATTTTTAAACAATGAAATTAGATAAGGACAATAAGAAAAGATCTTATTACTTGACAACTAATAATTCGAAATATCAACCAATAAGTAAATCATCTTTTTTTTATTGGCCTTCTCTTAAACAAATCAAAAGTCACCTCATCGCTGCAGCCAAGCTACCATTACCAGTGCAGCGTTGCTGAGGAGGCTGTGACAGCTCGTTCGCCCCCACAATGCAAATAAATGGTGCGGTTTCTTGGGCTCCAGCGGGATTTCGTTTTCCTCACAAATGGCCAGTTGAGACTTTCGATGCTTGGCATCCTGTTGACTCTCGACACAATCAATCTGATAGGTGGCAGATGGGTCCGGACCGGCATGGAGAGTGCAGCATGGCAAGGCGATCGACTGGATTTTCCAGAAGAAACTCTCTGGTTTCGCTTCAACGCCCCCAGGCCGCCGCCCAATGCTGTTCATGCTGCTTTCATGAAGCCAACCTTGGATTGGCCTTCCATAGTTAACATGTCTTTCTTCTTCTCTTTCATGTTACTTATTTGTACTGTTTCTGTAATTTGTTTTAAATACACATTTTTTGATGTGCTACCCGTTCACTGACTTTTGTATAATAGACACACACGTAGAATTGTATGTATAGCACCTAAGTACACTATTGTTTTTATAACTTATCATTCAATTTTAAATTTTAGGGGTCTGCTGGTTGCTGCGAGCATTTAATTTGAGAATTATAAAAAATTAAATGCCGCTTGCCTTTTTAACTATGAAGAATAGTATATGATGCGTTGCCTGATCAAATTTGGGACAAATTATAAAGTTTGGGATTTTCAGCATGTTGATGGGAGATTCTCGAACAGGCTTTTTTGGATGTGATGGTTCTGAAAAGGGTTGAGGCCCATTTAAATTCTTTTACATTAGTTGATATTGTGAGACAGCATAAACAAATAAGTCGATCGACTTGTCTGAATTAATAATTATTTGCAACCTTACCTATTTTAACTAATGTTTCATTTACCAGAATAATTGACTATAACAACATTTTAAAATCAGTGTTAGAAATATTAGAATCAGTATGTTACTTCAATAAAGAATGAAATTACAATACCCAGATTGTTTTTAAACAAATTGTAATTGGGCACATGCTTTAAAATATTTGTGAATCTAATCCATTTGCTTCTGCCTTGTTGTCTATTCTTGAGAAAAACCGCAAGATGTTGACATTCAAATAATGACCAAATTTTAAGAAATTATTGCATGCATCAGCTTCAAGTCTATTCTCAGAGGATTGAAGCAATTAAAATCCTTAAGGGATTGATTGGTTAATTACTTACAATACCAGTTTTTTTTTTGCAAAAATTCCACACTTGAGATAAATCTGTTCACCACCGAGAACTCAAGACGAATCAAGCTTTTAAGTGTGTTCATTGGTTGATGTAATCTGTCTAATTGAAAGCGGAATTTGGTGATAAGAAAATTGTAATCACGATTTGTCAGATATTAATTTTGGCAATTACGCTTATCCAATAAAATTACTTCAAATTTGTTGCGAGTGGATATTTTGTTTGCAGCAGGTTAGCTATTTATGCGCATTACAGGAGGGAGATAGAGATCAAAATTTGTCAGATTTTGACATAATATCGACGAGAACAGGGCACGCAACTATTTTTTTTATACTATTCTATTCCGAATCCCTACATCGGACTTATGCAATGACCAAAACTTATTCAAGTTCCTGTTATCTTTGGGGCTTTCATTAATTTTATTCTTTACTTAATCTTACAAATTGCAGCATTGTTCTTTCTCCATACCCAATTGTTTATTTGGTACATGTGCTATACTTCAAAACCCACAAAGCTAAGATAGTTCGATTCGTGCGTTGTGGAGGCCCAAAGCTATTGGGCAGCAACAAGGACAGTAAATGGCGATAAAAGGTTTAAAAATTTTTCTCCGAGGTGGAAAATCTCCGTCCTTTAATGGGCAAGTCTTTTGGTGTTCAAACATTCTATGTTGGACTACTATCAGATGACTCTATTACGAACGCCAGAGACAGCAGATCTGAGTTGGCGGGATGGGACAAAGGATCCACAGAACCAAATACTGATTCATTTACATGGAGAGAATACAGAACCAGACACTCCATAAACAAGATTATGGAAGATGGTTGCAAGATGGGCTTTGTAATACAGGTAGATCCAAAGTTACATTGCCAATGTGGGCCAGCCGCGAGAGGAAAAGAATGGATTGATAACAAAGAAGATGTTGTTTAGCCAATTTGTTTTCATCTGAAGTCCTTGTTTTTAAGTGATATTCATGCGTATGCTGATGATCCCATGTAAGGTAGGAAGTCAAGTGGAAATTCTGTCAATAATTGATTGTGGCTGTTCAATGTGCAACATATGAGGAACAATGGTGCGTAGCATACTACTTCAAGGAAAATGCAGAGAAATGCACCCTTGTTATTTATACTGATCAGAGCATAGATAAGGGAAATGGTATTGAATGGAGAAAATTCGTGAGAGAGTCTATCCAGGCAATGGATGTCCCTTAGTCGTATAAAGACACATTCTTCTTTACTTTTCACTTTATTCACTACCATTTTTTTTACTCTTACTGACCTTTCTGAAAACTCCGACAATTATTTCAAAAGCATATTTTATAAGAGGTTGATGCTATCCACATGAAGCTCAAGAAAGTGTAGCTTTGGAAAATGGCAATTTTTAATTGGTATTTGGATGCTGTTGAAGCAATCGTTGTAATCTCGGTGGTGCAGTGGCTTATGATATGAACGAGCATCTGCATGTGAGCTTGGATCTAATTGGCAGGATGGTATGCAGCTCTTGTCACCCGTTTAGAGGCATTGTTTCGCTCTGCAACTTGCACGAACCAATGTGGTTTTACGGCGATTAACAGGAACACATGATCTGTTCAAAATTCGGTCACCCGTATCTTCAAAATACCTGTTTACCCATTGAATTTTGTATGCATTTCTCCTCAATTCGGAATATGCATCATTTTCCATGGTTTCTTAATTAATCTAAGTTCTGTGACCTTAGGATTTAATATATAATTCCAATAAAGAGCTTCAGTCGTTGGCATGCCATCCTTGAAAAATTTGCGAAAAGGCCTTTCGCGATTTACCTCCTATATGCACCTCGGTATAATGTAGCCGACATGTTACAATAGCGAATCTTGAAATTAATGCTGTTCAATACTGCGTTTAATTACAAAAATGACGGCTTTAGGAATATGTCCAAACCAATGGCTGTCAATGTGCTTTCATGTTTCCATGATAAAATTTTTATGATTTGTTTATGAAATCTATTGATGAGAAAGGGTGTATTCGTAAGTCAGTGTTATTCATAAAAAATATATTAGCGTTTTTTTAAACACAAATTGATCAGTGCGTTTTATTAAACACTAAATGATCAGGCGAAGCCGGTACTCAACATAAGTTTTAGTTTAGGTTTATTTCTTGCTAAAGGTTGGAGCTTGAGTTCTTTCGTCACTGTCGTAATATCCTTTTTATCGGTTGCTTCCCTTTCGTTATTCCGTTGTCCATTCATATCAGCACAGTGACTACATCAGCAGAAATAGGAGACTCGTACAGCAAAGTCGCGAATAAAGGCCGTTACATAATTTGCAAAAAGATATATAACGCAGGGTGGTTACTTGAGACAGAATTAGATGAATTGCAGGCTAATTCAAACCAATGGACATACGAAGGACTTCTTAGTAAGTAGGCAAAAAGGAGTTCTCAATGCCATGCTGTGATATGAAAAGAGTCATTCATCGATTGCAACCTGACGAATATTCCTTTCAAATGCTTCGATCTCCTCGAGTCCTGCTTTGGATCTGCGATCAGAATTGTTTCTCGATGAACTTTTCATAAGTCTTTCCCCATTTTCAGTTGGTCTGCATACAAAAGTCTACATTGCATATTTGTCAGTTCACTCCTCTGAATTGAAAACTTGAATGATTCTGATGTTCTGTGACGATGAACATTTTGCTTCTTTGTATGAACAGCTTTCCGCCATGTTGTTCTGAATTGGAATTCGTATTGGTTTCGGTTTCACAATATGCTAGCGGGTTTGCCTTGGTCTGTATCCATATTTGCATACATTATGTCATTTAGTTCTCTCTCACACATAACCTCACCATATATTCCCATTCCTAAAAAATAAAAAACATAACATTCACTATCATCAATAACAACCAACTAAACAACCACAATCACACAATTAAACCAAACCATTAAACACTTAAATATACAAAAATCACAAACATACAAAACTAATCAAAAACCAACATTAAAATACCAAAAACACCTCAAACAAATCCAAAAAAATCATAAACTTCAAACACCACTCATTTATCCACCCCACACTCAATAACACAACCTACTTAAATAAATTCCCCAAAAATATAAAAATACCTAATCATCATAACACACCAAACACAAAAAATCCCTACAATCCACCCCCAACCTAATTATACCCACAACCCACAAACATACAAATACATACCATCACCGACCTCCTAATCTACCTCCCCACACTCAAAAATCAACCAATCACACTTAACCAACTCAAAAACAACAACACAAAAAATAATAACATCCTACCATCCCAACCTCCATCAACCCATTCATAAAAACACTACCAATAACAACCACCCCCTAATAATCATAACAAAACACCCACAACAAATACCCTATTCTACCAACAATCCCACCTTCAACCCTTAAACCTCTTAAAACACTTATCCCCCAACAACACATCTCCCCTACCCCTCAAACTCCTATAAAACCTATTCTCACTTACCTCCATACAATCCACTATAAATTTTCCCTCAACCTCTAACCACATATGACACCAACTGTACCATCATGTATTTCCTCACCACCTACTCCTTACACCCACCCCACTCCACTCCAAATATCTTACACTCTAATATATGCACACTTTCACTAATCTCACTTACCAACTATAACACCCAACAATCCTCATCGTCCTCGCGCTGTCTCACCACACACCATAACACGTCCTCAAAACCATCCTAAAACACCTACTAGTGACACCCACACTTACACATATATCACACTCACAACAGAGATACTAACTCCACAATTCCATGACCACTCTACAAACCCTCACTACTAACCCAACAATATCACTCATCCCTATCAATCACATCAAAATAAATATCCTATACACCTCCACACACCCAAAATGTTACCAAACATATACCACCTCTACAGACAACACTGTAAATACATCCACCATTATCACAAATTCATCACAGACCCTCCATATACACTCAAGTACCTATATAATACTACAACATCACTACACCATCACCTTACACCATCTTACTACTACACACCACCCTCTAACTACACCAAATCTGTCACATCTCAATATATCTTACCAAACAATAAAACACCATAATCACTATAAATACATTAGTAAATTACTTCTCTCTCTCCACTCAACCATACAAATCTCCTCCTCACTATAAGAACACCTAAGCATAGATATACACCACTCACTCTACATAATAGATATACCTCACTAACTCCACCATCACCTATCACACTCACTACACCTGCGTGTGCACTCAAACACACAACATGTCACACAAAACCCACATCTTACTCATCAATACCACTCCCACACTGCTAGTAGACAATCTATCCTCACACAACACACATACAACTCATCTACACTCAGATAGCTACACTACTCACACCACACAAAAGTACTGAGCCCAACCAAATACATCTAACACTCTCCCCCCTCCAAATCTCCAAACCACACACACACCCACCACAACCCACACTCCCACACATATTACACTCAGCAGCACTACACACTCTCTCACTGACTCTCTCACATATCACACTCATATCATATAATACACATAGACAACCACCCAAACACCATACCCACAATACACCCACAACCAAACAACCACTACTATAAACCAACACACTCTCCGACATCTCACCATATTCCCAGTCTCCTCCCCAACCCCACCTCCCACCCCCCCACAACCCATTATCCCCCCACCAAGAACTCAAAATCCTACAAGCTCACCCAACACATAACCACCATAACAATCATATTCCTCTACTTCTCATCCATAGTAACACAAAAATACACTCTATCACACACTCTTCACCACTTATCCATCCTATCACTACATTCACTACCCACCCCATATATAGATCCAACAATTATCCAAACAAACAATACAATTATCCATCATGCTCCCAAACATACAATCATCACACCCCACACCCACACTACAAGACAGTAAAAAACTCACCACACATACTACCCCCTAACTATATTACACCAATCAATCGTTTCCCCAAAACCACTACACCTCACATCCCCAATATACAACTATCAACATACCTACCATCACTCACTACATCACTCAAATATCCCATATGTCACTCCCTCACTTACTCATCACTACAGTCATCACCATATAGTACTGACCCTCCTACCATCATCTACACAACTACTTCCAAAACACTCCCTATAATCTTATGTGTGTAGCCCAATTCACATAGTCAATAACTAACAAATCACCACACTACCCAACACTATATCCATACTCCCCACACAGGACATTTCCGATCACACACCCACTCCACTGTCACAAATATATGAGATGTGAGAGATGTCCTCCTATGACTTTCAGTGTGAACCCACCTACAACCAGTTGTGACCCCTAACCAAACTCAGCCTAACATACTCACCCCAATAATCCACACCAAAAACCCCACCACAATCCTACATTCCCATTCTGTCACATGTGTGAATAGAATATCGTGCACAGACATCCGTCTCAATCACTTGAGTGTACCATATGTGATGATGTAAAATCCTAGCTCATTGTGTGTCAACAAGTGTCTGATCTCCCCACTACCATGTCCTATGATGTATGCAGTCCATTTAATGTCAAGCATCCACTGTAGAGACACGCACACACAAAATCTAGCACACATGTGTGGAAATCCCTCTCAACATGTGTGTGAGAACCTAAGATTACTTTTCTGATATCTATCTCCCTCTAGTCATAGCAACTAATGTCCACCGCTGACAGTATCTGTACTCGCTCTTCTGTACCCACTACCAAGAACACTCAAATCACTACCCTCCTCCACAACTACTCTAACCACTTGCAATAATGAAGTCCAGGATCTCGAAGACTCACTACATCGTCTCCCCGACCTCACTCTACTGAAACAAAGAATATCAAAATAACTAGTGTGATGTAGATCCCAAGACTCTGTATTCAGCTGCCCATATAATAAATAAGATCTATATACCTCTCAAAAAAAAATGTGTTATAGACTTATTACCTGTCAGATATCTCTCTCCTACTGAGTGTACTCTGTATTAGATAGTACTAAGACAGTCTGTAATGACATCATCATGTGTGTCATATGAGTGGACTGCAGGTTATAGATATAATATAGTCAATCTCTCACCTGTACTGTGTGTCCACAATAGTTGTATACTACATGTGTGCCCTCCATGCTCCCACTCCTTAATATCACACTGCTGACGCACTCGCGTGCACTCGCTCACTCATATTTGACACATCTACTTGACAAGTTGTCCACAATGATCCTCTCATAGTGCTGATTGTCACGCTCTACATGAGTTATGACAACTTAAGTGTCATGCTCTCTCTACGTATCGCCAGTAACACGATACTCACTCTAACGTCTATTCCACTCTTCAAATGGCTTGTACTCTGTGTGTCCTGTGCCTGAGTCACACTGATGTCAATACATTCATCTCGCAAATATGCCACTCATGTGCGTCTAAAGTTGAGAGAACTCTTCAGTCTCTATGACGCACTATACAGTGACACCCTCACCTGTCACGTATGTCCCCGTAAGACCATGTTTGTGTGTCTAATCCCCCACACCACTCACTCGCACCCCCTTCCCTCGCACTACTCCCCCCACACTCCTAATACAATCCACACTCTGTACATCACCCATCTATAGATGTACTGTCGTTGTGTAATATGTCTACTATCTCTCAGCTCTGTAATGTACAAATAACTAGTAGTACTTCCCATCTCTCGACATATACTGTCAATAGTGGTATGCACTGTGTCTTATCTGCCTCTACTTTTTACCTACGAATCTCTTACCTAGCTTTTAACACTAGAGAGGTCTACTACATACGAGTGCCAACCAGTATGCTCCATTCTGAACCGCACGCAAAACTGTGTTGTCGCACCTCTCATAGTGTGATAAGATGACGAGTATACTCTGTTCACATAACTCAGTATCAATAGTCTACTATCTAATCTCATCAGTGAATATCGTCGTCTAACATGATGACTCACTCTTACTTGTCTCACCACTTAATCTGAATGATTCCAGATCAGTTGAGGTCCTGCGCCCATTTGCCTCATATCTCAAGCTACAGTGCTGTGTATCCGTATAATATCAGATCCTTGTCTATAATTGACTCTCACTCTTTAAGTCTCGAGATCATGTATCACGCAAACCATAGTGTATCATCTGCTACTCTGTCAAATCCACCTCGACGGGCTCGTCGTGTTACCAGATGACCTCAGACAAACAAGAGCCTCATCGCTATCTCACTTCTCAGCCATGTAAGTTGTATCGCCTCTCGTTGCACCTGATTCTGTCCCAGTATCGCTCAAGACTATGTACTTATCCCCACAGACGTTGTGTCTTGATCTTATGGTTCAGAGAAAGGTGTTGACTCTAGTGCAAAGTTATCGCACTCACCGGATTGTCGCTTAGTGGATATAGCGCACCGAGATCCGATTAACGACGTCACGTGAAAGACGCAAGATGCGCATTCCGCAGAGACATAAGACGCTCTGTGTTATGGTGTCACTGAATAATGTGAGTGTCTTTGTGCTTAGAACATGGTGTGCATGTCGACGTGACGTCGGAGGAAACGTGCAGATAGCGTTGCCGCAACTGTTAACATAGTGTGATCTGCTCACCGCTTGATACTAAGTCCAGGACACTCACCCCATATATCGCGAGCATCAAAGAACTAAGCATGGAAGACAGATAATCTCTCAGCCCGTACGTGCAACATCTAGTAAGTTGCTATCATACGCACTAACTCCATGCAAAGTGTATCACACATCTCCCTCAACCCGCACTAACTCACCACCACTCTCAGGACCAGTCGACTCTAGCGCTCACACCATCAGCCTCGCTTCGACACATCGTCGCTATATGATCTCCTGTCGGGCTACTATCACGCAAATACTACTTGAATTTAGTAAGAAACCGAGGGAGACCTCTGATAATCCACATCACTGTCGCGCTCTAAGAACCCAGTACATCTATGACCATAGGTTCACGCTCATCAATCGGCTCTAGATTATGGATCGATGGAACACGTACACAGACCTCCGCATCAGAGTGATCTCATTCTCCAATAGATGGTCGACTACAGTTCAGAGGGGAGAACGCGTAAACATTAATCATGACACGCCGTAAACGACGCCAGAGAGGAGGAACTGTAAGACATGTGAAACGGTATATAAAATCTCAAATGCATCGTAGAGGGCGTGAAGCGTTTCAGAGACATAAGGTGAATTGATTCGACGTCATTTGGGCAATACGTTGTTGCCAGCAGCGTGGCGACCACGTTATAAATCCAATAATCAAATGATAAAGGAAGAATGGCAACGGTTGAAACACGATCTAAATAGGAACAAGTTGGGAAAGTTAAAGACGTTAGGGAAACTATTAATGAAGAACTAAGTAGGGACATCTAGCCTATCACGGCAATCATGCAACGTGGAGGTATTTATCGCGGAAGTCGCCGTCAGAAAGGGGGTATTTACCGTGGTAGTCGAAGACAAAAAGGTGGAATCTACCGCGGGAGTCGTAAACAAAGAGGAGGTATCCTCCCATTTTTACTCCCCCTCGTCCCTGCACTTATTGCCGCAGGGAAAGCTGCAGCGTTGGGAGCAGCGGGTGCAGCCGGTGCCGCAGGCGTAAGTGCTATAGCGAATAAAATATCAGGAGGAGGAAAACGTCGAAGGAGACGTCATCATCGCTAAACCAATCATGTTGTACACCACCCTAGGGACGGGTATATAAGTCGAGACACACAAGACGAGATTCATTTCACGATGCGTCGGATTCAGCATTTGGGCGAGCTCATGCAAGGTTCTTATTCCATTACATTTGTTCATCTACAGTAATACGAGGGACGTACCAAAAGTTCGTGACGTTTGATTACTGTGGTTTTAATTCGACTTTTTTCTTTGATCATTGATCGTTGTCATGTTGCATCAATCATGTGCATTGCCTGTGAAGTATTGTCGGTTGATCGGTAACCTATAGAGACACGAACTGAAGCCGGTAAGTAGTGAAACAATTTTACTTTTGTCAGCATGACGGACTTCACAAATCGTAAGTGGACATCTTGTCTACTCTTTCTGTCCAAGGAACGGGAAACACCAACCCGATCGGCTGAGCGTCTAAAAACAGTCTTCAAGACAGTGCTGCTGCAAGAACGACCATCAAGCAAATGTTCCCAGAGGAACGGAAATCATTGGAAGACGTTGAGCGCTGTGGCCATCCATCCACTCAAGCCAGAGAAGAAAATGAAGATTTGGCTTGGCAGCTGATCCAGTCTGACAGACGCCCAACATTTGATGAAATGGAGGAAAAGTCTGGCCAGCTGTCGCATGGGACTCTTGAGCGCATCTTCCATGACCGCCTTGAGTTGTCCAAGGTTTCGGCTCGTTGGGTACCGATAGTTGCTGACTACAGAACAGAAAGGGGCTCGGGTCAACAACTCCTCTATTGCTCTTGGTCTTCTGGAACACCATGACGAAGGGTTTTGGAGGAGACTACTGACTTTCATCTCATCGGTCCGATGAAGTAGGCAATCGGGGGTATTCGTTTCAATGGTGAAAGAGATAAAGAGAGCACCGAAAGCTTCATTCGGGAAATTTCCGCAGGATTGGCTTGAAGAAGGAATGAAGAAACTTGAGAAGAGATAGGAAAAGTGTATTGAAATTTAAGGTGACCAGATCGAAAAAAGAGCTTTGGTATGCTTTTAATTCTGCCAATAAATATTTGTGCAAATGGAAGTTAAATGTTTTTCTTGTGAAATGCAACTGTCAGAACTATAAGAAGCAATATCTAGATATGCACTTGGGCCAAAATGGACGTCTATAGATAGGAGAGACAAACGTCACGAACTTTTGGTACGCCCCTCGTACAATATTTTATTTTAGGAGCAATAAACATTGCAAAAATAATTCCACCATTTCCATAATCATTTTTTCCTTGACACAATTCCCCACCAACATATCCAGCAGCATCTAATTTATTGAAGAGCTCATTAGAAATGTATATTGAATCAGTGTTTTTTACAATTAATGGAAAACCACAATTAAATGTGCCATCTTCTGTTTCAATATCATAAACATATTGTGGTTTATTATTTAAGTATCTTACAGTGGTGACATCTTTGGTAATATTATTTTTAACTTGACACGCACTAAAGCATAATGATTTATCTTGTCTTTCGCTTACTACCAAATTAATACCTAGAGATGATGCCAAATTGTATAAACCACTAAAGGTTTCTTTATTTTTCTGTGTGAAACGAATAGTTGCATATTTCCTTGTAAAAAAAGATTTCTTGTCCCCATCTGCTGCATAAAATCCAACAAAGAACCAATATCTAATATTATATTCACCATTTAGAACATACCAAGGAACACGTTTTTCTCTAAACTGATTATAATAATTTTCAGTAAAGTATATAGCATATTGTTTTGGATTTTGAAAATTGAGTTTGTATACCCTAGATGATCTCATCGTATCATATATTTTACAATCATTGTTATAGACTTCATTAATATATGTTTTTAATTTAATTAAGAGGTTAAGATCTTGGTTATATAAAGCACAACAATATCTGACTCCTGATTCATAATTATAGATTCCAGCAGAACCATCTCCTAAAAAGAACCCTTCTATAAATGCTTGCTTACATCTTAAATTAGGTGGATCATTAACATAAATATCACTTACAATTTGTTTCAGTGTGATTGTATTGTCGTGTAAAAATAATTTATTATGTAGTAAATTTGTTCCTATATTTAATTCTTGTGGCTTTATTTCATTACCTCTTTCATCTAACAATGAATGATCTTCAGTAACATCTACTATTCCCATTTTTGTTCTTATTCGATAAATACTTTTATTTGTAAGATGTCTAATAATTTTTTTACTTTACTCCATCCATTATGAGTATAAATTTCTAAATTATCAACAAATGAAACTTCTTTCATATCACTATTAATTTCAAATGGATTAATTTTATAGTTGTTTACAATACTATCTATTCTAGAAATAAATAATAAATTATTCTTTCTCAATATTACAGGCGTGTCAGCTGTTACTGAATCTGTATAATGAATGTATTTTTCGTTGAAACCATTAATTTCTAAAATAAAGTTATTCATGATTCTTCTAGAGTGAGAAAGAATGAAAGAACCTAAGTGTGATGGCATGAATGACGTCTTCCCATCTTTTACAATATTAGTTTTGAGAAATTCATCATCTTCCATTTCTACTTTCGCTAAATACTGTTCATCATTTAATTTTTCATAATCTTTTACTTCTTGAGTGAAATTTTTTCTCAATGTATTCTCATTCCATAAATGATATTTAGTGGTTATATCTTTTTGCACAGTTTTGCCATATAGTGAATTCATCAATAATTTAATTAACTCATCGCCTACAGTATTTCCTTCTGCTTTATATCTTTTTCTCAAATTAAAAAGTTTTTCAATATAATTTCGAAATGGTGAAACTTGATAATTTTTTTCATAAATTATACCATCAGTAATATGTAAGATTTTTCCACCACATCTAACAATTTCTTGTATGTCTACAGAAGTTAATACATCATAACATATACCATTTCTAAACCTGATAACTTTTACATGAGAATTATTATTTTGATTTTTAACTTTATCTTTTATAGGAACTGGTTGAAAAAACACATCATTGGGATATTGAAACACAACTGTAAATATTCCAGTTTTAGGTCTAAACGTTTGAGTATTAAATTTATATACTATTTCTCTTTCTTCTTCTTGTCTAAATTTTCTAGCGGATTCAGCTTTAGGGTATTCTGAATTTTCATCATACATAGCTGATGGATATAAAGATGTGGCATCAAAAGCCATTAGAAATTCATGTTTTTGTTCAAGTAGTTGATTTGAAATTTTCTTAAATATTTCAGTTTTATCTCCTAAATCTCGATACTGTTTCGATACTGTTTTACTTTTTCGATACTGGAATTAAATTACTTCCAAGGGACAAAGCCCCACCAGCGTAGCGGCCAGGGGACAAAGCCCCCCCCAGCGTAGCGACCAGGTAAATACTGTTTTAATATTGGTAACAAGATGCTACAAAATGGCGATATGTATTTTTTTATATTTGCTGAAACTCTTCCACCTTTAACAGATTTTCTAATATAATTTCTAGCCATAAATCTATATGAGAATGAATATTTATATTGTCATTTTGTACGCTTTTCATCCAACCGTTAAATGTTAAAGCAGAGGATGTCAAATTAGTAGTTATATCTTCACCAACTAAATCTCGCATAACATTATTATATTTGTAGATACAAAAAGCTAAAGAAAGAATATCGTTAACTAAATATGGTCTCCATTCATTTTCTTTTTCTTTATAATTTTCATGTGTTATGTCTCCAATTTCATAATTTAATTTACACACATTCGTAGGAATTTTAAATTCTCACACCATTTAGAAAGACTTGTTTTTACATGTTGATAACTACATTTCATTATAATAGTTTGAAGTACTAATTTACCTGAAGGTGAATCTTTTTTCATATTGTTTTTAAATCTAAAAGATTTTTGAATATATCTACTAGCACATTCAGTTGTATAAGGATTTTGTAATGAAGCAGTCAATATTCCTCTTGAAGTTTTAAGAGGCGGTTTAGATAATTTAAAATTAGCTTTCATCGGAAAATAGGAATCAAAACCTGATGAATTGTGAGCTATTAAAGTTACTCTCGAATAATTAGATTTTCCAAGAGTTTTAAAAAATTGATGGATCGGACATACGTCCTCTGGGTTTCCCCCGATCGGACATTCATCATCCTCAGTTCTCGTAAATATTTTCACACAATTTTGAAGTTTATTAAATTCTAATTCAGTTAAATTATTATACTCATTAATCTGTTTTTTAAGTTTTTTAATTTCATCTTCATCTTTTGATCGTTTAATTTTAATCATATCACTTAACAAACGTGTTTCTAATTCTTTCAATCTTTGTTTCGGTAAGCAACATATAAATTTATTAAAATTAGTAGCTCCTACAGCATAAGGAATAGGATGAGCTGTTGAACAGTTAGGATCAGGAAAAGTTTCGAGATCCCAAATATATGTTGAACTATAGTCAATTTTTTTCTTTGTTATGATTTTACATGGACGCGTTGTTAGATTTTCATCAGTAACTGTTTTATATATGGGTTTGAAATTATTTTCAATTTCTCTAATAGCTTTTAATTTATGAGATTTATCAATTAAACAATAGTGACCAATTGTTGAAGCTTCGTGAAAATAATTGTAATAAACATTATTATGAAACGTTTCAATTCCTCTAGGATTTAAATGACGATTGGCAGGACTATAATATTGAACACATTCTCCAAAATATTTATTGAATTGAGAAAATTTGCAGTTTGACATTACTCCTGTTCTAGATGTGGCTTTCTCTTTATATAAAAAATTATTAAACATTTCTTTCATCATTTCTCCTTGTTCTTCATTAAAACCTCGTAAAACATTATAACATTTAATAAAACAAAAATTTTCAGAAGGAATATAACAATATTCACCGAAATATTCTTTGATTCTATATTTCATATTAATCCCTGCCCCTCTATGCGATCTTTGTACTAACTTCATTCCAAAATCTTCATATTTAATATTACCTGTAAAAATCGATTCGTTAGCATCGGATTTCTCATCCAGATTCGAAAACCATATTTCAAATGAATTTTTATTATAGAAGGTTACGTAAAAATTTTGAATTATATTTTCCTGATCTTTAACAACTTTTCCAAGTAAATTAATAATTTTACCATTTGCTAAAAGTTTCCGCATATCATTTACTACATTAATAAAAGATACATTTTCATATTTAATTTCATTTGGATTAAATAAATTACATAAATCATCACCAAGCTCATCCTTAATTCTATCATCAAAAAAGATATCAGTAGAAGGAGTTTCTAATATTTCTTTTGTTCCACTTTTCTGTTTTTTTAATATTACGTTTAATACTACGCCTAGTACGTTTCTGTTTTTTAATACGTTTACTACGTTTACTATGTTTAATTTGCGCATCAAATTCAGCAGTTTGTTTCTTGATTAATTCATCAATCCTAGACGTTTGTCCGAGAGACATTTCACGATTCATATTTTTTAAAAGAAAAGATGAATTTTTACATAGAACATCGGTTCCGTTTTTACATATACACAGGAATATGTAATTGATGTAATGTTTCTAATTCATGTGTTGTTAAATGTTCTTTCTTAACCAACCACCATAAATTATTATACGCCAAAAATACTCGGAAACTTCTTAAACAAAGTGGAAAGTCTTTTGTTTTAACACACGGTTTAATACCATGTTTTGTTTTATAATCTGTAACGAGCGCTACGTATTTATGATGATAATAAAATCTAACTTCTTTCTTCGAATTTACAGGATTTGTAGGATGTCGATAATCTTTTAAAACTGGTACATGCTCTATCTTGTAAGCATTCAACATATTTTTTTTTATTTTTATTAACAAAAAATTTATAAGAAAAAATTATTCGGTCACTCCGCTCGATCACTCCGCGAAAATATTTTCTATAACTCTATCATGAATTTTTTTATCAATATTAATTGTAATGAAGCCATAATCTTTTGACCAAGCATTGTTACACGATTGTTTAAATTCATCTTTATTTCTTACACATAAATCTCTTAACAAATCACTTAAGTTTCTTGCATTTATTTCAAATAGTATAAATATATTTGTATTCTTTCTAATAACACTTCCGTCTAATGAATACAAACTTTGTGTTAAATAAAGTACACTACAGTTATTATGTCTACCTCTTGTGAAATAATTTCTCTGAACTGACTGATTTCTATCATTAACACAATCATCAAAAATTACACAATGTTTTATTGTTTTATCTAGTTTACTAGGATCTTGCATATTACCACCGTCATCTATTAATTGTATCTTTATATGCCTATTTTTATTGGATTCTACTAACTGATTATTTTTTGCTGCTTCTTCACACCACGAACTTATTTCTTCTTCATATTCAGATTTTTCATATTCTTTGAATAATGAAGCAATTGCTGTTTTTTAAAGATTATTTTCAAATCCATATTTTAAAAATTGATAGACGGGTTGTTCTGCTGTTGTTGTATAAATTATAAGATTGTTATAATCCAAAAAATTTGGAGTCGTTAAAATTTTAAATAATAGATACGTTTTTCCACAACCTGATCTTCCACAAATAACTGACAAAACTTTATTAGATAAATTTGGATGATGATTAAATTTAAGCTTTTTTATATTTAATGGGGGTACTTCACTCATTTTTTAATAAAAAATTTCAATTTTAATTTTTTAATTTTTTTGTTTCTAAAGAAGAATAATAAGAAGAAAATTAAACTTCTCTAGCTTCGCGTGGGAGTTTATACCTCTCGAACGGGAGTTTATACCTCCCAAACGGGAGTTTATACCTCTCGAACCAAAAGATCTATCATAATCTCTTCACCTCCAAAATTTATTTCTTGTCCTTTTTCATCAGTGATTCTCATGTTTATGTTGTTAATAGTTTTTCTTGTAATAGGGAAATATATTAATGTTTGTGGAATTACATTTAATCTATAACCAATGGGTACAGTAAAAGCTGGAAAACTGAATATTGAATTTGACAATTTACCATTTATATATCCTCCTTCAATAATGTCACAATGTACAACAATTGAATTTATTTCAGTTATTTTTGGAATCTTCTCACCTAAATGATAACCTTGACTATAGGTTTGTTTATTAAATCCTAATAGCTTTGACAATGATCTATCATGATTAAAATCAACTTGATGATTTTCGTCTAAAGAGAAAATTTATTAACTGCCGGTTCAACTGCAAAATGTAATTGTTTCTTATCTTTAAATGGTATACCTAAATGTCTCTTAATTTCATTTGATATTGATTCAACTTCGTAAGAACCAGGAAGAAAAGTTAGTATTTTCCATGTTTTGCCTTTATCAGTAGAATATCTAAATTGATCATTCACATCTTTGATAACGTTTTGAATAGTGTTAAATGTGGAGAAACTAGTCAATGCAATTTGATAATTTTTATTTTGTTCCAAATGTAGAATGGGTTCTAAATTACAAGTGTGTGATGAAGTAGTTGTTATAATTTTTAACGTCGTACTAAATTTTGATGAACCCAAAATCTCTGTCAAATTTTCTAAATGATTATTAATTTTGTCTAAATCTGCTGAACACATTTTTTAGTTAAAATTTTGAATAAATGTCTTTTATAAAAAAAATTAAAAACAACAACATATTTCAGCTACGGGCGAAGCCCTAGAACATTCGGTTCGTTATACTTTTATAATCCTCTTCATTTAGAATCTTCCTTTCTAACAGTCTTTTCAATATAGCATGAATTTCATTGAAACTAGAATTATGTCCTTCTTTTATTGCCGATATTAAAATATTTAATCTATTTAGTAATTCTTGTGGATCATCTGGTAAAAATACAGTTGTTTCTGTTTTAAAACCTTTCCCTACTTTAACTCCCGTTGATAATAAATTTTCTAATTCTCTATAACGTCTAAGAGATTTTACTGCACCAACTCTATCTAACATAGCTTTATATTTTATGAGATCTTCTACAGCATAATTATTTAAATCTGCTCCTCTTAAAAGATCAACAAAATTTCTATCTAAATTAAAAGGAGATTTATCTGGTGAAAAAATTAAACCTCGAAAAGGTTGTGGAAATATTTCTTTTTGTCCAAGATAAAATCTAGGTATTGTTTTTCCATCTATAAATGAAATAGAATGTTCAAATTGCATAGATTTTGGTAATTTCTTATTAATGTTTGATTCTAGTAATCCATAGTCATCTAATATAGTTTTGTGTTCTGGATCTGTTATATCAATTTGTTTATCATTATTTGTAAGTTCTTTTTCAAGAGTTTTAAATGGTTTCATAGTTTTCTCAAAATCAGTTTTTACTTGCTCGGTTTGCTGCATTTTTTCAAACATATCAGATTGAATACCAGCTTTTATCATTCTATGCTGAAGATGATTTTCTTTCATAATATTTCTTTGTTTTATTAACTCTTCTAATTGTTTTATTTAAAATTATCAGCTCTAATTTTATCCATTTTTAAAATATAATATTTGAATTTTGTGGTAACATTGGAATACAGCAAAAACATTTTACTGAACAAATTATTTTTTTATTGCTTTGTTGCCTGACATCTTTTCGTTTAAAGGTTTCTCGTTTTAAGTTTTGTTTAATAACGTTTTGCTTAAATTTTCGCTTAAAGTTTTTAGCTCTTCTAAAAAAACTTTATCATTTTCTTCATTAGAAATTTTACCATCACTAGAAATTTTGCCATCCTGTTTATTCTTATCATCAACTTTTTCTGACTGTAATTGAAATGATATTTTATTAGCTTCATTAGCTATTTGATCAAATTTTTCAATCTCATCTAACGTAATAACATTATCATCACATACTCTTTGAAAGTAGTAATGCAATTTGTCATAGGCTTCTTTGATATGTAAATGCTTAGTTTTTAATAATTTTCGTTTCTTTGATATTAAAGATTTTCTAACATTGTAACAAGTGAAGTTGCAAAAACACCCGTACCTGTTAAAGCAGTAGCAACTACTGGAATTAATAAAACACCTGAAGATATAACAATTGTTAAAGCACCTAAACTTATTGTTAAGAATATGCCAATTCCTTGTGTTACATTCTTAACTTTAGTCCATCTCTTTCTTAATTTTTTATAATGCTCTAATCTTAATAATAATTGAGATTCCTTATCTTTCATATACCTAACTCTATCTTTATGTTTTTCTTTGTTCATTTTTTCAATGTTAATCTTTTCAATGTCCATTAAAGTAGAACTACGTTCATATGATAACGAAGGATATATTCTTGAGGTTCCTTCCACTTTTGTTTCATCCACTTTTGTTTCTTCCATTTTTAAAGAAATATTTTGAATACAATCTTCTGCTATATTAGGACGTGATATTTTTTGGGCTACCTAAATTTTCATCTGCCTACATTTTCGACCTTCGGCTGCGTGATATTTTTCGACCACGTGATATTTTTTAGATTACGTGATATTTTAAGACCGCCTAAATTTTCGTCCACGTGATATTTTGAGACCGCCTAAATTTTTGAAATTTTGATTTTTTTGAAAATTTGTCACTACCTAAATTTCCGCCCTTCGGCCTTCGGCCACGTGAAATTTGAAATCTACCTTAATTTTTGAAATTTTGATTTTTTGAACATTTTGAAAAAAACCCGCAAAAGTGTGACATCCGGCGCAAGCGTAGCGAAGCGAAGCGTCGCGCCGGATGTCACACTATATACTACTGTGTTACAGAAGATTATTACAATCCCAAACATCCCGCTGGCTACGGAAGCGTCAATGCACTTGCTGCTGCTTCACATTATTCAAAAACAAAAGTCAAACAATGGTTAATGCGTCAACCGACCTACACCCTTCACAAATCTCGATTGCATCGTATTAAGCCCTTGCACCCGTATCGTGTACGCGGTCCGCAAATTCAATTTCAAGCGGATATTGTCGATTATCAAAAGTATGCACAGCACAATCGTGGCTACAAGTATATTCTCATGGTGATGGACGTCTTTACACGCAAAGCCTGGTCATTCACTCTCAAGACCAAGAGTGCCAAAGAAGTGTCGGGGGTTTTAGAAGCCATTTTCGCAACCATTCCCACCCCGCAACGACTACAAACGGATCAAGGACGTGAATTTTATAACCGACCGGTGAAAGAAGTCTTGGACAAGCACGCTATTGATTTGTTTTCCATCTACAGTCCCTATAAATGTGCCCATGTCGAACGATTGAACCGTACTGTCAAGAATAAATTGGAACGTATCTTTACAGCCACCAATAACAAGAATTGGGTGGATTATATCGCAGATGTCATGTATGCATACAATCACAGCACCCATTCATCCACAGGTTTCACCCCGCTGGATGTGAATGACTCCAATACCGAGGAAGTGAAACGAAACAATGCGAAACGTCTCCGACGAAACTATAAGAAGTTTGCAGTACCGTGGAAGTCTATCCCTGTGGGAGCACGTGTACATATTTCACGTGATAAAGGAACGTTTGGAGGGGGTATGAAGCGAATTGGTCGACGGAAGAGTTCATTGTCTCCAACATTCTCAAGAACCCCCATGGTACCAAAATGTACAAGATCAAAGACTTGAGTGGAGAAGAGATCAAAGGATCCTTTTATGCTCAGGAATTACAAGTGATTCATCGGGAGGAAGAAATATATCAAGTGGACAAAGTGCTCAAGACCCGACGTCGGAATGGACGTACAGAATATATTGTGCACTGGTAAGGTTATCCGGCCTCGATGAACTCATGGGTGACAGATTTAGAACCTCTAGGTAATGTACGCCGCTATTGATTTTGTAATCATGCAGGAACTGCATGAGGAACAACATGTGTACTTGTTAAGCAATACTCAACCCCATTTGTATGACAATAAAGCCAATCATTTCTTTACACGACTGGAAAATCCACTTTTTTTCCTAAAGGAGAAGCATGGGAAGTAGGCTTGAAAGAGTTTGGGCATGTGAATAATGTGGATACGATTCCCGAAGATTGTTATATTACCGTGGGGAAAATGGTTGATACGAAAGATTTGAAGACCTATTTGCCTTATTATACGATGGAAGGGACCAATGTGGTCCGTCGTCACACCATTTTTGAATCCGATGAGGAAGTGAAAAGAGTACCCATTATCACAGCGTTGGAATTATATACACGCCGTACCATTTCCAACATGACGACTGTCACGACACATCCATCCTACTTGTATTATGGATGCAATGGCATAGAGGAAGCAGATGTCTATGTGATTGACATTGCCCGATTTTCCCTGTTTCAAATCAAGGAATTCTCCGCATTTCATTACGTCCATGTGTTTTCCCCTCATTTGGCGGCCTCACTCTTATTGGACAAATGTGTCTATCATTTATCGTTGAAGGATGTCATTCGGATCCATACACATCTCTCCATTCATCGAAAGGAATGTGACTTAAAGAAATTTCCTGCCCATGACTATTGGTTCAGTGTGATTCCCTTACACCGCTGTCATTTTGCCAAACATGGGATTGAAAGTATGTTGGGAAATGAAATCTCAGTGCTCAATTTATTAAAACAATTAGAATGGTTTGGTGTGGGGAAACTAGTGTTTCATTCGTCCAACAGTTTGTCCTTTCATGTGAAGCATGCTTCCAATTATACATTGTCTGCTATGGATTATGGGATCCTATCCGAATTGCAGAAAATAGCCACTGTTTACATGGCTCCCCCAGTTACCTATAAGGATATACAACCCCTGAGTGATGATACGACACGTGCTGTGTGGATGTGGACCAATACCTTCGTGAGCTCTCTCAAACGCAATGCAAAGGCACCTCCTATTCCCAGTGGGACTATAGGCCTGTTTCATAATCTTCGCACCCTTCTTCCTAAACTGAGAGAGTTGATGAAAGCAGTGAGAATGTATCAACACACCTTTTTCCGATTGCAACATTTGGCCTCTAAAAAATGGTTTGTTTTACCAACACGCACCATGAAAAATCAATTTATTTTCCCAGTGGAGTTCCTAAATCCACTCACCCCAAAAGATCGTGAAAAGGATTATCAACATCCCACGAAAAAACATTTGCCATGGTTCAGAAACCGTATTGATCAATTGTATGACAAGATTGATACACAGTTACACAAGATCGATCCTACCATCAATATAGCCGATGCTCCTGATTTAGGCACCTCCCGTTTCTTGCATACCTATATCAACACACTGAATGCAAAGTACCGCAACATGATGCGAATCCTACGTCAACACAAGATGGAAGGTGTTTTAGTCTCTAAACGATTCGGAGCCAAGAAGCGATGGTTTGATACTGTCTTATTGAAAAATTTTCGAAAATCGATTCAAAAGGAACCAGTCACAAAACGACCCATCATTCATCATTTAGTTCATTCCCATCCTAAAGATGGGAAAGAAATTGTATTGGCCAGTTGTGTGGATATGCAGCATGAAACGGGACAACATGCACTTCCCTTCACACCTACCGAAAAGTATCATATCTACAACACTTATAATGTATTTGCCTACCATAGTTTGGTGGATTTGATGGAGATGTATGGGAATATTCTCCATGATTTTGAAGTGAAACAGGACCGGTTGACAACGTTCAGAAGGATGGTGAAAGAATTCAAACCCACTGCAGGAACTGATAATCTTGACGAGATCGTTCGTGAACGAGATAGGGTGAATGAAGAAGTGACTGTGTTGTAAACGGATCTTTGTCAATTAACCAAGGAGAACAAACTGTTATTTTAAGTGTCTAGACCTGAATCGTTTTATTACAAGAATTTAGAGAGTGATAAGACGTGGAGTTCTATCGCCCCCACAGGTTATTATTCGTTGGAAACCTATTTGAATACCATCTTCCTCGCCCCCATGACATGGACCATCACATCCATGTCCTATCATCATGAACTGACCATCGATTGCACGGAGGATATGGAAATCAAGACGGACCAGCAATCTAAAGCCTATGAGATTTTCAAAGCAGAACAAGTGGCTACCTACGTGTGGAACGAATGGATTTTGAAATTCCCCCTCAGTACGATTCATGTTCCCTCCTTTATCCTTCAGAAACAAACCTTGGAATTGGACGCTCTCTTTTAAAAGAATAGTGTCCCCTATGCATTGAATGGAACACATGACTTGCATCGAAACGGAAAACCGACACAACAGTATAAGACCGAGGATAGTAAGCATCCCAATATTCTCAACATCAAGCATGGAGACTATTTTGAGATTTTTCATACCCTATCTCATCTCCCTAGTCCATTACGATTCAATTTACCCACGAAATACTATACCCTCCAATCATTTGTGCAAGCTTTCATCAAGCCATCCCCCTGCCTGATATAGTGTGGGTGACGTATACAACAGTGGGCGTCTTTCACGTGCTTCACTTTAAAATCGCGGAAGGGTATTTGTTGAAAATCAATCCCCCACAACTCTGGCAACATGTGTTGAATCATAGTCATGAATATGGTATGTTCACCTATCATGAACAAACCTGTATACACTCGGAAACGCCGGAACATTGTTCTGCAAGTTACCGTCGGTATCAACAACGTCCAAAACATGTCACCAATGGGATGACATTACACATCTATGGTTTACCGGAATATACCTTTGATTATGCAAAAAGGATGGAACCACATCCTCGACACCCTCTTCCCATGGAAAGGGAAGGAATTGGATAGCTTGCTTCAGAAATCCTATTTCCTTTATGCTTACGAATCGAAAGAGCTGTTGGCCAATACGTGTTTACAATCCTACTTGTTTGGAGATAGACTCTCTGATAAGAAATTGTACTCACCCGCTGTAGCATATCAAGAAGGATCCAACCTGAAAGTCTGCAAAGATAGATTGACTTCCTTTATTGGATGGTTCAGTGATGATATGCAAAGGCTCATGACGACCATGGTGGAACGCTGGCAAGAAAACATGTTTTATCTAGTGGATGGTATGGTGTTGGGAGTGGATGTGGGAAAACAAGATATTCAATACACATCCCACACCTCGCCCTTTTCTTCATCTCTATAGCAAGACCATGAAACCTTTGCAAATCTATGAACACATGATTCGGCAAGGTTACATCAACCCCACCCTGGACATTTCTACCTCGTTTCATCGTGTCCTCATTCCCAAAGGGAGTTACACCTTGGAAGGACTCTTTTCTAAACTCCAGGTGAATTTACAGGCGTGGACTGATGTATCCCTCTCTCTCTCGAAAGAACATTATTTGACGGTGAAAACCGCGGAAAATGCCTTTATTGATTTTGGAGAAGCGTTGAGTTATCGTATGGGTCTACCACAATCCTATTATGGACCCAATACACAGATGACAACACTCTCCCCCTCAGCATGACTCCCAATTCCTTCAACATTATCGTCTATTGTAATATTGTGGCGGAAAGTATTGTGGGAGGACAACGTGAACAAATCTTGAAAATTGACCCCATTGAAGAGAAACAACGTTTGGGGGAAATGGTGTCGTATGAAGTGTCCAATATTGATTATTACCCCATTTTTACATCAGCTATTTATGAGATTGAAATTCAGTTGCGTGGTGATGATGGCGAATTTATTCCGATTCATGAAGGACGATCCTATTTCAAACTCCATCTCCGCCGTAGGGAGACTAGGTAATTGGTGACAGAGTGACTATCAACCATGCATGAGGAAACGATTCACTTGTTGAGTAATGCTCAGCCCAATTTGTTTCCTGAAAATAGAGCCAATCATTTCAAAAATCGCTTGGTTCCTTCCATCCCCATGGTCCATGGGGATCAATGGGAAGCAGGCATCTCCGTCGTCAACTTCATCAATACCCTTCAGACATTACCCGTGGATGTCAGCTTTAGTGTGGGGACATTGAATGATCATCCCGAGACGATTCCGACAGTCTTTACGTCCTCTATCATTCCCATCAAAACGGATTCACCAGGACCGCGAGGAGAACGCGGTAAACAGGGAGAGCAAGGCAAACAAGGCAAACAGGGAGAGCAAGGAATGTTTACGCGCTTCAACATTCCACGAGGTATTTATTCGGAGAAGACGTTGATGCAGTGTTTGAATCAGAATCGACAACATGGACACAATTTCCACTTTTCTATTACTACATTGGCGTATAATGTCCATTATGTCTCAGTGGTAGTGCCCACACACTACAGTATGAAACTCCATCCTTTTCTCAAAGACATTCTTGGGTTTAAAACAGACTTACTCACCTCCTCACAGCAAGCGACTGCACCTTTGAATTTGAATGCTTTTACCTACAATATTCTACTGTATTGTAATTTTGTAAGCTATAATTATGTAGGCGGTATGAAAACAAACTGTATGTGTGTGATTCCCTACACGGGGAAAGATTATGGAGATAGTATTCATCCTGAATTCCAGAATGTCACCTATCTCCCTGTGAAAAGTCAAAATGTGCAAGATATTGAAATCAAACTCATGTCGGATGACGGTCATCTCATCCCTATGACAGACGGACGGTCCTATGTAAAAATGCATCTTCGACGTCGCGCAATTAAGTAATTGTCTTCTCCCAAGCACATCAAGACACGATGACGAATCTCTTTTTAATCCGTAACCGAACAAATTCCTCTGGACGATTGTTTGGAAGAGGATCATTTATGCAACGAGGTGGATGGAATAAAGTGATTGGACAGAAAACACGCATGATTAGACCACGTGTCACTGGTGTCAAGAAATCATCCATCCGTCTGCCCAAATCACTCAAAAAGAGAGTTCCCAGAAAAACATCTCGACAAACATCTCGAAAAGCATCGCGAAAATCATCGCAAAAAGGACTTGTACATACGATACAGAAAACGTTGGGAAAATTGTTACGTACGACGGAGTTTCTAAATTCTGCGAAATAAGCTGTCACGGATGCTGTCAGCTCTACCGCACAAGGAGTTCACCGTCTCAAAAAGAGTGTGAAAGCGCTCGACAAACGCACCTTACAGACTGCTCCCGAACGTGTTGTAGAAGCTATTCAAAATAAAGTGAGTCGGAAACGCATCTTCACGGATGAAGAAGGGGATAGGGTGGAAGCACCTGCTCCTAAACGCCGCCGTGGTCATGTGGACATTGCCCATCATACGAAATGGGGAAAGGAAGTTTGATGGGGCGTTATCGCGGAGGTGCTAAACAACGCATGCTCTTTTAAGAACTAAGCAATCTTAGGAAATCAGTACCATCAAGCATGGCGGAAACACCTGCATTATTGGATGCTCGCTACGATGTATTCCAAAGTGATAAAGTCGATGTCTCGAGTACTTCTCAGCATACGAGCGTTCTGACGCCAGTCAATGGATTGGAAAATCCCCGTACCATTCAATTCACGGTCCCTCGACTAGCCATTCATTGGATGGATGTATGCAATGCCTATTTTCGCGTGGAAGTACAACTCATGAAACATGATGCGGCTAAAGGAGCAGACGTGCCATGTGAGTCGTCAGACAAGGCGATTATTATCAACAATACGGCCCACTCCCTCTTTTCCGACATTACTATCCGCTTGAATGAACGCACAATTGAAGGAGGCAATGACTTGCATTATTTGAGAGCTTACCTTAGCAATCTTTTACAATACACCAATGATGTGGTACACATCATTGAAGAATACACAAATGGTCACACAAGGTTTTACTGTTCCTCAAGTGATGCATGACATGGAGCTTGATGCAGCGAGTAAGACGGTGAAGTCCAAGGCGGTAGAGTTTACAGATAAAGAGAATGCACTAAATCAAGCCATTCTCAAACAATGGACAGACAACAACTTTAAACGTACCTTTGACTTTCCCCTGAAATGTAATTTGTTCCAACAAGTGATTGCTCTGCCCCCAGGCATGCAACTGGATCTCATTTTCACCTTGAATAAACCGGAATATGCCATTTATGATATGGCACATCCTGGAGGGACGACCTCTACAAAGTACAGGTTCAAAATCACCTCTTTCCAATTGTATATGCCCATGCTCACACCGAATGCAGAAGTGCAATTGAAAAATGCGAATCGACGCAAGACAGAAGCCATTTATTATCGCTACAATGGCATGACCGTCCAACGACAAACGATTGAAAGTGTAGTACAAAAGACGTTTTCCAATGTGGCCGCTCTATTGAGTCCTAAACTCATCTTTTTCGCTGTTGTTCCCAGTAACTCTTGGTTTGATCCAGGAAGTCGTAAACTCTATTTTGAAAGGCATGGACTCTCTCAAGTCACCATGACCACCAATGGTGCCATCATGACAGGAGGAACCATCAATTGCAAAGATGACGTGATTGCCTACAGTCAATTCAATCGTGCGATTCAAGTCTATAACACGAATGAATCGTGTGGTATTGATCTAGAGTTTTACCAAATACTGTTACTTTATTGCCTTTGACTGTAACTTGGATAAACAAATCGATAGTGTTCAACCCACCAATACACGTCAATATGGACTGGACTTGCAATTTGAGAATACGACCAAGCAAAATATGGATTTATTAATGTTTGTCATTCATGACGAACAATTCTCCGTCACACCGGAGAATGCTGTCATCTCCAGTGCGTATATCCCACCCGCTATTTAAGTGTTGGCGCGCATTGACATCATCATAAGACATGTTGAAGGAACCCGAGTATCACGTTCCTCCTATCGCTTATACACCTCTTTATCAACATCGTCTCATTAAAGCTCAGCGTTGGCTGAATGGGAGAATGGTTAAGCAACACGGAAATCGAAGGAATCATGCAGGGTATGAATCAATTACAAGAGAAACATTTACTCAATGCCTGCACGTGCGAAGATGATTTTCTCTGTGCTATTCAGTGTAGTTGTCAAGCGTTTGCTCATCGCCTCCTCCAATCTTCTTACGTTCCCTTCCAAGGTGTGTTTCTTGCTGATCTACTTCCTGCTCATTCCCCGGAATCAAAGACACTTATTGTCAATAGTGATCGCTCTCATCAACCTGGCAAGCATTGGTTGGCCTTTTATCAAAATGCGGATCAACGCGTGTGCGAATTCTTTGACTCTTATGGACTCACTCCATCTCACTATCCACATGTTACCGAGTGGTTATCGACAACACCTTATCCTCTAGACTATCGTCGCCCTCTGCGTATACAAGGTCCTAAAGCCTATTGTGGTGCTTACTGTATTTACTTTTTAAACCATCGCCCTTTTAACACGTCTGTGGATAAAACACTGACCTTCTTTCGAACGTTGGATGCTCACGAGAAAGATCAAGAACTCATTAAAATCTACTTGTCCTTCAATGATAAAATTGTCTATTCCTATTTGTATTCTACATTATCCCATGTTTTGAAGTCAATAAAGAAATGAATCATGTCAATGATTGTATTTTTATTTCAATGGAATCCTTGAACTTTTTTCAGACAGAGGTTAATACCACAAGGTTTTGTACATGAAAGAGTTCAGTCACTATTTATAGCACACCATACACAGAGCTTTTCCGTGCATGATGATTCATCATGCACGATATATAGTGACTGTTGAAATTATTTCTTGATCACAAAGGGGGCAAGATGACGTTTCAAAGGGTACATAACATGTAGAACACATAACACTATGAGAACATGGTAAAAAGAGAAGGGATCGTACCTGTTCAAAACATTTAACACAGTTCTGTTCACATAATAATTTAAATGTCTCTTCTAATTTCTTTCTTAAGTCACTTTTATTGGTAGAGCTACCTGACAAATCAGTTGCAAATGTCACTTTTTTCTTTTTCACTCCAGATCGCGCCAATTTCATCATAGTTTCATTGCAGTGTAGCATGGAGAAATCCTCTATCCACCTACGATCCAAATTGTGATTCATAGCATGCTCATCTAGATCCATTAGTCGATCAACTAATTCACCAGCGGTGATATTTTCACTGAGATTTGTTACAGTTTCTATAGCTTTGAACGAATATCCAATGTCTCTTGCGACAACCCACGACGTTGGGATACTAGTCGCTGTCCGATTCATTGAGGGAATCTCCATCAAATAGGGATTTGAGAATGTCTTCCACCAACGATTCCGCTTCTGCAATCGATAAGACACCCGTCACATTCACACTTCCGTTGGAAAAGAAGGAACAGTGCAAATTACCTTTGCGTATTAATGTTCCGGGAAACAGCTCGCGCTCGTTGGAAATCACCGATGTCGATGGCAACTGTTGAATGGTTTGCATGCGGTCCTTTGTATAGTTCCATTGACATTGAACTGTGCAGGATTTTGTGATTGGGTCGCTCACGTCCAATCCGTAGGGGGCGAATAATTGGCGCATCTCTTTACAAATACGATCGTATGTTTCCAGAGAGTGGTTGCCCAAAATTTGGATACACCCCCAAGGAAAAATCTGTACAGCGACCGAAGAGTTCCATCTCCAATAGACTCGACAAGGGCGTGATGCTCGGTATGTGGCCAGAGGGAGTTGCGGCAACAATGTCTGCAGTGGTATTGCGGAGGATGCTCTGAGCTCCACCATGCGGTTGCAGATCCTTGACATCTTTGACAGCGAGTGTAGATACCCTTCTTCATATAGGCGATGGTTGCCGTATGGAAGGCTCTGATTGGGTAAATACCAACACCGCTTGTCCTCCCAGATACTTAAGGCCTTCTTCACTTGCGTCACCGTTCTCATCTCGTGGTGTTGGGATTGGAGGAGGGTTTGTGACACTGTGGTAATCGAATGTTTTTCAAATGCGTCCACATAATTCTGATGTTTCACTTGACGCTTCTTCGCTTGACACACTCCCTTCATGCGACAGTCGTGGATTTCTTCCTCATTACCTTTGAGGACAATGTAAGAGTACATCTTGGCACTCAAACACACAAACTCCTTCACCCTATCCCCTACACACTCATCCTTGAAACATCCCAAACGATTCGCATTCTCGGTACGTCTCTCTGGATGACTCACGGGATAATTTGAGGTATCGAGAACACCTTTCGCCTCCGTATCAATAAAATTCGGGATGTTTTCAAACGAAGGCAGCACTTCTTCGCGTGTATACCTGCTGCGGACTTTGAGGACGAAGGAGTCTGTGTCCCCACCAATGAGTTCCACTGAGGTGCACGTCTTGTTGGCTTTCCACTGGTCAAACAGCTTGTACATGATAATATTGCTGTTGTCCAGGATGCATTGTCCGATATAAATGGGTCTGTTCAAGTCCACCTTGGTCTTGCGCACATTCACCACCACGGCTTTGTCGCTGATGTTGAATAAGGATTGACAATAGGGCTGACGTGTCCATTTGCTAAACACTTTCGGTGATCGTACAAAATAGCGCTTCCCATATTTCCGCACATTCTCCATCGTCTTGCCATACAGTGCGTTCACCATCAACTTGTGGAGTTTGCGGCGCATTTTCGTTGTTGCCTTGGCGCGTTCTTGCGTATGGTATTGTACATAGGGGCGAATATACGGTTCTTGATTGAAGGAGATCCCGTAATGAACCTTGGTGATATGTAAGCCCTTCTCCACATAATACTTGAGAGCAGCGATATGTACCACATACTGTTTGCGATTCTCGTGCGTCATCATTAATTTGTCGGCTGAGTGAAAGGGTCGGTTCCCGTTCAACTCTTGCCATAGGTCTTGCATATAGGGAGACATGTCCTCCCATTTCGCAGCCCCGCGGTAAGGAGCCAATGGTAAATCTTCCGTGGCATCTTGGACGTGTGGGGGATACTCCAAATCGACGCACAGCACATGACCCGTGGTGCCATTGACATTGTATCGTCTCACCCATTCGTCGTTGATGTCCACCAAGACCTCCGGTCGTACCCAGGCAAAACAGTCCTTCGGCAAAGGTCCCATCATGGCCACTCCGTATAAATTGTTAGCATCTACATAAAACAGGTGAGTACCTTCTTCTGCTT
Source organism: Prostheceraeus crozeri (assembly GCA_907163375.1). Lineage (NCBI taxonomy): Eukaryota > Metazoa > Platyhelminthes > Polycladida > Euryleptidae > Prostheceraeus > Prostheceraeus crozeri. The sequence continues at coordinate 63,524 of CAJQUW010006143.1, read as the reverse complement.
GAGCGCGGTGCTGATTCACAAATGTCATCCCTCCACGAATCCCTGCTTCAAACACGCGGTACATATCCATTTCACGCAATTTCTCCAACTTGACCTGTGTCTTTTTAAAGAAAAATGAATAGGTCAAGCCAGGTGTGCCGAAATAGTGGATGGTGTCCAATGCAGGCACGTCGCGTATTTCACTTCGAAAGTGTTCGAAGATGTCTGCGAGCAAGGCTACATCCACTGTCAAATAATAGTGGATATAATCTTCAAACGTGCTGCACCCCGTCTCTGTCCACGCCTTTTGTACCACAGCATGCTCGTCCTCTTCCAACTCCTCACTCAAATCATTGTAAAATGCTTCCTTCGGAGGCAATTGAGTCTCCTGGATACGATCCCAGCAGTCAAAGTATGTATAGGGAAAATATCCTTTCCGAATAGATGTGTGATCACAATTCGGATAGACGTTGCTCAATATGTGATTTGAGTGAGGAAAGTCACTGATGGTTGTTGACAAATTGTTTAGAGAGTCTTTCAAAAACTGACACGAATCGATGAATCGGAGTTTATACATGGTATTGGATGGCATGGGAAGAAAGATGGTCACTCCCAACGTCTTGTCTCCTGACACATAAATGGGCTCGATCCTACACTTGTGATCCAGCTTGGTAAAGCCTTGTACAATCACCTGGTGACTGTCATACCCCTTCCAATTGTGAAACAAGATGTTTAATGTGGTCCGGGATTGACGTCGTCGCAGGTTACATGCATTGCATAGAGTTTCTAGATACTTGCCCGTGATATGATCGTGGTCTCGCACCTTTGTCGTAGGCCCATTCTTTTCACCTTGCTTCGGAGGTTTCACATCACATCCGCACATGTTATATTGTGCTGTCTGTTCATAGTCCCGCATATCAGCCTCCGTCGGCGTCATGTTACTGTTCGTCGCTTCCATGTGATTAAACATGGACAAGATCACCTGTCTGATGTGTGCAATAAAGGCAGGAATACACTCGTCCCCCTTATGGATCACCACAGATTCTTTTCTGTCCAGCGCCGGATGCCACACCACACAGGATCCCACATACGCTGCCGTATGCTTCTTGGACACGGCATCAATCATGCTCTCAATGTCCGCATACATCACAGCGAGGGGTTGAGTGGTCTTCGCGTGGTCGATAAATTCGTGCGGTTTCGTATCTTCCGGGGTCGTTTCCATCTGGAAAAATCCTCCATCGCATTTGGCTTGATGCTCAACGTTCTTTGTGCGCCATGTCCTTTGTCTTTCCATACTTTACGCCCTTCTCGTAGAAATTGAATGGTAAACTACACAACTCACATGTTTCAAAACGTTTCACTTGCGTTTGGTTCATGTTCTGATACCACATGCGAGCACATTTCTGAAAATCCGTCACGGGAAGAAAATGTCCAGACTGATCCTCCATATCGTACCGCGTCACCATCACCACATGAACGATGCGTGTGTTCTCCTTCACAGCTTGACGGACCGGGTATAATTGGCCCACAAATCCTTTACCGTCATGTACGTGGATTCGAACAATTACATTGTTCTTCTTCTCGAACTCCTGAATATCCCGTGTATTCATCAACCCCTCTGACGTCATCATGGAAAAGTCTAGATGATAATACTGGTTCAAATTCAACTTGCGCACTGCAGGAAGTCGATTCTGATAAATATCATAGGATGTCTTGGTGCGGGAATCAACACGTCGAGGAATGCGATTGTCTTGGTAGGCAAGTGCATAGAGGACACTGTCTTGAAAACAATGCGATGTATACTTGTTGCGCTCAAACACACATGCCTTTGCAGAGCTTGATATCTCGGGGGATAGGAATCGGTACGCCCATGCAAAAATTAGGGAAGGAACTTGTTTGAACCAGTAACTCCAACACTTCCTTCACCACAAATCCTGATCGGTCTTCTTGATAGTCTTCAATAAATCCTTCAATCTTTGACACAATGTCACGGAACCATGCATCAAAGTTACGTGCTTGGACACCTTCATGAATGTATGAGGGTGTGGAGATGTCTCTCACTTCCTCTTCACCCGTCGACATATCCATCTTGGCAAACCTGAGTCTCATTCTCACTAACACTTTCACGTCCTCGTGGGGGTGTTGTTGCACAATGACACGATACAAGTCCGCATAAATTGAATTCAAATACGTCTTCCATTCATTCGTGGCTTGAGGAGGGGTAAATCGATAATTATACCCGCGACCGTCCATGATACGTTCTTCTTCCACAGCTGCGCCGCCCTCTTGCATGAACTCAAACAGGTAGGGGCACAAATGCTCATCCCATCCTTCCGCTTCATCATTCACCACTGCATCACAGTAGCGACACCGTCCCACACACGCGTGCTTATGGTACGTCTCCACCTCGAAACTTCCATCGCAATCCAGACACAGCAAGTCATTGTCGTCGCCATAATTAAACGCGCGGCAATCATGTTCGTCTCCATACCATTTACAGCACGTCCAACAATAGCTGCGACCCGTCTCCGCTGCTCCATGGGCAATACAGTCTTGAAAGCGAGAGAAGGACTGACGGCAGAATTCACACGTGTACTGCATGGTTAGAATGAGAATGATTTTCTCTGTCAGCGCCTTTACTTATATACCCTGCCGTGACTCATCAAATGCGCCAAGTGCTCGGCGCCACGTGCTCCGATTGGTGCTCCGCTTCCTGTCCTCCTAGCCACCAAGTGCGCCGATGCGTGGGCGTATGCTCCGATGTATGTCAAGTGCTCCGATGCGTGGGCGTGTGCTCCGATGCATGGGGCAAGGTCATGTACTTTAGTGAAAACGGGGTGGAAAGGGGCATGACTTCACTACTGATGCATGTTGAGAGTACATGCGGGTTACATGCTACAAATGAATGTCATCGAATTTATCAGTCGAAGAATTCGAGACATCAATCCATGCTGGCTTGCCATAGACACACGGGGGGCCTGCTATCGAGTTTTCTTGGAAGACTGATGTTGGATTAGTGAAACAAGCGGTTCAGTTTATGCGAATGAGTGAGGTGCATTGCATAATGTTGATAAATAGTCCTAAGAAATTGAGATGATAGTATACACAATGGAATATTTTCTGTTGATTTTTTTATTGCACTGTCATTTTCGTGAAGTACGTGTAACTAGGCAAAAAGTTAACGTGTGTAATAATCATTTTGCATCTACTAATAAAGACATTAATATAATGCTGATATGATCGGATATGTCCAGTTATATCCGATCATAGTTTCTGAGTTATAGATCGAAGAATATATGTACCAGTAGGCCTAATGCACTATATTGTAAATAATTTGACTACCGTTTACAGTACTGCAGTCATACTGATTACGTCATGCTTCACCGCTATATAGCCTACATGTATTTTCATAGCGTCTGTGTGATGAGCTATGAGGTATCCACTTATCTCGTGTGATTCAACAACTCGTGACTTCTGTCAAATGCGTCAGTAAATAGGAATGCCCACATAAAATTCAATCAAAGAAAGTGGTGTCAACTATCCAAGACAATGAGAACCTTGAATCGTAAAGCTTGGACTTGGTTTTAGATAAATTGTCTGGGCTATTTATCATGTTTTAAATCGAATTGGGAAGAGCCAATATCGAAAGACAATGATTTTATTTTCGTTTTCGCGATTTATTACAAAATAACGAAGACAAAAATAAAGTCAATATTTTTCAATATTGGCTATCTCCAATTCAATTCAAAGCTTGGATTTGGTTGCATATTTCAGCAGACGTGCATGGAGCATGGTCTTGATCTTGACCTTTGAAGTAGGCTGCATGTTGATAGTTTTTTATGGAATATTTTCAAAGATTTAGCCAATATTATAATTTATCGTCGGTTTTCATCAATTTAGATTTAGAATATTGATGTATATTTCCACTGTAAAGTTTTGGTTGAAAAAGTATTAATTGATGTCTCATAACAGGCAGTTGTGATCTCTGGAATGGTCCCACTTATAGTTAAAAGCTTGAAGGATAAGGTCTGTAAAGAACCCACTCGAATGTAAGTCACTGACTACATGATTTTCTCTCTTTGGCAGCCGTCTATTGTCGGAAAAATTCCATTTTTGAAATAGTTATCATCCAATCACTATGGGGCTGCATAATTGAGCAATATCAATTTCATTGATACTTAATGTACAAGTTGACACTTCTACATCTAAATTAACGTTTTCAATAATGCCCATCTAATAAATCATCAATTTTGCTTCAATAATACAGCTTAATTATGAGCATTATTTCCTTAACAAAAATGCATCCTACTAAGCAATATTGTTAGCATAATATTAGGCTTACGAATTCTGAAGAAAATCTACAATGATTTTCAGATGAAACCTTTAGTGTACATTCTATCACTGTATAAAATAATTACCATTTTGATGTAAAACCTTAATAAGGATCCTTTATTCGTCATATGATGCATTTTGCATGACTTTGGTTAACAGACACCTATCTAATAAACACTTGAAAATATCAATATGCTTTGGAATGTTCAGATGAAAGAGATGTCCAGAGTTTCAGGCTAATTTAGCAGTTGGAAGCATGGCAGCTAGACAGATTTCCTTAACCACATTAGAAATTATAAAATCATCTTCATTCTGCTGAATTTTCTAACAGTATTTTTTTTTATTTTTTCAACACTATGTTTCAACAAACCTATGAAACAATCTTGGAATCTACATTATTTGTCTAAGGTTGAAGCAATCTAAATTGAAGAAATCTGATCATTTAAGAATACAAAAGCTATTTTTATGTATTATGGTCTGGTGCATTTGCGAATCGTTTAACAAGATGCAAGAAAAATGCCTCCTAAGTGGTACTCCGAGAAGTTAACCTTTTTTACAAGAAAGTAAAAATCTTCACAGGTTCGTAGTGTTCGTGATAGTGCATGAATTGATGACATTATGTCTTTATAACGCTATTCTACACTGCTTGACCGGTTCGCTTTTTTTCGCTTTTCTAAGTTTCAAGATTCGTTTTTTCGCTTTTTTTAAATTCGAATCGACTGGGTGGTCTGTTAATGTGAGTTCAAGCAAAGTGCTTTGATTGCCAAAATTCCTCCAGATTCGAGGAATTCAGATCATTGCGCACAAGTTTTCTCCATACTGTTGGCCCTTCCGATCATTGTTAAAAAAAGTAGCAAGCGTACGAAAATTAGTTCATTGATGATTTCACATCCTCTCCTCGGCATTGCTCACGGTATAGTGCATACATTGAATCGAAGTCAGGCATCGATGTGTGTTTTGGTGTGTGCGAAGTGATATCACAGCACGCACGCATCTCTCACTGGCTCCGGTGTCCTCTGCTGTCAGCCTATTGTTTGCCATTTCCAATAGCAAGCGATGCACGAATTATCCACTCGAGAAGGAGCAAGTTGTCTAATTCTGTGATGTGCCATTTCGATATTAAGGTTACATACAACTTCCTTTCTAGGAAACCGAAGCGCGCGCAGATGAATCTAATTCTGTGGGAAGAATAATTATACTAGTTGCTGGTATTCAATTTGTCCTTCAAAAGTTTCTGTTTCAACAACATATTTTCCTTCTGAATTTCATGGAGATCTCGTGCCATCTCCATTTCGCGTTTGATTTTCTTGATTCTCAATGCATGGTAATCTGAAGATTGCTCCTCATACGTACTGTACACTGCTCTTCTGACTGTTCATGGCTTGCTCGACACTTGTTTAGCATTTAACGCCGAAGGTTTTGAAACGTTGTCATTCTGGGCAGTCAATAGCAATACAAAAGACATGTTTTCAATGTTTTCAATTTATCTTCAGAAGAACATCACATATTCATTGCAAAGGGGATAAATTTGACCAGGGATTAAAGATGCGATGAGATCACTGTCACCTGATAAGTCTGGAACCACCGGTCCACCACCAGTTTTAAACGTTTCCCGACGATGTTCAGCGCATTCGGTCTGGGTAGTTCGTTTCATGTTGTTCTACAAAAGCTTGACTTGTTCCACTGTCCGGTTCTTATTCATTATTCATTTGCCGAACAATCTCCAACCTAGCGTTATTCTTCTCTTGAAGTGTGACCTTGTCGGATTTCTTATTTTCGACAAACGACTTATATTTGGACAACAATTCTATCATAGTGGTGTTCTCCTCACCAGTGAAGTTCTCAGCACGTTGTCTCTTCTCTTTCTTCGTTTTATGCATCTTGTATCATCAACGAGTTCGTCTACTTGCAGACAGGAATATACTGAGATGCTTTTGGACATCCATGGATTGCTGGTTACACTCTAACCGACTGTTAATTTCGTTAGTTAACTGACAATAAGGCAAAGAGTCGATCTTAATCAACTCATGGCTTTAGCAAGTAGTTTAGTAACATCTTTTAACTTTGACAAGCTGTTAAAGCACAGCATACCACCCTAAATCCTAATATTACAGACAAGATCAAATCATTCTTCACTCTTCCCCCTCAACAAAATATGCTATTTAATCAAACATTTTCAGGCTTGTGATCGAATCCTGATCAGCGGGAAAATAGGGTGTTACTGTCCATTTGGCAGTTGGTCTCTATTCACGTCATCAATATCAGTCATGCTTTAAGTTATCCCTGTTATTGCATAGGGACATTTTTTGCTTCATTTAGGCCGATCACACGACACAAGTGGATGTGGATAAGGCAAGGTATCAAGACATCGAGTTATGCCGGCATTCGAGTGAATGTGTCCTTTCTGACGCCTGACAAGCGAAATAATCCATTTCTGTTATGTTAAATATAGAATTCACACGATTAGAGTAACCAAGAACAATTTCTGCTGCCTTGGTGACGCTATCGATCAGAAGGGACGTTGTTTCGGCGCTACTACCGCAGGAGTTAAGGCATTAAAGACTTTCCGGGTATTGTTACCTATTCATACGAATCGTAGCAGTAGCTTACGACGAAGAGACAGGCATCTATCGCACTTACATTAGAAGTGCGTTACTCTGTACTTCGGAGACATGGGCATTGGGCAGTGAAGACGGATGACATTAACAGACGTGTAAGAAACGAGAACCACGTAATCAGATGGATATGATCCATCAAGCTTTGCGAACGAATATATAAGGATGGACTAAAGCAAGCCGTGGGAATCGCAGATCTACCAAGTGTGTTCCATGAAAATCGGTTAAGATGGTTAGGGCACTTAAAACGTAAGCCTGATTAGAGCTGGCCCAAAGAGACGCGGCTTGTGGAAGTACCGTGTCAGAACATCAGCGGTGGTTAAAGAAAGAAATGGATGCCTAACATGGATAAAGATCTGAGAGATTTGTACATCGACCGTCGCACTGCGCAGGACCGTGCTGCTTGGATACAATACACACACAACGGAATCGGTATGACATATCGTCAAACCCCCAAACATCAGGAAACAAGGACTAAAACTCAGGCAGCAAGTAAGCAAAAAAACTTTCAAGTCAAAAAAGATTTAGCGATAAAAGCACGGACGAACGGTTAAATAATGGATTTTATATATTATCACTTACAGGAGCAGCAAACTTGAATGGATTATTTTTCTTGAACGACATCTGTATGCATCAAACATTTTATCAGGAATTACCTTATAATTTCTTTGCAATTTGTTGACAATCGATCGCTGATCAAGCGGCATCTGAAATAAGGAAGCATAAAAATATCACATGAATTGAAGGAATCGAAGCGAAACATGCCGAACAAACCTGAAGTATTGAATTTTACAATTCCATTACCCAATTCAAATGCATAGCGTATTTTGATGAATATTATACAATGAAGCAGATGAAATATATGTTATTACTAGGGTTCGGAAAAATATCTAGTCAAAAGACAAAAAAAATATTTAAATATTTTTTAACTCAAAACTTCGAAATACTTTTTTTAAAAAGTCAAAACATTTGAAATGTTTAGAAATCTGAAATGAGAATTATAGCAATGACTCCGCATGGTTCAGAAAAAAAAGTTTGCTTCATCCTATCAACAGATTTAGACACTCACTTCTCCCAAAAATTCAAACAATAAATAAATTACATAGTGGGGGCGGTGAAGAGCGAATGCAGAGTGCTTGCGCGGCATACGGGAGATGAGAGAGCTCCCATTGTCAAGTCTCGATGTATGAGGCGAACTTTATGTAAAGGCGGATTACATATGTATCACACAACGATTACATCTTTGGGAATCGAGGATGTACAGAATCTGTTTCCTTGTGGGAATCGAAAAGGCAAGATTCGTGTACAGGTTTGTCTACATGTGCGGATCGCAAAAAGCACACTACATTTATTGATGGGATGAATTGACAGGATGAGTTTACATGTGGGAAGCTTAACATTTGAATGATGTCTGACTTATCTTTGTGACATATCTTTCAAGACATATCATCACCTATTCAGTACTTTGTCAGCCACTATATGTGGGACCCCGCTCGTCTGGGTTTGAGTGTTCAGGCTAGGGGTCGAAACACAACTAGACGAGTACCTGCTGATGAGTGATGGACTGCAGTATTATGTTTTATATCCCTTGATCGGTAGCTGAAGTAGTGGTCGATGCATTGTATTTCCAATGAAGAACAAATGAATAAATGTTGGATTCCATGAAGTATTATAGACGGATTAAGAAACTGGCGATAACAAATTCAAGTGAAGATACAGTATTTTCCATGTGTAGTCTTAGGCATAGTGTGTATAGCTTCATTGCTTTCGGTGTAGTAGAGTGTCATTGTACTCGTAGTTCTATTGTTTACCTCCATTATCCACTTTCCACTTATCCATTATTGCCATTATCCACCATGTGTAGTGTCAGATATACGAGTAGTGTAGCATCAGTTCATTTGCAATCGGTATTTCCTTAACCTATGGTGACCATTGTCCTATTCTATTTCCAATACTAGCATCTGTAGTCGGTACAGTATATTAGACGTCTGTTTTGAACGTGTATGCGGCAGTGTTTGGAATCTATGGTATTAGTATATTTACAGTAAGAATGAGTAGTGTTACAAGTCTCAAGATTTCCATTTTTACCAGATATTGGGCCAAAGCTGTTCAATTTTAATTTGTTGCCACGAGAAAGCTCCATTGAGTTCTTTCAAGAACTGACTAATCCAATGGCTACAATAACATTGCATTTGTACACTTGTGGATGGGAGAACGCCATCAGTCCTCATTAGGACTACTTCAATTAAAAATTTATATTAGTAAGCATTGTATTCTATTATAAATGGTTGCTGGGATGATTTTTATCATCGCATGAGAACAAAAATCTCATTCCATGTATTGGTAAAAACAATATCAGACTAATATTCTAGAAAAATTTTGTTGATTAAGTCTCCGGCGATTGCCAGATAAAATCGCTTTGCAGGTCGAAAACGCACGCTCGACGTCAGCTGCAAGGTATAGGTGACAGCCTGTTGAGGAGGTTGTGCGGAAGTGAGTTCTCGCCACTTGACAACACTGATTCAATAGAATGCAGAACTTGAACATCCGGCTATTTGATAAACTTTACCAAATTTCTCCTTGATCGCCTCAACCTTGATCCCTGGCAATTTTTTGATGGCATTCTCTGCATCGGTGACGGCTGAGAAAGCGTCAATCAGACTCAATCATTGGGTATACCGTGATTTTATCAGGTCAGGCAGAAAATGCAAGCTGGTTGCGATATATGTTAGTTCTGATCTTAAGTACGTGTTACTGATGATCCCCAACATTGTCTGATCGATACTGCATCGATATTGAGACAAATGAATCAATTAAAGTTCATAAGTAGTCCAAATTTTAAGTGCGGGGAGTTTACCTACGTTCCTTATGGGTCAATGATAGGGTGAGGTGGTACCGAAAGTGATGGATTCACCCTTTCTCACGAAACTATTTTTGACGGAGCCTTAGAAATTTCAAATTTTTGAAGTGATGCTGTCAAAGCAGGGATGCGCAGTCGGAGTCCCGGAGTCCTATCAAATGATAGGACTCCAGACTCCGGCCTATAACTAGACCCGAAACATAATACAAACATATTACTTATCCTCGTGCATAGCTGTCACTGTCTTGATGTCAACTGTCTCCATCAAACGAAAGTACAGAGACAGCAGTGCGTGCAAAGCTTGTAATAGTTGAGGGAATGAACCGTGATAGTGAAAAAGGATTGTCTTTTCACTCGGTGATTTAGTAGAGAAGACAAGCCTTCCTAGCCGCGATCACACCTACTCGCCAAGGGTCACATCAGAGACAAAAATGAAATACTAGACTGAGAACATTACCACTTCACCCTCACGCTAATCGTGTGTGATGTCTCCTCTAAAGCGCATATTAAAATCGAAAGTGTACTCATATTTTTTGGAGAGAATGGGGATTTTCCTGCCTGGTAGAGACTGGAGAAAAACCGTGTGAAACCCACATCAAGAAGATGGGAGAAGCCGAGTCGTATGCATCCAACTGAAAGCGACATTTGATCAACTTTCATCGCAAATGATTGACAATTGATGCAGCAATGATCACTAAATATAGGTTCAGGTAAGCCTATAATGATCTATAAGTTAATTTTTCATAAAAGGCTTTATATACTTGCCACCCGGAGTCGGAGTCCTATCAACCCCCGGAGTCGGAGTCGTATCCCTGTGTCAAAGACAATTGAAAATGTACACAGTCTTTGAATATGGTGACTGCCGATGTATCCCAATTTTCAAAATTTTGCTTTTGACACATAATTAAATCAAGGGTTTTAACGGAGTGCAAAGTATTTGAGTAAGCCAAAATGTATTTGAGTTCATAAGCAGAAGAAATGTTGAAAATTGTTCATCAAAATATCTAAAATATCCCAAAAATGCAAGAATATTTAAAAAATATTTCCCCGAACCCTAGTAATCATATTTCGATGTAATGTCAGTACATGTATTTCGATTGACTCCTTATCAAACCAGGTGGCATGGTCCTGCGTTAAAGCAGTACCTTCCAGGCTAATTCACTCTACCAATAGATGGTCCGGTGGCCCGTGTGCGTGAGAAATCACATGAAAAGACCTACTATAGTATCAATGTTACGCATAATTGAATAGCATAGCAGTAGTAAGTAGAACTCCACTTCTGGATAGCGCAAGATGGCCGCAGTCGCGGACGTCCCCCCTCCCTCCTGTCAGTCGAGTCGGTCGTGGTGTGCCGCCGTGTTGCTTCGAGTCTGACGTCCCCCCCTCCTGTCAGTCGAGTCGGTCGTGGTGTGCCGCCGTGTTGCTTCGAGTCTGACGTCCCCCCCTCTGGCCGGCCGTCGTATCGCGAGGTGATGTGCTCTCCAGGTTGGCGTGGTGTGCCGGCCAGGTTGGGAGGGTGGACTGTCGTAGCTCACCTGAAAAAATCCTACGTGTCAGAGTGGCTTTGTATGGGTAAAATTTTGAAAATTTTCCAAAGTGTGTCATTTCGACCTGGGACCTTCACCAAAACATTTTTCATCAAATTTCACCGACCCCCCCCCTGACAGCAATCTTCTAACTTTGGTTCTAGTGGACGGATTTTGTTTTACAGCTACTCGTTTGAAAGAGGAGAAAAAACTGCTCGACGACATTTTTGTCGCGAGTCAATCGGACCAGCCGTTCAAAAGTTAGAGCTGTTACAAGATTTTAGGTCGGAGCTCACATGAAAAAATCCTAAGTGTCAGAGTGACTTTGTATGGACAAGATTTTGAAAATTTTCCAAAGTGTGGCATTTCGACCTGGGACCCTGACCAAAGTTTGTTTCATCAAATTTCACTGACCCCCCCTCGGGAGAGCTAGCTTCGATCTTGGCTTCCAGTGGACGGATTTTGTGGTGCAATAGTTCGTTTGAAAGCTAAGAGTGAGACAAATTCACTGAAAGAAACGGCTTGTTCATATCTGTCTTCGTTTAGATGTGAGGCGCCATTCAAGATTTTGGGAGATTGACGAAAAACGACAGAGTTAGAATTTCCCAAGAAACAGCTCCAGCGGGCGAATGAAGGCTCGGATTGGTAAACGGAGGCCAGATTTGGAATCAGCTTGATGTTATTGTCCAATGAGGATCATCATCCAATGAGAATCAAGCATTTCTATATAAATAGCGAGCCTTCCACAGTGAGAATCATTCCATCGTTGAATCACACGAGTGACAGACGCACATTTTCTCTCTCTCTATTCTATTATCCAACTAAAATGGTAAGTCGCTACTATCCTCCCTCTCCTCCCTTAAACGTAAACTTAATACAATCTTTTTCATTTTCAGGCATCTACTCCATCTGCTGCACTAGTAGGACAAAATGGCGGTCAAACGTTACAAGGTTCGCTGTGATCAGATCATCCACAACTGAGGCCAGTGGAAGAAACAACCAAGGTACATAATCCTACACCACTACAGCGTAAATTTAAACAAGTCTTGCGTTATGACGATCATAGCGTAGTACTCCAAACGTGAATGCTCCCTTCCACGGATGTCAAGATAATGCACAATCAGTATGGGGACTACATACTGATCCCCGTGAGTCCGTACATTCGCCGTCAACTTGATATTATTGAGGAGTACGTGACATTAAATATGGACATTCCTACTACTCTTGCTCAAGAGTGGAAGGCGAGAGATGACAATGATACTCCCTATAGAAAGATTTGGGATGGTAATCACATTTGCCTACCGGTATCACATTGGTGCACTCACTATAAGAAGGAGGGAGATCATTGGATCGTGGAGGTAGCATACTTGGTGCACTGAAATCTGTTGTAGCACCTCTCATATCCAATGTCGGAAGATCTTTAAAATGAAATGTTTTAAGTAATGCCGTTGGCTTTGCTGGTGATGTTGCTAGTGATCTTTCCAGAGGTAGAAGTTTTAAGAGCAGTTTGTTGAATTGTGGGAAGGAACGCGGTTTAAAAACATTGAAGCAGACCTTTGCTGGTGTTACTCAAGGAAAGAAATCGCCTAAACGAATGAATAAAGGAAGGAGGAAACATCGCGGAGCTGGTAAGGTGCGATCTTCAGTCAAAATGCATTCACGCAAACGTCGCAGAGGCTCTAATCATTCATCAGGCGCCAAACGACGACGCTGCCATAACTTCTAATAATGGAGTGTAAAACTTCTGGGTTTTGTTTGTTTGATCAACAAGCCATACAGACAGATATTCTTAGTTCAAGTATTGTAGATTATCATCCTCGAACAGCTGAGAATGCTGGCCCCATTGAATTTGTTATTCCTGGTGGTAGTGATGACTACATAGATTTGAGTTATGCGATGGTTGATTTGAGGTTTAGAATTCAGCAAGCAGATGGAACTGCTATTGACGATACACATAAAATTGGACTGAACAATTTACCATTGACTACATTACTTCGCGATGTTTCTCTAACGATTGGAGAGCAGCAGGTGGAAGGTGGTCAAAGCGATTATCCCTATAAATCATGTATCACAGTTTCATCCAGCAGCACAAAAAAGTCATATGGAAGCCATGGGATGGTACAGAGATGAAGCAGGAAAATTTGATGCTGAAACAAACAGTGGCTTTGTAAAGCGATCTGCTATGATTAAAGATAGTAGAGTATGTCAGCTATATGGTCCGCTGAATTTAGACTTCTTGAGACAGTCAAAGTTTTTACTCTGTAATACCAGCATGCGACTCAAGCTGACATTGAATAAGCCTGAATTTGCGCTGAATGCATTTGCTAAAGTTGACAATTTTAGAATTCATGTGGAAGATATTGCACTTTACATTCGTCGAGTAGTACCGAATCCAGGTTTCATTAGAGGACATGCTGAAGGTCTTAGCCGCCAAAATGCCATTTACCCCGTTCAGCATACAAAGCTTCTCACCTTTACAATTCCGAAAGATCAAAAGAGTTTCATGAAAGATGGCCTCTTTCCATCGGAAGCACCGAAGCTCCTCATGGTGGCAATGGTTGAAAATGATGCATTTAATGGTAATATAAAGAAGAATCCTTTCAATTTTAAACACAATCAGTTAAGTGAAATTGCTTTACGTGTAAATGGTGTGAGTCATCCTGGTCCACCCTACAAACCAGATTTTGCTGCGGATCAATTTATGCGCAGTTATGTTGATTTTATGGATGTCTTTGGCTTTTACAATACGGATGACACCAACGGACTGACTATGAAAGAGTTTAAGAGTGGATATACTATTTATGGATTTGATTTGACTGCTGACAGCGATATTAGTGCACCCTATCGTCAAGCGAACGTGCCTCATAATATTCGTTTGGATTTGATGTTCAAAAGAACACTACCTGAGACGATCAATGTATTAATTTATGCAGTCTTCGATTCAAATATTGAAATTACAAAGTATCGTGACGTGATTCTTCAGTATAATCGTTAATGAGTTGGTTGACTGCTGACGATATTAAAACTAAAGTACAGCGTAATGCAGACGAAGCGACGTTGAAAGCTTTCGATAATGTCTATTCGCTCGATACCTTACCACCTGCAGTAAATCACTATCCCATCTTTATTGTGCTAAACACTCATTCGCAGAATTTAGGCGGTGAGCATTGGAAAGCGATCTTTATTGGAGAAGACCGACGTGGTGAACTATTTGACTCTCTTGCTCAACCTCCAAATATACCAACACAGCAGTGGTTGAGAAAACATACGCGTCAATATCAGCGAAATGAACGCATACTACAACATCCACTTTCATCAACGTGTGGTGCTTTTGTACTGTACTTCATCTTAAAACGTTTACATGTATCTCGATTTGTATCTGTTATTCAAAACTTTTCATGTAATCCATCCTCTAATGAAAAAATGATTTGTAAGTTCTATCATGATTTAAAATAAAAACATCATGTTGGAGAAATTGTTTTTATTTTACAATCCGCTGGGTGCGTACATACTCGATGAGATAGTCTAGGATCACATTTGCTTGTACATGAGATTTTAGTCCAGTAATGATCACTTTACTATTATGAAAGATTGCAACAAGCACAGGTAACCAACAACTAATGAGAGCTGCAGGAAAAAGTTCGGGTTCATAACACAAATTGTAACTGCTGGTACGAATCTTCAAAAATGATACACTTTCACTCAATTGAGTAGAGATCACCATATTGTCCACAGTCAGATTCGACATCACACACCCCTCCCTCTTCCATATCCGACGTAGTAGTCTCTGTAGCTCTAAACGCATTGACTGCGCCGATGAATGAGAAAGGGCGCCGAGAATCTGTACAGTCCCATTTGGGAAGAGTTGAAGATTCCGTGAATTGTTCATCTTCACCACTAACATTTGAGGACGGCCCGGGTAATACTTGTTGTTTGGAAGGTGTTGGTGTAATGTTGTGAGATCGATTTTGGTGTAGAGTCTGAAGCGACGGAGAATGTTGACGATGGTGTAGCGATGGCGCTTCATGATGAAAAAATGAGTAAATTGAGAGATGTACCTTCCTTTTATACTTTCCCAACTACCTTGATGAAATGTGAAGTTAGTATGGAGTTGGGAATGATAGAGTTGAATTCGCCGTTTGTTGACGCGCAACCAGATGCGATTTCCAATACGTGAATGTCTTTTCATATAGAAGTATTTCAAATCCTTCATGATATGATGTAGAGATTGAAAATGACGATAAGATAAAGCAAACTCTCTTCTCACATTTCCAGTTGAATCTTTGAAATAGACGTTTCGATCATGATCCGTTTCAATACGTTGTAGGGAATCTAATTTCCAACTCATGGTGCGTGGTAGTCATGTCTGATTAAGATTTGCATAGTAGGGCGATGAAATCACGACGAATAAATGTCATGATGGAGCGATGTATGTATCTTCTGTACTTCTCCCAATTGTATTTGCGAAATGAGAAACAGTCTGCGGAATGAGAATGGCAGATTTGAATTTCATTTCTGTAATGTTGAAGCCAAACTTGATCACCCAAGGAGATGAATCTTAATGTTTCAAAATATTCCAAATCCCTCATGATATCATTGAGGTTGACAAATTGTCGCCATGTTAATGTAATACCTCTTGATGTATGACCATGAGAATTTTTGAAATGCACGTTTCCATCACGATCAACTCTGATATATTGTAGAGAGTCCAAAATCCAAGTCTTCATGATGTTATGCAAAGCCGCAGATCAGCAATATCAAAATGTCGTTTTATCATATTTTGCTTAGCAATGCGGCTACAAAGAGATTTGCTAGTAATCGAGCCGCACTCTTTTCTACTCCCATTGATCATGCACAACAGCTAAATGGAAAGTGGGAAGTGGGTGTCACTCAACTTGTTCATAGCAACTGTGTCTATACTTTTGATCATGAGGTGATGACTATTAATATGAGACGCACAGCTGCTTACCAATGTGAAAAGGGCTGCCGAGTATACATTCCACAGTGGCCAAAGAAAGCTCTCTTATCATGTAAAAAGTTTACATATGATTTCCTGAATAAAGCGTGTAAACATATTGTCCAATTTACTCCGCACAATGAGGATCATAATTATGTACATCATGTAGTTGAGAAAGATTGGATTGTTGGTTTAAGTCCAAGTTTAAGAAATGATTTAGGTTACCTCGCTAGCGCCTTAACAAGCTATGACAATTATAACGTTAATTACCACCCAAGTGGTTATGAACAGTTAATATATCGAGAGGAAGCTTATTATGTAGATCTTATTCCAAAAAATGAGAAGACGTTGGTGAAGAAGATTGTGATTAAGCCAAGAAGGACGAACATGACTCCTGAAACATTATTGAAGAAATTTAATTATCTCCTTCGAGTTGATGGTAAACAAGTGGCAACATTGACTTATATCAAATCATCTAATCATATTGCAATAAGTAAATTAAATGATGATGATCTAGTATTAGTTTGTTCAAAAGATTTTCATCAGTTCTTACGACATCGTTCTGCAGCTGTTCATGGAAAATTTGATATGCAACATTTACCATGTGAAAGGTCAAATCAATTTGATACAGAATGGACCGTATCTTTATACAGAAAGTGTGTAGAGCCTTTCGGTGGTGTCTTACATGAAACAAGAGTGTTGATGCCTCGCATTATTACTTCAGTTAAATTGGTTGTAGATTATTTAAATGAAGTGATTAATGACCAACAAATTTCATTTTCTGATAAAGAAGGTGTTTTGTCTCTCACTATAAGTGGAAAAGGTATTTAACTAATTATGGATAAAACTCTAATGGACATTTTGGGTTTTGATCAAAATATCTTTAAAAGTGGTACTGTAACCAAAGCTAGCGCAGACATGTCACTATCGCGTCGTATTAACTATTTTCAGATATATTCCAATATTGGTGAAGATGTACGTGTGGGAGATGTTGAGGCTCCATTGCTAGCAATGATACCATACCAGCCAAAAAGCTGCAGTATTTTATCTGAGCATACTTTCAAGAAAGTGCATTATACAAAGCTGAAATCAAACTACATCCCACAAATTGATATTGCCATTTATGACGATGCTGGTGCGTTGATTCCTTTTCATAAAGATGCTGTGACAAGTATCACACTCCATTTCCGAATGAAGAGTTAATGCAAAAGTATGCTAATATATTTTTCCAATGTGAATAATATGGAAAGTGAAAATAAGGACTCGTTTCTAATCTACTTGCCCAGTAATGCTTCTATGAATAAATTTCCCAAAAATAAACCATCAGACTATCGAGTAGAATTAAATCGCCCACTACATTTAGAAGGTGAATGGGAGGTTGGCGTTTCTAGTATTTGCTATGATAGCAATATTCAGAATGTGAATGATTTGGAAGAAATGATATTGACTCCTCGCACCCATGATGGAATAACGATGAAAAATGCATTCCAGTTCCCATACAATTTAACGTCAGATGGAAAGTGGAACTATGAATGGATTCAGATAAAATCAGATTATTATGGTCCATTTGGGAATGAGAAAATTATTAAGGCGTTCAATAGTGGTAATACTTCCATCATGAAGAATAAGGATCAGAAAGTTTATGAGTTTACTATCTATCATTGGAGTGGGAGACAGTTCCTTCGCTTTCATTCTTTTACTAAAGGTCTTACACTGAGGTTGGATAATGAATTCTATCCACATCTGGGTTTTGGCCATCGACGTCAATTGCTACTGCAAATGTTAAAAAAGTTTATTCAAATCGAATCAACAAATTTCATTATAAATTTAAAATATTTGATGAAGATGTTGTAGAATGCGAAGAACGCATCATTTTGAAAAAGCGTGGTGTTCAACCTTTATCACTTATTGAGTTAGTAAAACGATGGAATGAGACTGTGGGCAAGAAGTATGGAGAGAAAATTATGGCGGACAAAAATAAGTTGGTTATTCAGAAATATAATGACAAACTTACAGTTTATTTCTCTCCAACCTTGCGTCATTTTGTAAGACATCCAACCCCTATTATTGGAAGCGGTCTGGTGTATGCTTCTCATGAATATCACACTACAGCTGATTCAGTTAATGATGAATGGTGGGTGGACATCTATGGTGATCGCATCAAGAAAATTTACCAGTCTTATGAAGAATCTAAAGTTGCTATCAATATAATGCCGCGTCTATATCATACAGTTGAAAGCTTCATTCATGTAGTAAATCCTTATATACAACAGAAGTTGAAGCATGTGATGAAAAGTAAATATGATGTAAAGACACACCACATTTCGTTTTCAATTGAAAATCAACGCGTTGTTCTGAGACTGGGTGATGACATTCAATGTCAATTGAGTAAAAATTTGAAAAAACTCTTTGGTTTTTCAATGCTACAAACTGTGTTTACTGCTGCGCATACGATTGGTATAGAAACACCAATGACACTTGATAAACATGAACAGCACCTTTACATTCAAAGTGATTTGATTCTTCCTATTTCTGTTGGTGAGAAAAAAGAATACATTTTACGTGATTTCATTCATGATAAAGACGCTTCATATGGAATAGTCGAGAAGATGTTTCAATCTATTTTCTATCATCCCGTCGTCAAACAAACTATACCCTCTATTGCTATCAAAATTACCAATGGTTTACAAGAGTGCATCCATGTGAAAGATACTAAATCCCTCGTAACTTTAGTGTTTCGGAAAACAAAGGGAAGTCATTGTGATATGTTTATTGAAATAAAAATATGTGTATGAAAAAGTCTTTTCACAGATAAAGGGGGAATGGGCTGACTGTAGGCATATATTCACAAGGAAGAAACGATCTCATGCGATACATAAAACAACCATGTATATCTACAAAAAGCAACATCAAAATACTGAGTTAAAGTTGATTATGTCAATACATCTCCTGAATGTGGTAGCGTGAGTCTTATACTTTTGGGTGGAGGTATGTTTGTGTCAGGATGTCCATGTGGAAGAGATGTGTTATGTCCTATCCAACACCTCTTATCCTCCCATGCTGAAAGCGCTCGTTTCTTGAACGTGTGCGTTTTCACAGTATGAACTTGAGATTTCAAGATTGCCATATTGACAAACGTTATAGTTTTATTTTTATAGGCCTTCTTATAGGACCGATGTTTCATTTTGTGAACAATGGATTTTGATATACCTTTAGCACGCTTAATACTATCTGCACATTCTTTTAATTTCATGGAATACATTTTAGGACGGAGGAGAATCATTTCATCTATTTCCTTTCCTGCTGTTTCATCCTTAAAACAACCAAGTTTGGCTTCATTCTGTATGGAATAGAGTGGATGAGTGGGATTGTAGTTAGATGTGTCGAAATATTTTTCTAATGACTTGCCTACTTCATTAAAATTTAAATCTTTTTGAGTGGTAATTCCTAAAAAGAAACTATCTGTATCATCACCCAGCAAGCGAACCTCTTTTACGAGAGGGCATGGTTTTAATATTTTGTAGAAGAGTTGATACATTATCTTGGAATAATCTAAAACGGCTTGCCCAATATAGATGGGTTTGCACAACTCGACTTCTGATTCTATCATTTTAACACCTACAAGATCCTCATCGATGATGTCTCTATCAATGAAAAGAGGTGATGAGGTCAATTTGTGATATTTTTGTTCATCAACGATTAGTTTGTAGTTCATACGTTTTCTAACATCCTCCATGGTCTTTCCGAAAAGACTGTTATTCTTATATTTATAAAAATCCTTTTCAAAATTATTTTGGGCGAGTGCACGTTTTTGACTGTTACTATCTATGTAGGGTTTGAGGAAGGCTTTCTGCCTAAATTTGATGATGCGGTGAACTGACTTTAGAAGCATGCCCATTTCTAAATAGAATTTTAGTATGCAGAAGTGCACGAGATAATTTTTCTTATCATATTGGGTGAGAAAAAGTTTGCGGCATGGTTTGTACCTTGGCTGTCCACACTCTGTTAAGTTATTATGAAATTGTGACATGAATGGTGAAAACATATCTTCAGTCACTTCACTCGATTCAGGTGCGAGTGGGAAATCAGCAGTTTTATTTTTAATACTATTTGGATAAATCAAATCCACTTCAAAATAATATCCCCAATCACCTTCATCTGGAATCTTCAGAATGTTTGAAGGGTTGGAGTAATACGCAAGCTCATCTTGATTTAACCAACTAAACTCGGAGTGAGGTAGTGGTTTAGACAGTGAACTGCCATATAAATTATTTTGGTCATAGTACTTTAGGTGGATATGATCATTACCTACTGTTTTAGATTTTATGTGATGTTTATTCACAAATGTGAGACCACCGCGTATTCCGCGCTCAAATATATTATACATCTCCGGGTCTTGTAAGAGATGAATGGTCTCACCAGTCATTTTAAAGGCTGATTTAAAGGACATGGCTGGTAGACTGACAAAGTGGACAGGATCTAATTTGTCTTCTAATGCCACTCGTCGAAATTCCTGAAAGACATCAGCCAGCAAAATGACATCTAATTCTAAGTAAGCGATCATATAATCGCCAAACGTTTTACATTCAAATTTTAACCATGCCTCTTGAGCATGTTCATAATCTTCTACTGGACAATCTTCACCCGTCAAATCGTTTTGGAATTTGTCAATGGAAGGAAGGGTTGTTTCATTTAGTTTAGACATTGAGCTAAAATACGCATAAGGAAAGACTCCTTTGCGAATGATTATTTCATCCGTTAAGTTTGGATAGTGTTTCTTCAAAGTTTGACTATGGGGAAGAAACTTGAGATTACGAACGAGAGAAGCTAGTGACGCTGACATGAATTGGAATGAATCTAAAAATTTTATTTCGAAGAAGACTGTCTTATTTTCTTTAGTTTTATCTACTGGTACTTTTGCTGTCATTGCCATGAATTTTTCTCTCGTTTGCGCTATTACATTAAACTGCCACGATTTCATCTGGCTCAACTCTCCTTTTATGAGCATATGACTGTCATAGCCCTTAAAGTTATGAAAAATGACGGGTAGTACACGACGTCTCAACCTAAGTGAAAAGTTACATTTGGAGCAGAGTGCGTTTCTAAATTTTCCAGTGATGTGATCATGATCACGCACTTTCTTAATTTTATCGTCATCAAACGTTTTATGACATTTAGGGCACGATGTGCAACTTTCAAATTTCTGTTTGTCTTCATCTGACATATGTAGTGACTTACGCTGCAATTGGGAATCATATGATTGTTGAAATTTAGCAGCTTTATCGAGAAATTCTAGAAATTTTAAAATACAATCTTCACCTTGCCAAGTATGCATTTTGTTTTGTCTATTCCTAAAGTGGTCATGCCATACTTCATAGCAGGATATGGCTGCTGGCTTGTGGATGATATCATCAATGTAGCATTCTATGTCTGTGTAAATGACACGCAGGGGACTTAATTCGTCACCATTATCCCTATGTGAAAACATTTTATTTTTGGGCATGCGTTCCATTTGTAATTTACCTCGCTTGCACCATTCATAGTGAGTTTCAAATTTATCTTTACTCCAAAAGGAGCGGATGCAGCGGTCGCATACAAAATGTTCACCTCTTTTAGAGTGCCCCAAGTGAGTGTACAAGCGAGAGATTTTGGGAATACCACAGTAGTGCCATTCCTCGCTATCATCTTGTTTTACTAATAAGAGGTTGACTACACGTTCATAACAAGTTGAACGTGAATTATAGCGGGCACCCTTCAACCCCTTCTCCCACACGTGAACGACAATTTTAATCTGATTATGTTTCTCGAACGTTTCTACATCTTTGATTTTCATGTTGTCACTATCACAACCTTCAAAGTCTAGTTCATCCTCCCACTGTCTATAGCTATAGGTGCGATCTCGATGCGCGTTGATATCATTATAGTGAAGGATGGATAGGACTGCATATTTGAAACACTGTGATTTACAATCGACATTGATGACAGCTTTCTTATTATACAACGTTTTTGGTAGTTTAAATGTGCCTCGAGCTGCATGATTTTCTAATAGGGAAATTTTGAATATGGCTGAGTCCACACCATCAAAAATGAGAGCGCTGTCGCGTTGATTGAATTTATCTACATTTGATTTTAAACATTGAATGTGAAAATTTAGCTAAGACTCGCAGTCTACAACTTCGGTTGCGGAAGAGGAAGGAACATGAAACTGTATTCTCTCCGTCACTTGACCCGTTTGAAAATCTATCTTAATATATTTTAGTTTAAGGTAGATGAGCGCCTTCATTCTAAAATTGTCTAAATTGTTGAAGAGCGCTTCGATAATGTTAGAATTTTGAAGGAGCCACTCAGGAAAATCTACTATTTGAGTATTGGACTCCATGCAGTAGTCGCGTACTAAATTATTATGTGAAACATTAATGAGGGAGATGGTAGAGGTACCGTTGGTGTAGTGATCATTTGCATGCGTGTGTTGAAGTCTGTGCGAAGATCGCTGAAAGTGACTATCAAAAGAAAGAGGGCACAAATCGCAAGGAAAGGAGATGTCATCGTCAGAATCAACTTCACCTCCGGAGATTGACGCCGCTTTGCGTTGACACACACGTTGTTTGATGTGTCGAAGGAGACTGTGCTTCCTTGTAAACATATGTCCGCAGTCGGCACATTCCCACTCGTTGCCTTGTCGCGAGAGTCCTGAGCTGGAACTCACATCACCTGAAAGAGAAATCATTCTATCATCTCTGTTCAAGTCTCAGTGTATTGTTACAACCTACTTTGACTCAACAACTCTAAACTTTCCTCGAGAAGGGAGGGCGTTGGTGATGAAGTTTATGCTTGAAATTGAGGAAGATGCTATTAGCCACACGTTTGAGGGAGATGAGTGAAGAAATTTTCAACTTACCATTTCAACGAAATCAAGTTTAAGGTTGATACTTCAACAAGATAGAGACTTCACTCAAATTTGGAATTCACGAGAGAGCAGTTCACTTGTACGCCTCAAATATAGAATTCGCCAGAGAACACTTCACTTATATGTCACAAAGACAGAGTGAAATGACACGAATGTCACTTTACATATATACTTTCATATTCATCATTCATTGGCTGTTCATTCTGATTGGTTGCTTGTTGATACTTAAGAATTAGAAAACATTTCAAAGTT
Organism: Prostheceraeus crozeri; assembly: GCA_907163375.1. Taxonomy (NCBI): domain Eukaryota; kingdom Metazoa; phylum Platyhelminthes; order Polycladida; family Euryleptidae; genus Prostheceraeus; species Prostheceraeus crozeri. Next base: position 40,096 of record CAJQUW010006143.1, on the reverse strand, counting down.
ATTATTCACAGTCAACATGACAAGTCCTCCGACAACACCAAACACAAAATTCTCTTCTCCATGCTCAACACCAAAGGCGCTCGTTGCACCAAACGCTCCAACGAAGGGGAAGGTAGAGAAGGTGTACCGACTGGACAATATCAGAAAGTTGTCATTACCAGCGGACGACGAAGAGAGTGTATGTGACAAGGAGTGTCCCGACTTAACAGGCGTGAGGTGGAAGTATCTCCAGTTTGATACTGATGATGTGATGGAGATCACTAGCACCAAATTCCTCCACCAATTATGGGAATGGTAAACCCCTAACTCCCAGCCACGAACTATGGCGGAGTGGGAGTATATCGACAAAGTGAGGCTCGCAGTAGAAGAACGATTAAAGCAAGTGAACTGTTTTTGTTATCTATGTGAAGCCAGACTCTGGGACGATATTGACGATGAAGACCTTTTGAAATACATGCCATAATAAATTTTTATTTCGTATCATCTTTGCTTTCATACTGACTTACTTGAATGGGGCTTCAGTGGATGATTCAACCATGTATACTTTTTCATTTGGAAATAGTAGCACGCTTAGTCTAACTTGTAAATCTTATAACATTTCATATGGGCGATGATGGTAGTTGAAATAGTGTTAAATAAAATTAAGATGGCTTACACTTCTGATACAGGGATAGCAATCGACTGCGATCCATGTGTAAAGAGCTTGTTAGACTACGGATGGGCTTAAGTGAATGATTTAACCATGTATACTTTTTTCATTTGGAAATAGTAGCACGCTTAGTCTAACTTGTAAATCTTATAACATTTCATATGGGCGATGATGGTAGTTGAAATAGTGTTAAATAAAATTAAGATAGCTTACACTTCTGATACAGGGATAGCAATCGACTGCGATCCATGTGTAAAGAGCTTGTTAGACTACGGATGGGATTAAGTGGATGATTTAACCATGTATACTTTTTCATTTGGAAATAGTAGCACGCTTAGTCTAACTTGTAAATCTTAAAACATTTCATATGGGCGATGATGGTAGATGAAATAGTGTTAAATAAAATTAAGATAGCTTACACTTCTGATACAGGGATAGCAATCGACTGCGATCCATGTGTAAAGAGCTTGTTAGACTACGGAAAAGAGACGTGTATTATGTTTCATGTGGCGCGTGAGTGTCCTCCCATTTCATTCCATTCATCAATTCGTCTCATTGATAGAGACAGGTAGAACTCATGGTTCTCATAACGTATGCAATGGAAAGTTTTAGGCAACCTTCGACAGTTGGCTAAATGTCACCCTCGCGCGAATGCATACTACGTTGAGACAGAGGCAATCACTTGCAAACATGACGCAGAGAGGTTAAACAAGATTGACCATTGCCGAATGTCCCTTGCGGTATACATAGCTACGGGTTTCACCGCCGCCCTTTACAGGAACGCCCGTCGAAAGGAAGTATTACACAGAACTTCATTTGCAACGTTCAAGTTGACTGATAGCAGATTCAACTTAATGATAGTATTCGCCAGTCCGAAGACTGCCTAGGGCAAACCGCGTGGAGGTTCTATCATGTCTTGCCCCTAGGTGGCCCTTAAGAGAGCCGATGGTTCGTTCTCGGGAGTAACGTGATGGGGTGGTGAAGGCGGGCAAAGATCTGCAATGAAAATGATATGTATTAGAATAGGATATACTATCTTATTTACTTTTCACTTACCAAGTTAGCCATCCTTAGGTAGTCTCGCGCGCTTCCTAACAGAAAATTTGTGGATATGGCCGCGCATTCTCAGGGTGGCATGCAGACATTTCTTGGTCGGATGGCCATTATAGCAAATAATTGACTCGTCGAGACTACGGTTGACAAGTACTTCACCGTCCAAATGATTATCCCGAATAGGGATGTGAAACTCAAACAAACGATCCTCATTCACACGATTCCACTCATCCCTCATGCGCTCCAACTTCTCAAACGCCTGCCTCTCATCACCCCGCCGAGGCACAGTCCTCTCCAACTCAACATTCCTCGCTCTCAACACACTCATCTCCTTCATCATCTCCTCAAACTTCGCTTCTGCATCTCTCATTATTCTCTCCGCAGCACTCGCCCTCTTCTCACAGTCATCATTCTTCTCTTCCAACTCTCGCGTCTTATTCTTCAAATCAGTCACACTACGCCTCATTCGAATATTCTCATCCGCTACCTCCTTCGACTTCAGTTCCTTCTTTTTCAACTCATCCAACTCCTTCACGACTTCATCCTTCACCTTCTTCAAACTCTCATACTTATTTACCAACAAATCATGCGCCATCTGCTGCGATACATGCTTCTTCTCTTCATCCTTCAACCACCTCGCCGACTGCATACGAATCCCACCACTCTTCACTTTTGGGGAAGATGAGCTCTGCGGGGGGTCGGTGATGACAATGTTTGACACCTCCGACGACGAAGAGCTCAACTTCCTCACACGATTCCTCACACGCTCCCTATCTAAATCCACATCATCCTCATCATCACTATCAAGCACTCTCTTTCGCTCAATCTCAACCTCCAACGAAGCAACTGCTCTCGCCAACTCATCATTCTCAACAACATTCTCCACCTTGCCGTCTCGCTCTATCGCCAACATTCGCTCCCTCTCTTCAACAATCAACTGCGTGAATCGCAAGTCATTCACCAAACCTCCACTACAGTCAGCATGCACTCTGTAAAAACGCGCCTCATCATCATCACCCTTCAACACTCTACACTTTACACACGCAACCCTATTCAGGATAATCATGTGGTCAGTGCCCGCCTTCTTAACATGCGCCTTGGCGTCCGCACTGCGATTTATTCGACCGCACACACACATTTTGATGTGGAATTTTCGGTTCTTGTCATTTGCCATGCCTGAGATTTCTCGTTAACTGTAAGATAATGAAATTTGTATAAGTTTGGAATCATGTAGTACAGTCATATTCCTAAAGCATTACACTTAGTGAGGAATGATAGATTTGAGTGTAGTGAGTGGCACTCGATCCCGTCGACAGCCCGAAGGCCTTGTACTGATCACTAGGGAAATGAGAGATCTTCCCCGATACCCGCTATTTACAGCTGAAGACATCATTGTCACTGCCCCGAAGTGGTAACAGCAACGGCGAGTCAAAGGTAGTGATCAGTAGCTGGGATCTAACCCCTCAAAGCTGCCTTAGACTTAGTTAAATTTCAAATCTGATACCAGATTTGAACTCAGCATACTTGAAAACCTTAGTCTACCTGTTAAAACTTTGAAAAAACTGAAAATTAAGAATTTTTAAAAACATTCCGCATTTTTACTACTCATACTACTTTTTAAAAAAAATTTATCAGTAGTAAAGACACTATCAAACTCTATCACACAAACTTTGAAGTAAGAAGATAGCTTGCCTACTTCAAAAGATAGGGTCCTTTGAAACACCCGATATCGGGAGCTCAGAGCGACGACCGTCGCTTACCTCGTCTTTCGATGAAGTGATGAGACTTACGTTGTCGGGGGTTTATATATACTCGGAAGAAAACTTAAAATGGCTCTATCTCCGAAAGTATTCATCGTAGCGACATGCGGTTTGTTGTAAACGATTCGTCTCATCATTCTCTATCATATGACACCTGAACCATTCTCATATGACCACGGGAAGTCGGTGCGTCAGCACATGTCCATGTAACATGCCACAAGTGAAAAAAATCCTAAGTGTCAGAGCTCCAGTTTGGTGAAAATTTTGAAAAATTTAAAACTTCCGAATTTCGACCTGGGACCTTCACCAAAACATTTTTCATCAAATTTCACTGACCCCCCTCCCCCCCTCGTTCGGAGAAATTTGATGAAAAATGTTTTGGTGAAGGTCCCAGGTCGAAATGCCACACTTTGGAAAATTTTCAAAATTTTGTCCATACAAAGTCACTCTGACACTTAGGATTTTTTCATGTGAGCTCCGACCTAAAATCTTGTAACAGCTCTAACTTTTGAACGGCTGGTCCGATTGACTCGCGACAAAAATGTCGTCGAGCAGTTTTTTCTCCTCTTTCAAACGAGTAGCTGTAAGACAAAATCCGTCCACTAGAACCAAAGTTAGAAGATCGCTGTCGGGGGGGGGGGGTCGGTGAAATTTGATGAAAAATGTTTTGGTGAAGGTCCCAGGTCGAAATGACACACTTTGGAAAATTTTCAAAATTTTACCCATACAAAGCCACTCTGACACGTAGGATTTTTTCAGGTGAGCTACGACAGTCCACCCTCCCAACCTGGCCGGCACACCACGCCAACCTGGAGAGCACATCACCTCGCGATACGACGGCCGGCCAGAGGGGGGGGACGTCAGACTCGAAGCAACACGGCGGCACACCACGACCGACTCGACTGACAGGAGGGGGGGACGTCAGACTCGAAGCAACACGGCGGCACACCACGACCGACTCGACTGACAGGAGGGGGGGGACGTCAGACTCGAAGCAACACGGCGGCACACCACGACCGACTCGACTGACAGGAGGGGGGGGACGTCAGCGACGGCGGCCATCTTGCGCTATCCAGAAGTGGAGTTTTACTTACTACTCATAGCAATAGGATGGTCGAACAAATGATCGGAAAACAAGAACCTCGAAATTCATTACCAAAAAACCTTAATGCGGCCTTTTAAGAGCTAGTTGACATTCGCGTTAAATTTTCGACCTAAAATCGTTGGATCAAGCTAAACAATAATGACCACTTTCATGAAATACGTACATAGGTCATATTTTGCCAGCGCTCGCAGGTAACTTCATCTTACTCAACCTATCAGAGGTCTGACGGAATTACTTGATTCTAAGTTACAACAGAAAATGAAAGATGCAGTATCTATTCATTTACAGGAATATATATATCATATTATATATAGAGCGAATCCTACAATAATGCTTTAAGTAACAAAACGATGAACAATACAACAACATAGTCAATGTAGAATCAATGATATGAAAGATGGAGATAATAGAATTAGATAACATTCAGATGACGGGTTAATCCTTTATCCCTCTGATTAAGTTTGGGATCCTGTTCTTTAATTATTATCGCTTCTGCTATTTGCAATGTGTTAGCTCCTCCGTTGAAGTTCGCGATAATTTCCATATTGTTGATGATATTTTTGTGCTTTTCTTTATAAACATCGAACCAGTGTGTTTTCATTGAGCTTTATTCTCATGCTGTTTGCTTCTCACGGATAATAAGTTTGTTGTATAGCCAACATATTGGGCATTGTTACAATTGCCCCCAATGCAAGTGTATCTGTATACAACATTATGTGAGGATTAAAATTTGTCCATTTTTGTTTATATTGCATTCACTAATTTGAAGTTTCCAACGAGCGCTTCACATTTGTTCGGATTGTATGTCATTTCACAATGAAATAGAAAGAATGAGACCGACATTGATAACAGTCATTATCCTATAAAAGTCATTGACGAGCAAGTGAAATGGCTTGCTCTGCAAAGATTCATGAATAGTGCAGAAAGTGAAGATAAGAAGAACAAAATACTATTTTATTTTAAAGGTCAAATTACTTCCAACTACATAATTGAAGAAAAGAGACTGTTGAGGACAGTCTGTTGTCAATGACAGTACGCAACCAACGGATGAAAAATCTGAAATAGATGTTATAAATATTATAAAAACTTCAAATTAGTGAATGCAATAAAAACAAAAATGGACAAATTTTAATCCTCACATAATGTCGTATACAGATACACTTCCATTGGGGGCACTTGTAACAATGCCCAATATGTTGGCTACACAACAAACTTATTATCCCTGAGAAGCAAATAGCATGTGAATAATGCTCAATGAAAACACACTGGTTCGATGTTTATAAAGAAAAGCACAAAAATATCATCAACAATATGGAAATTATCGCGAACTTCAACGGAGGAGCTAACACATTGCAAATAGCAGAAGCGATAATTCACATAATTCATATAATTGATTCTACATACATTGACTTTAGATTTCTTGATATATACATGTATGTACATATTTTTACTCCTATTTCCAAGGTTGTTTTCAAATATTTTGTACCTAGTCTTTAGTAGACTTGAACAACTTTTTATAATTTATGATTGCTTGAAAATGGCCAATGTAAGGTTTGAAACGTAGCGCAATAAATTAAAATTCTTTGCGATAAAATGGTATTTGCTTATCGTCATAAAAAGTTACCAATAGAAGGAAAATATCAACTCAGAAAAACAGAAAAAGTATACCACAAATCAATTAAGATTCAGCATGATCTTATGTTCAGTGAAACATGTAAAAAAAAGAACGACATACTGCTAAGTTTTGTCAAACTAACGTTACACAAAATAGAACTACAAGATAAAAAGACAACAGAGAAATTCAGAAGTAAACTGATATTGGATGAGATAAATAACAAATTGGCTAGAAACATATGCATATATATATATATATATATATATATATATATATATATATATATATATATATATATATATATATATATATATTACATTTTACTTGAAATCTAGTGGTCATTCTATCTTTTTTATATATAAATTTAGTCATTTGCATTTTACTATCCATTTTCCTATATATATATTTACCAAAAATCTCAACAGATGTAACCACCACGAGACATGTTTCGGCCTGTTGGGCCTCATCAGTCGTGGGTAGGTTTGAACCAGCGACGTTGGAGCTAGAGGACGTGCAAGCATACTCTCTAACCACAAGGCCACCGGACCATCTGTTGAGAGCGTGAATTAGCCAGGAAGGCACTGCTTTAACGCAGGCACGTGGAGGTCGGACTGCTTTCTGCAATCACTTAATACCGCATCCGAGATTGAGGCGCTTCACGCAGGCGATACTCATTACATGTTTAGACAAGTAACCTGGCAATTGATAAATTTATCAAATCTCAACAGATGTGACCACCACGAGACATGTTTCGGCCTGTTGGGCCTCATCAGTCGTGCGAAGGTTTGAACCAGCGACGTTGGAGATAGAGGACGTGCAAGCATACTCTCTAACCACAAGGCCACCGGACCATCTGTTGAGAGCGTGAATTAGCCAGGAAGGCACTGCTTTAACGCAGGCACGTGGAGGGCGGACTGCTTTCTGCAATCACTTAATACCGCATCCGAGATTGAGGCGCTTCACGCAGGCGCTACTCATTACATGTTTAGACAAGTAACCTGGCAATTGATAAATTTATCAAATCTCAACAGATGTAACCACCACGGGACATGTTTCGGCCTGTTGGGCCTCATCAGTCGTGGGTAGGTTTGAACCAGCGACGTTGGAGATAGAGGACGTGCAAGCATACCCTCTAACCACAAGGCCACCGGACCATCTGTTGAGAGCGTGAATTAGCCAGGAAGGCACTGCTTTAACGCAGGCACGTGGAGGGCGGACTGCTTTCTGCAATCACTTAATACCGCATCCGAGATTGAGGCGCTTCACGCAGGCGCTACTCATTACATGCTTAGACAAGTAACCTGGCAATTGATAAATTTATCAAATCTCAACAGATGTGACCACCACGAGACATGTTTCGGCCTGTTGGGCCTCATCAGTCGTGCGAAGGTTTGAACCAGCGACGTTGGAGCTAGAGGACGTGCAAGCATGCCCTCTAACCACAAGGCCACTGGACCATCTGTTGAGAGCGTGAATTAGCCAGGAAGGCACTGCTTTAACGCAGGCACGTGGAGGGCGGACTGCTTTCTGCAATCACTTAATACCGCATCCGAGATTGAGGCGCTTCACGCAGGCGCTACTCATTACATGTTTAGACAAGTAACCTGGCAATTGATAAATTTATCAAATCTCAGCAGATGTGACCACCACGAGACATGTTTCGGCCTGTTGGGCCTCATCAGTCGTGGGTAGGTTTGAACCAGCGACGTTGGATCTAGAGGACGTGCAAGCATGCCCTCTAACCACAAGGCCACCGGACCATCTGTTGAGAGCGTGAATTAGCCAGGAAGGCACTGCTTTAACGCAGGCACGTGGAGGTCGGACTGCTTTCTGCAATCACTTAATACCGCATCCGAGATTGAGGCGCTTCACGCAGGCGATACTCATTACATGTTTAGACAAGTAACCTGGCAATTGATAAATTTATCAAATCTCAACAGATGTGACCACCACGAGACATGTTTCGGCCTGTTGGGCCTCATCAGTCGTGGGAAGGTTTGAACCAGCGACGTTGGAGATAGAGGACGTGCAAGCATACCCTCTAACCACAAGGCCACCGGACCATCTGTTGAGAGCGTGAATTAGCCAGGAAGGCACTGCTTTAACGCAGGCACGTGGAGGGCGGACTGCTTTCTGCAATCACTTAATACCGCATCCGAGATTGAGGCGCTTCACGCAGGCGATACTCATTACATGTTTAGACAAGTAACCTGGCAATTGATAAATTTATCAAATCTCAACAGATGTGACCACCACGAGACATGTTTCGGCCTGTTGGGCCTCATCAGTCGTGGGAAGGTTTGAACCAGCGACGTTGGAGCTAGAGCACGTGCAAGCATGCCCTCTGACCACAAGGCCACCGGACCATCTGTTGAGAGCGTGAATTAGCCAGGAAGGCACTGCTTTAACGCAGGCACGTGGAGGGCGGACTGCTTTCTGCAATCACTTAATACCGCATCCGAGATTGAGGCGCTTCACGCAGGCGCTACTCATTACATGTTTAGACAAGTAACCTGGCAATTGATAAATTTATCAAATCTCAACAGATGTAACCACCACGGGACATGTTTCGGCCTGTTGGGCCTCATCAGTCGTGGGTAGGTTTGAACCAGCGACGTTGGAGATAGAGGACGTGCAAGCATACCCTCTAACCACAAGGCCACCGGACCATCTGTTGAGAGCGTGAATTAGCCAGGAAGGCACTGCTTTAACGCAGGCACGTGGAGGGCGGACTGCTTTCTGCAATCACTTAATACCGCATCCGAGATTGAGGCGCTTCACGCAGGCGCTACTCATTACATGTTTAGACAAGTAACCTGGCAATTGATAAATTTATCAAATCTCAACAGATGTGACCACCACGAGACATGTTTCGGCCTGTTGGGCCTCATCAGTCGTGCGAAGGTTTGAACCAGCGACGTTGGAGCTAGAGGACGTGCAAGCATACCCTCTAACCACAAGGCCACCGGACCATCTGTTGAGAGCGTGAATTAGCCAGGAAGGCACTGCTTTAACGCAGGCACGTGGAGGGCGGACTGCTTTCTGCAATCACTTAATACCGCATCCGAGATTGAGGCGCTTCACGCAGGCGCTACTCATTACATGTTTAGACAAGTAACCTGGCAATTGATAAATTTATCAAATCTCAACAGATGTGACCACCACGAGACATGTTTCGGCCTGTTGGGCATCATTAGCCGTGGGAAGGTTTGAACCAGCGACGTTGGAGATAGAGGACGTGCAAGCATACCCTCTAACCACAAGGCCACCGGACCATCTGTTGAGAGCGTGAATTAGCCAGGAAGGCACTGCTTTAACGCAGGCACGTGGAGGGCGGACTGCTTTCTGCAATCACTTAATACCGCATCCGAGATTGAGGCGCTTCACGCAGGCGATACTCATTACATGTTTAGACAAGTAACCTGGCAATTGATAAATTTATCAAATCTCAACAGATGTGACCACCACGAGACATGTTTCGGCCTGTTGGGCCTCATCAGTCGTGGGTAGGTTTGAACCAGCGACGTTGGAGATAGAGGACGTGCAAGCATACCCTCTAACCACAAGGCCACCGGACCATCTGTTGAGAGCGTGAATTAGCCAGGAAGGCACTGCTTTAACGCAGGCACGTGGAGGGCGGACTGCTTTCTGCAATCACTTAATACCGCATCCGAGATTGAGGCGCTTCACGCAGGCGATACTCATTACATGTTTAGACAAGTAACCTGGCAATTGATAAATTTATCAAATCTCAACAGATGTGACCACCACGAGACATGTTTCGGCCTGTTGGGCCTCATCAGTCGTGGGTAGGTTTGAACCAGCGACGTTGGAGCTAGAGGACGTGCAAGCATACTCTCTAACCACAAGGCCACCGGACCATCTGTTGAGAGCGTGAATTAGCCAGGAAGGCACTGCTTTAACGCAGGCACGTGGAGGGCGGACTGCTTTCTGCAATCACTTAATACCGCATCCGAGATTGAGGCGCTTCACGCAGGCGCTACTCATTACATGTTTAGACAAGTAACCTGGCAATTGATAAATTTATCAAATCTCAACAGATGTGACCACCACGAGACATGTTTCGGCCTGTTGGGCCTCATCAGTCGTGCGAAGGTTTGAACCAGCGACGTTGGAGCTAGAGGACGTGCAAGCATGCCCTCTAACCACAAGGCCACCGGACCATCTGTTGAGAGCGTGAATTAGCCAGGAAGGCACTGCTTTAACGCAGGCACGTGGAGGGCGGACTGCTTTCTGCAATCACTTAATACCGCATCCGAGATTGAGGCGCTTCACGCAGGCGCTACTCATTACATGTTTAGACAAGTAACCTGGCAATTGATAAATTTATCAAATCTCAACAGATGTAACCACCACGAGACATGTTTCGGCCTGTTGGGCCTCATCAGTCGTGGGTAGGTTTGAACCAGCGACGTTGGAGCTAGAGGACGTGCAAGCATACCCTCTAACCACAAGGCCACCGGACCATCTGTTGAGAGCGTGAATTAGCCAGGAAGGCACTGCTTTAACGCAGGCACGTGGAGGGCGGACTGCTTTCTGCAATCACTTAATACCGCATCCGAGATTGAGGCGCTTCACGCAGGCGCTACTCATTACATGTTTAGACAAGTAACCTGGCAATTGATAAATTTATCAAATCTCAACAGATGTGACCACCACGAGACATGTTTCGGCCTGTTGGGCCTCATCAGTCGTGGGAAGGTTTGAACCAGCGACGTTGGAGATAGAGGACGTGCAAGCATACCCTCTAACCACAAGGCCACCGGACCATCTGTTGAGAGCGTGAATTAGCCAGGAAGGCACTGCTTTAACGCAGGCACGTGGAGGGCGGACTGCTTTCTGCAATCACTTAATACCGCATCCGAGATTGAGGCGCTTCACGCAGGCGCTACTCATTACATGTTTAGACAAGTAACCTGGCAATTGATAAATTTATCAAATCTCAACAGATGTGACCACCACGAGACATGTTTCGGCCTGTTGGGCCTCATCAGTCGTGCGAAGGTTTGAACCAGCGACGTTGGAGCTAGAGGACGTGCAAGCATACCCTCTAACCACAAGGCCACCGGACCATCTGTTGAGAGCGTGAATTAGCCAGGAAGGCACTGCTTTAACGCAGGCACGTGGAGGGCGGACTGCTTTCTGCAATCACTTAATACCGCATCCGAGATTGAGGCGCTTCACGCAGGCGCTACTCATTACATGTTTAGACAAGTAACCTGGCAATTGATAAATTTATCAAATCTCAACAGATGTAACCACCACGAGACATGTTTCGGCCTGTTGGGCCTCATCAGTCGTGGGTAGGTTTGAACCAGCGACGTTGGAGCTAGAGGACGTGCAAGCATACCCTCTAACCACAAGGCCACCGGACCATCTGTTGAGAGCGTGAATTAGCCAGGAAGGCACTGCTTTAACGCAGGCACGTGGAGGGCGGACTGCTTTCTGCAATCACTTAATACCGCATCCGAGATTGAGGCGCTTCACGCAGGCGATACTCATTACATGTTTAGACAAGTAACCTGGCAATTGATAAATTTATCAAATCTCAACAGATGTGACCACCACGAGACATGTTTCGGCCTGTTGGGCCTCATCAGTCGTGCGAAGGTTTGAACCAGCGACGTTGGAGCTAGAGGACGTGCAAGCATACCCTCTAACCACAAGGCCACCGGACCATCTGTTGAGAGCGTGAATTAGCCAGGAAGGCACTGCTTTAACGCAGGCACGTGGAGGGCGGACTGCTTTCTGCAATCACTTAATACCGCATCCGAGATTGAGGCGCTTCACGCAGGCGCTACTCATTACATGTTTAGACAAGTAACCTGGCAATTGATAAATTTATCAAATCTCAACAGATGTAACCACCACGAGACATGTTTCGGCCTGTTGGGCATCATCAGTCGTGGGTAGGTTTGAACCAGCGACGTTGGAGCTAGAGGACGTGCAAGCATACCCTCTAACCACAAGGCCACCGGACCATCTGTTGAGAGCGTGAATTAGCCAGGAAGGCACTGCTTTAACGCAGGCACGTGGAGGGCGGACTGCTTTCTGCAATCACTTAATACCGCATCCGAGATTGAGGCGCTTCACGCAGGCGATACTCATTACATGTTTAGACAAGTAACCTGGCAATTGATAAATTTATCAAATCTCAACAGATGTGACCACCACGAGACATGTTTCGGCCTGTTGGGCCTCATCAGTCGTGGGTAGGTTTGAACCAGCGACGTTGGAGCTAGAGGACGTGCAAGCATACCCTCTAACCACAAGGCCACCGGACCATCTGTTGAGAGCGTGAATTAGCCAGGAAGGCACTGCTTTAACGCAGGCACGTGGAGGGCGGACTGCTTTCTGCAATCACTTAATACCGCATCCGAGATTGAGGCGCTTCACGCAGGCGCTACTCATTACATGTTTAGACAAGTAACCTGGCAATTGATAAATTTATCAAATCTCAACAGATGTGACCACCACGAGACATGTTTCGGCCTGTTGGGCCTCATCAGTCGTGGGAAAATTTGAACCAGCGACGTTGGAGCTAGAGGACGTGCAAGCATACCCTCTAACCACAAGGCCACCGGACCATCTGTTGAGAGCGTGAATTAGCCAGGAAGGCACTGCTTTAACGCAGGCACGTGGAGGGCGGACTGCTTTCTGCAATCACTTAATACCGCATCCGAGATTGAGGCGCTTCACGCAGGCGATACTCATTACATGTTTAGACAAGTAACCTGGCAATTGATAAATTTATCAAATCTCAACAGATGTGACCACCACGAGACATGTTTCGGCCTGTTGGGCCTCATCAGTCGTGGGTAGGTTTGAACCAGCGACGTTGGAGCTAGAGGACGTGCAAGCATACCCTCTAACCACAAGGCCACCGGACCATCTGTTGAGAGCGTGAATTAGCCAGGAAGGCACTGCTTTAACGCAGGCACGTGGAGGGCGGACTGCTTTCTGCAATCACTTAATACCGCATCCGAGATTGAGGCGCTTCACGCAGGCGATACTCATTACATGTTTAGACAAGTAACCTGGCAATTGATAAATTTATCAAATCTCAACAGATGTAACCACCACGAGACATGTTTCGGCCTGTTGGGCCTCATCAGTCGTGGGTAGGTTTGAACCAGCGACGTTGGAGCTAGAGGACGTGCAAGCATACCCTCTAACCACAAGGCCACCGGACCATCTGTTGAGAGCGTGAATTAGCCAGGAAGGCACTGCTTTAACGCAGGCACGTGGAGGGCGGACTGCTTTCTGCAATCACTTAATACCGCATCCGAGATTGAGGCGCTTCACGCAGGCGATACTCATTACATGTTTAGACAAGTAACCTGGCAATTGATAAATTTATCAAATCTCAACAGATGTGACCACCACGAGACATGTTTCGGCCTGTTGGGCCTCATCAGTCGTGCGAAGGTTTGAACCAGCGACGTTGGAGCTAGAGGACGTGCAAGCATACCCTCTAACCACAAGGCCACCGGACCATCTGTTGAGAGCGTGAATTAGCCAGGAAGGCACTGCTTTAACGCAGGCACGTGGAGGGCGGACTGCTTTCTGCAATCACTTAATACCGCATCCGAGATTGAGGCGCTTCACGCAGGCGCTACTCATTACATGTTTAGACAAGTAACCTGGCAATTGATAAATTTATCAAATCTCAACAGATGTAACCACCACGAGACATGTTTCGGCCTGTTGGGCCTCATCAGTCGTGGGTAGGTTTGAACCAGCGACGTTGGAGCTAGAGGACGTGCAAGCATACCCTCTAACCACAAGGCCACCGGACCATCTGTTGAGAGCGTGAATTAGCCAGGAAGGCACTGCTTTAACGCAGGCACGTGGAGGGCGGACTGCTTTCTGCAATCACTTAATACCGCATCCGAGATTGAGGCGCTTCACGCAGGCGATACTCATTACATGTTTAGACAAGTAACCTGGCAATTGATAAATTTATCAAATCTCAACAGATGTGACCACCACGAGACATGTTTCGGCCTGTTGGGCCTCATCAGTCGTGCGAAGGTTTGAACCAGCGACGTTGGAGATAGAGGACGTGCAAGCATGCCCTCTAACCACAAGGCCACCGGACCATCTGTTGAGAGCGTGAATTAGCCAGGAAGGCACTGCTTTAACGCAGGCACGTGGAGGGCGGACTGCTTTCTGCAATCACTTAATACCGCATCCGAGATTGAGGCGCTTCACGCAGGCGATACTCATTACATGTTTAGACAAGTAACCTGGCAATTGATAAATTTATCAAATCTCAACAGATGTGACCACCACGAGACATGTTTCGGCCTGTTGGGCCTCATCAGTCGTGGGTAGGTTTGAACCAGCGACGTTGGAGCTAGAGGACGTGCAAGCATACCCTCTAACCACAAGGCCACCGGACCATCTGTTGAGAGCGTGAATTAGCCAGGAAGGCACTGCTTTAACGCAGGCACGTGGAGGGCGGACTGCTTTCTGCAATCACTTAATACCGCATCCGAGATTGAGGCGCTTCACGCAGGCGATACTCATTACATGTTTAGACAAGTAACCTGGCAATTGATAAATTTATCAAATCTCAACAGATGTGACCACCACGAGACATGTTTCGGCCTGTTGGGCCTCATCAGTCGTGGGTAGGTTTGAACCAGCGACGTTGGAGCTAGAGGACGTGCAAGCATACCCTCTAACCACAAGGCCACCGGACCATCTGTTGAGAGCGTGAATTAGCCAGGAAGGCACTGCTTTAACGCAGGCACGTGGAGGGCGGACTGCTTTCTGCAATCACTTAATACCGCATCCGAGATTGAGGCGCTTCACGCAGGCGATACTCATTACATGTTTAGACAAGTAACCTGGCAATTGATAAATTTATCAAATCTCAACAGATGTGACCACCACGAGACATGTTTCGGCCTGTTGGGCCTCATCAGTCGTGGGAAAATTTGAACCAGCGACGTTGGAGCTAGAGGACGTGCAAGCATACCCTCTAACCACAAGGCCACCGGACCATCTGTTGAGAGCGTGAATTAGCCAGGAAGGCACTGCTTTAACGCAGGCACGTGGAGGGCGGACTGCTTTCTGCAATCACTTAATACCGCATCCGAGATTGAGGCGCTTCACGCAGGCGATACTCATTACATGTTTAGACAAGTAACCTGGCAATTGATAAATTTATCAAATCTCAACAGATGTAACCACCACGAGACATGTTTCGGCCTGTTGGGCCTCATCAGTCGTGGGAAGGTTTGAACCAGCGACGTTGGAGCTAGAGGACGTGCAAGCATACCCTCTAACCACAAGGCCACCGGACCATCTGTTGAGAGCGTGAATTAGCCAGGAAGGCACTGCTTTAACGCAGGCACGTGGAGGGCGGACTGCTTTCTGCAATCACTTAATACCGCATCCGAGATTGAGGCGCTTCACGCAGGCGCTACTCATTACATGTTTAGACAAGTAACCTGGCAATTGATAAATTTATCAAATCTCAACAGATGTAACCACCACGAGACATGTTTCGGCCTGTTGGGCCTCATCAGTCGTGCGAAGGTTTGAACCAGCGACGTTGGAGCTAGAGGACGTGCAAGCATACCCTCTAACCACAAGGCCACCGGACCATCTGTTGAGAGCGTGAATTAGCCAGGAAGGCACTGCTTTAACGCAGGCACGTGGAGGGCGGACTGCTTTCTGCAATCACTTAATACCGCATCCGAGATTGAGGCGCTTCACGCAGGCGCTACTCATTACATGTTTAGACAAGTAACCTGGCAATTGATAAATTTATCAAATCTCAACAGATGTAACCACCACGAGACATGTTTCGGCCTGTTGGGCCTCATCAGTCGTGGGTAGGTTTGAACCAGCGACGTTGGAGCTAGAGGACGTGCAAGCATACCCTCTAACCACAAGGCCACCGGACCATCTGTTGAGAGCGTGAATTAGCCAGGAAGGCACTGCTTTAACGCAGGCACGTGGAGGGCGGACTGCTTTCTGCAATCACTTAATACCGCATCCGAGATTGAGGCGCTTCACGCAGGCGATACTCATTACATGTTTAGACAAGTAACCTGGCAATTGATAAATTTATCAAATCTCAACAGATGTGACCACCACGAGACATGTTTCGGCCTGTTGGGCCTCATCAGTCGTGGGTAGGTTTGAACCAGCGACGTTGGAGCTAGAGGACGTGCAAGCATACCCTCTAACCACAAGGCCACCGGACCATCTGTTGAGAGCGTGAATTAGCCAGGAAGGCACTGCTTTAACGCAGGCACGTGGAGGGCGGACTGCTTTCTGCAATCACTTAATACCGCATCCGAGATTGAGGCGCTTCACGCAGGCGATACTCATTACATGTTTAGACAAGTAACCTGGCAATTGATAAATTTATCAAATCTCAACAGATGTAACCACCACGAGACATGTTTCGGCCTGTTGGGCCTCATCAGTCGTGGGAAGGTTTGAACCAGCGACGTTGGAGCTAGAGGACGTGCAAGCATACCCTCTAACCACAAGGCCACCGGACCATCTGTTGAGAGCGTGAATTAGCCAGGAAGGCACTGCTTTAACGCAGGCACGTGGAGGGCGGACTGCTTTCTGCAATCACTTAATACCGCATCCGAGATTGAGGCGCTTCACGCAGGCGATACTCATTACATGTTTAGACAAGTAACCTGGCAATTGATAAATTTATCAAATCTCAACAGATGTAACCACCACGAGACATGTTTCGGCCTGTTGGGCCTCATCAGTCGTGGGTAGGTTTGAACCAGCGACGTTGGAGCTAGAGGACGTGCAAGCATACCCTCTAACCACAAGGCCACCGGACCATCTGTTGAGAGCGTGAATTAGCCAGGAAGGCACTGCTTTAACGCAGGCACGTGGAGGGCGGACTGCTTTCTGCAATCACTTAATACCGCATCCGAGATTGAGGCGCTTCACGCAGGCGCTACTCATTACATGTTTAGACAAGTAACCTGGCAATTGATAAATTTATCAAATCTCAACAGATGTAACCACCACGAGACATGTTTCGGCCTGTTGGGCCTCATCAGTCGTGGGTAGGTTTGAACCAGCGACGTTGGAGCTAGAGGACGTGCAAGCATACCCTCTAACCACAAGGCCACCGGACCATCTGTTGAGAGCGTGAATTAGCCAGGAAGGCACTGCTTTAACGCAGGCACGTGGAGGGCGGACTGCTTTCTGCAATCACTTAATACCGCATCCGAGATTGAGGCGCTTCACGCAGGCGATACTCATTACATGTTTAGACAAGTAACCTGGCAATTGATAAATTTATCAAATCTCAACAGATGTAACCACCACGAGACATGTTTCGGCCTGTTGGGCCTCATCAGTCGTGGGTAGGTTTGAACCAGCGACGTTGGAGCTAGAGGACGTGCAAGCATACCCTCTAACCACAAGGCCACCGGACCATCTGTTGAGAGCGTGAATTAGCCAGGAAGGCACTGCTTTAACGCAGGCACGTGGAGGGCGGACTGCTTTCTGCAATCACTTAATACCGCATCCGAGATTGAGGCGCTTCACGCAGGCGATACTCATTACATGTTTAGACAAGTAACCTGGCAATTGATAAATTTATCAAATCTCAACAGATGTGACCACCACGAGACATGTTTCGGCCTGTTGGGCCTCATCAGTCGTGGGTAGGTTTGAACCAGCGACGTTGGAGATAGAGGACGTGCAAGCATACCCTCTAACCACAAGGCCACCGGACCATCTGTTGAGAGCGTGAATTAGCCAGGAAGGCACTGCTTTAACGCAGGCACGTGGAGGGCGGACTGCTTTCTGCAATCACTTAATACCGCATCCGAGATTGAGGCGCTTCACGCAGGCGCTACTCATTACATGTTTAGACAAGTAACCTGGCAATTGATAAATTTATCAAATCTCAACAGATGTAACCACCACGAGACATGTTTCGGCCTGTTGGGCCTCATCAGTCGTGGGTAGGTTTGAACCAGCGACGTTGGAGCTAGAGGACGTGCAAGCATACCCTCTAACCACAAGGCCACCGGACCATCTGTTGAGAGCGTGAATTAGCCAGGAAGGCACTGCTTTAACGCAGGCACGTGGAGGGCGGACTGCTTTCTGCAATCACTTAATACCGCATCCGAGATTGAGGCGCTTCACGCAGGCGATACTCATTACATGTTTAGACAAGTAACCTGGCAATTGATAAATTTATCAAATCTCAACAGATGTAACCACCACGAGACATGTTTCGGCCTGTTGGGCCTCATCAGTCGTGGGTAGGTTTGAACCAGCGACGTTGGAGCTAGAGGACGTGCAAGCATACCCTCTAACCACAAGGCCACCGGACCATCTGTTGAGAGCGTGAATTAGCCAGGAAGGCACTGCTTTAACGCAGGCACGTGGAGGGCGGACTGCTTTCTGCAATCACTTAATACCGCATCCGAGATTGAGGCGCTTCACGCAGGCGATACTCATTACATGTTTAGACAAGTAACCTGGCAATTGATAAATTTATCAAATCTCAACAGATGTAACCACCACGAGACATGTTTCGGCCTGTTGGGCCTCATCAGTCGTGGGTAGGTTTGAACCAGCGACGTTGGAGCTAGAGGACGTGCAAGCATACCCTCTAACCACAAGGCCACCGGACCATCTGTTGAGAGCGTGAATTAGCCAGGAAGGCACTGCTTTAACGCAGGCACGTGGAGGGCGGACTGCTTTCTGCAATCACTTAATACCGCATCCGAGATTGAGGCGCTTCACGCAGGCGATACTCATTACATGTTTAGACAAGTAACCTGGCAATTGATAAATTTATCAAATCTCAACAGATGTAACCACCACGAGACATGTTTCGGCCTGTTGGGCCTCATCAGTCGTGGGTAGGTTTGAACCAGCGACGTTGGAGCTAGAGGACGTGCAAGCATACCCTCTAACCACAAGGCCACCGGACCATCTGTTGAGAGCGTGAATTAGCCAGGAAGGCACTGCTTTAACGCAGGCACGTGGAGGGCGGACTGCTTTCTGCAATCACTTAATACCGCATCCGAGATTGAGGCGCTTCACGCAGGCGATACTCATTACATGTTTAGACAAGTAACCTGGCAATTGATAAATTTATCAAATCTCAACAGATGTAACCACCACGAGACATGTTTCGGCCTGTTGGGCCTCATCAGTCGTGGGTAGGTTTGAACCAGCGACGTTGGAGCTAGAGGACGTGCAAGCATACCCTCTAACCACAAGGCCACCGGACCATCTGTTGAGAGCGTGAATTAGCCAGGAAGGCACTGCTTTAACGCAGGCACGTGGAGGGCGGACTGCTTTCTGCAATCACTTAATACCGCATCCGAGATTGAGGCGCTTCACGCAGGCGATACTCATTACATGTTTAGACAAGTAACCTGGCAATTGATAAATTTATCAAATCTCAACAGATGTAACCACCACGAGACATGTTTCGGCCTGTTGGGCCTCATCAGTCGTGGGTAGGTTTGAACCAGCGACGTTGGAGCTAGAGGACGTGCAAGCATACCCTCTAACCACAAGGCCACCGGACCATCTGTTGAGAGCGTGAATTAGCCAGGAAGGCACTGCTTTAACGCAGGCACGTGGAGGGCGGACTGCTTTCTGCAATCACTTAATACCGCATCCGAGATTGAGGCGCTTCACGCAGGCGATACTCATTACATGTTTAGACAAGTAACCTGGCAATTGATAAATTTATCAAATCTCAACAGATGTAACCACCACGAGACATGTTTCGGCCTGTTGGGCCTCATCAGTCGTGGGTAGGTTTGAACCAGCGACGTTGGAGCTAGAGGACGTGCAAGCATACCCTCTAACCACAAGGCCACCGGACCATCTGTTGAGAGCGTGAATTAGCCAGGAAGGCACTGCTTTAACGCAGGCACGTGGAGGGCGGACTGCTTTCTGCAATCACTTAATACCGCATCCGAGATTGAGGCGCTTCACGCAGGCGATACTCATTACATGTTTAGACAAGTAACCTGGCAATTGATAAATTTATCAAATCTCAACAGATGTAACCACCACGAGACATGTTTCGGCCTGTTGGGCCTCATCAGTCGTGGGTAGGTTTGAACCAGCGACGTTGGAGCTAGAGGACGTGCAAGCATACCCTCTAACCACAAGGCCACCGGACCATCTGTTGAGAGCGTGAATTAGCCAGGAAGGCACTGCTTTAACGCAGGCACGTGGAGGGCGGACTGCTTTCTGCAATCACTTAATACCGCATCCGAGATTGAGGCGCTTCACGCAGGCGATACTCATTACATGTTTAGACAAGTAACCTGGCAATTGATAAATTTATCAAATCTCAACAGATGTAACCACCACGAGACATGTTTCGGCCTGTTGGGCCTCATCAGTCGTGGGTAGGTTTGAACCAGCGACGTTGGAGCTAGAGGACGTGCAAGCATACCCTCTAACCACAAGGCCACCGGACCATCTGTTGAGAGCGTGAATTAGCCAGGAAGGCACTGCTTTAACGCAGGCACGTGGAGGGCGGACTGCTTTCTGCAATCACTTAATACCGCATCCGAGATTGAGGCGCTTCACGCAGGCGATACTCATTACATGTTTAGACAAGTAACCTGGCAATTGATAAATTTATCAAATCTCAACAGATGTAACCACCACGAGACATGTTTCGGCCTGTTGGGCCTCATCAGTCGTGGGTAGGTTTGAACCAGCGACGTTGGAGCTAGAGGACGTGCAAGCATACCCTCTAACCACAAGGCCACCGGACCATCTGTTGAGAGCGTGAATTAGCCAGGAAGGCACTGCTTTAACGCAGGCACGTGGAGGGCGGACTGCTTTCTGCAATCACTTAATACCGCATCCGAGATTGAGGCGCTTCACGCAGGCGATACTCATTACATGTTTAGACAAGTAACCTGGCAATTGATAAATTTATCAAATCTCAACAGATGTAACCACCACGAGACATGTTTCGGCCTGTTGGGCCTCATCAGTCGTGGGTAGGTTTGAACCAGCGACGTTGGAGCTAGAGGACGTGCAAGCATACCCTCTAACCACAAGGCCACCGGACCATCTGTTGAGAGCGTGAATTAGCCAGGAAGGCACTGCTTTAACGCAGGCACGTGGAGGGCGGACTGCTTTCTGCAATCACTTAATACCGCATCCGAGATTGAGGCGCTTCACGCAGGCGATACTCATTACATGTTTAGACAAGTAACCTGGCAATTGATAAATTTATCAAATCTCAACAGATGTAACCACCACGAGACATGTTTCGGCCTGTTGGGCCTCATCAGTCGTGGGTAGGTTTGAACCAGCGACGTTGGAGCTAGAGGACGTGCAAGCATACCCTCTAACCACAAGGCCACCGGACCATCTGTTGAGAGCGTGAATTAGCCAGGAAGGCACTGCTTTAACGCAGGCACGTGGAGGGCGGACTGCTTTCTGCAATCACTTAATACCGCATCCGAGATTGAGGCGCTTCACGCAGGCGATACTCATTACATGTTTAGACAAGTAACCTGGCAATTGATAAATTTATCAAATCTCAACAGATGTAACCACCACGAGACATGTTTCGGCCTGTTGGGCCTCATCAGTCGTGGGTAGGTTTGAACCAGCGACGTTGGAGCTAGAGGACGTGCAAGCATACCCTCTAACCACAAGGCCACCGGACCATCTGTTGAGAGCGTGAATTAGCCAGGAAGGCACTGCTTTAACGCAGGCACGTGGAGGGCGGACTGCTTTCTGCAATCACTTAATACCGCATCCGAGATTGAGGCGCTTCACGCAGGCGATACTCATTACATGTTTAGACAAGTAACCTGGCAATTGATAAATTTATCAAATCTCAACAGATGTAACCACCACGAGACATGTTTCGGCCTGTTGGGCCTCATCAGTCGTGGGTAGGTTTGAACCAGCGACGTTGGAGCTAGAGGACGTGCAAGCATACCCTCTAACCACAAGGCCACCGGACCATCTGTTGAGAGCGTGAATTAGCCAGGAAGGCACTGCTTTAACGCAGGCACGTGGAGGGCGGACTGCTTTCTGCAATCACTTAATACCGCATCCGAGATTGAGGCGCTTCACGCAGGCGATACTCATTACATGTTTAGACAAGTAACCTGGCAATTGATAAATTTATCAAATCTCAACAGATGTAACCACCACGAGACATGTTTCGGCCTGTTGGGCCTCATCAGTCGTGGGTAGGTTTGAACCAGCGACGTTGGAGCTAGAGGACGTGCAAGCATACCCTCTAACCACAAGGCCACCGGACCATCTGTTGAGAGCGTGAATTAGCCAGGAAGGCACTGCTTTAACGCAGGCACGTGGAGGGCGGACTGCTTTCTGCAATCACTTAATACCGCATCCGAGATTGAGGCGCTTCACGCAGGCGATACTCATTACATGTTTAGACAAGTAACCTGGCAATTGATAAATTTATCAAATCTCAACAGATGTAACCACCACGAGACATGTTTCGGCCTGTTGGGCCTCATCAGTCGTGGGTAGGTTTGAACCAGCGACGTTGGAGCTAGAGGACGTGCAAGCATACCCTCTAACCACAAGGCCACCGGACCATCTGTTGAGAGCGTGAATTAGCCAGGAAGGCACTGCTTTAACGCAGGCACGTGGAGGGCGGACTGCTTTCTGCAATCACTTAATACCGCATCCGAGATTGAGGCGCTTCACGCAGGCGATACTCATTACATGTTTAGACAAGTAACCTGGCAATTGATAAATTTATCAAATCTCAACAGATGTAACCACCACGAGACATGTTTCGGCCTGTTGGGCCTCATCAGTCGTGGGTAGGTTTGAACCAGCGACGTTGGAGCTAGAGGACGTGCAAGCATACCCTCTAACCACAAGGCCACCGGACCATCTGTTGAGAGCGTGAATTAGCCAGGAAGGCACTGCTTTAACGCAGGCACGTGGAGGGCGGACTGCTTTCTGCAATCACTTAATACCGCATCCGAGATTGAGGCGCTTCACGCAGGCGATACTCATTACATGTTTAGACAAGTAACCTGGCAATTGATAAATTTATCAAATCTCAACAGATGTAACCACCACGAGACATGTTTCGGCCTGTTGGGCCTCATCAGTCGTGGGTAGGTTTGAACCAGCGACGTTGGAGCTAGAGGACGTGCAAGCATACCCTCTAACCACAAGGCCACCGGACCATCTGTTGAGAGCGTGAATTAGCCAGGAAGGCACTGCTTTAACGCAGGCACGTGGAGGGCGGACTGCTTTCTGCAATCACTTAATACCGCATCCGAGATTGAGGCGCTTCACGCAGGCGATACTCATTACATGTTTAGACAAGTAACCTGGCAATTGATAAATTTATCAAATCTCAACAGATGTAACCACCACGAGACATGTTTCGGCCTGTTGGGCCTCATCAGTCGTGGGTAGGTTTGAACCAGCGACGTTGGAGCTAGAGGACGTGCAAGCATACCCTCTAACCACAAGGCCACCGGACCATCTGTTGAGAGCGTGAATTAGCCAGGAAGGCACTGCTTTAACGCAGGCACGTGGAGGGCGGACTGCTTTCTGCAATCACTTAATACCGCATCCGAGATTGAGGCGCTTCACGCAGGCGATACTCATTACATGTTTAGACAAGTAACCTGGCAATTGATAAATTTATCAAATCTCAACAGATGTAACCACCACGAGACATGTTTCGGCCTGTTGGGCCTCATCAGTCGTGGGTAGGTTTGAACCAGCGACGTTGGAGCTAGAGGACGTGCAAGCATACCCTCTAACCACAAGGCCACCGGACCATCTGTTGAGAGCGTGAATTAGCCAGGAAGGCACTGCTTTAACGCAGGCACGTGGAGGGCGGACTGCTTTCTGCAATCACTTAATACCGCATCCGAGATTGAGGCGCTTCACGCAGGCGATACTCATTACATGTTTAGACAAGTAACCTGGCAATTGATAAATTTATCAAATCTCAACAGATGTAACCACCACGAGACATGTTTCGGCCTGTTGGGCCTCATCAGTCGTGGGTAGGTTTGAACCAGCGACGTTGGAGCTAGAGGACGTGCAAGCATACCCTCTAACCACAAGGCCACCGGACCATCTGTTGAGAGCGTGAATTAGCCAGGAAGGCACTGCTTTAACGCAGGCACGTGGAGGGCGGACTGCTTTCTGCAATCACTTAATACCGCATCCGAGATTGAGGCGCTTCACGCAGGCGATACTCATTACATGTTTAGACAAGTAACCTGGCAATTGATAAATTTATCAAATCTCAACAGATGTAACCACCACGAGACATGTTTCGGCCTGTTGGGCCTCATCAGTCGTGGGTAGGTTTGAACCAGCGACGTTGGAGCTAGAGGACGTGCAAGCATACCCTCTAACCACAAGGCCACCGGACCATCTGTTGAGAGCGTGAATTAGCCAGGAAGGCACTGCTTTAACGCAGGCACGTGGAGGGCGGACTGCTTTCTGCAATCACTTAATACCGCATCCGAGATTGAGGCGCTTCACGCAGGCGATACTCATTACATGTTTAGACAAGTAACCTGGCAATTGATAAATTTATCAAATCTCAACAGATGTAACCACCACGAGACATGTTTCGGCCTGTTGGGCCTCATCAGTCGTGGGTAGGTTTGAACCAGCGACGTTGGAGCTAGAGGACGTGCAAGCATACCCTCTAACCACAAGGCCACCGGACCATCTGTTGAGAGCGTGAATTAGCCAGGAAGGCACTGCTTTAACGCAGGCACGTGGAGGGCGGACTGCTTTCTGCAATCACTTAATACCGCATCCGAGATTGAGGCGCTTCACGCAGGCGATACTCATTACATGTTTAGACAAGTAACCTGGCAATTGATAAATTTATCAAATCTCAACAGATGTAACCACCACGAGACATGTTTCGGCCTGTTGGGCCTCATCAGTCGTGGGTAGGTTTGAACCAGCGACGTTGGAGCTAGAGGACGTGCAAGCATACCCTCTAACCACAAGGCCACCGGACCATCTGTTGAGAGCGTGAATTAGCCAGGAAGGCACTGCTTTAACGCAGGCACGTGGAGGGCGGACTGCTTTCTGCAATCACTTAATACCGCATCCGAGATTGAGGCGCTTCACGCAGGCGATACTCATTACATGTTTAGACAAGTAACCTGGCAATTGATAAATTTATCAAATCTCAACAGATGTAACCACCACGAGACATGTTTCGGCCTGTTGGGCCTCATCAGTCGTGGGTAGGTTTGAACCAGCGACGTTGGAGCTAGAGGACGTGCAAGCATACCCTCTAACCACAAGGCCACCGGACCATCTGTTGAGAGCGTGAATTAGCCAGGAAGGCACTGCTTTAACGCAGGCACGTGGAGGGCGGACTGCTTTCTGCAATCACTTAATACCGCATCCGAGATTGAGGCGCTTCACGCAGGCGATACTCATTACATGTTTAGACAAGTAACCTGGCAATTGATAAATTTATCAAATCTCAACAGATGTAACCACCACGAGACATGTTTCGGCCTGTTGGGCCTCATCAGTCGTGGGTAGGTTTGAACCAGCGACGTTGGAGCTAGAGGACGTGCAAGCATACCCTCTAACCACAAGGCCACCGGACCATCTGTTGAGAGCGTGAATTAGCCAGGAAGGCACTGCTTTAACGCAGGCACGTGGAGGGCGGACTGCTTTCTGCAATCACTTAATACCGCATCCGAGATTGAGGCGCTTCACGCAGGCGATACTCATTACATGTTTAGACAAGTAACCTGGCAATTGATAAATTTATCAAATCTCAACAGATGTGACCACCACGAGACATGTTTCGGCCTGTTGGGCCTCATCAGTCGTGGGTAGGTTTGAACCAGCGACGTTGGAGCTAGAGGACGTGCAAGCATACCCTCTAACCACAAGGCCACCGGACCATCTGTTGAGAGCGTGAATTAGCCAGGAAGGCACTGCTTTAACGCAGGCACGTGGAGGGCGGACTGCTTTCTGCAATCACTTAATACCGCATCCGAGATTGAGGCGCTTCACGCAGGCGATACTCATTACATGTTTAGACAAGTAACCTGGCAATTGATAAATTTATCAAATCTCAACAGATGTAACCACCACGAGACATGTTTCGGCCTGTTGGGCCTCATCAGTCGTGGGTAGGTTTGAACCAGCGACGTTGGAGCTAGAGGACGTGCAAGCATACCCTCTAACCACAAGGCCACCGGACCATCTGTTGAGAGCGTGAATTAGCCAGGAAGGCACTGCTTTAACGCAGGCACGTGGAGGGCGGACTGCTTTCTGCAATCACTTAATACCGCATCCGAGATTGAGGCGCTTCACGCAGGCGATACTCATTACATGTTTAGACAAGTAACCTGGCAATTGATAAATTTATCAAATCTCAACAGATGTAACCACCACGAGACATGTTTCGGCCTGTTGGGCCTCATCAGTCGTGGGTAGGTTTGAACCAGCGACGTTGGAGCTAGAGGACGTGCAAGCATACCCTCTAACCACAAGGCCACCGGACCATCTGTTGAGAGCGTGAATTAGCCAGGAAGGCACTGCTTTAACGCAGGCACGTGGAGGGCGGACTGCTTTCTGCAATCACTTAATACCGCATCCGAGATTGAGGCGCTTCACGCAGGCGATACTCATTACATGTTTAGACAAGTAACCTGGCAATTGATAAATTTATCAAATCTCAACAGATGTAACCACCACGAGACATGTTTCGGCCTGTTGGGCCTCATCAGTCGTGCGAAGGTTTGAACCAGCGACGTTGGAGCTAGAGGACGTGCAAGCATACCCTCTAACCACAAGGCCACCGGACCATCTGTTGAGAGCGTGAATTAGCCAGGAAGGCACTGCTTTAACGCAGGCACGTGGAGGGCGGACTGCTTTCTGCAATCACTTAATACCGCATCCGAGATTGAGGCGCTTCACGCAGGCGATACTCATTACATGTTTAGACAAGTAACCTGGCAATTGATAAATTTATCAAATCTCAACAGATGTAACCACCACGAGACATGTTTCGGCCTGTTGGGCCTCATCAGTCGTGGGTAGGTTTGAACCAGCGACGTTGGAGCTAGAGGACGTGCAAGCATACCCTCTAACCACAAGGCCACCGGACCATCTGTTGAGAGCGTGAATTAGCCAGGAAGGCACTGCTTTAACGCAGGCACGTGGAGGGCGGACTGCTTTCTGCAATCACTTAATACCGCATCCGAGATTGAGGCGCTTCACGCAGGCGATACTCATTACATGTTTAGACAAGTAACCTGGCAATTGATAAATTTATCAAATCTCAACAGATGTAACCACCACGAGACATGTTTCGGCCTGTTGGGCCTCATCAGTCGTGGGTAGGTTTGAACCAGCGACGTTGGAGCTAGAGGACGTGCAAGCATACCCTCTAACCACAAGGCCACCGGACCATCTGTTGAGAGCGTGAATTAGCCAGGAAGGCACTGCTTTAACGCAGGCACGTGGAGGGCGGACTGCTTTCTGCAATCACTTAATACCGCATCCGAGATTGAGGCGCTTCACGCAGGCGATACTCATTACATGTTTAGACAAGTAACCTGGCAATTGATAAATTTATCAAATCTCAACAGATGTAACCACCACGAGACATGTTTCGGCCTGTTGGGCCTCATCAGTCGTGGGAAGGTTTGAACCAGCGACGTTGGAGCTAGAGGACGTGCAAGCATACCCTCTAACCACAAGGCCACCGGACCATCTGTTGAGAGCGTGAATTAGCCAGGAAGGCACTGCTTTAACGCAGGCACGTGGAGGGCGGACTGCTTTCTGCAATCACTTAATACCGCATCCGAGATTGAGGCGCTTCACGCAGGCGATACTCATTACATGTTTAGACAAGTAACCTGGCAATTGATAAATTTATCAAATCTCAACAGATGTGACCACCACGAGACATGTTTCGGCCTGTTGGGCCTCATCAGTCGTGGGTAGGTTTGAACCAGCGACGTTGGAGCTAGAGGACGTGCAAGCATAACCTCTAACCACAAGGCCACCGGACCATCTGTTGAGAGCGTGAATTAGCCAGGAAGGCACTGCTTTAACGCAGGCACGTGGAGGGCGGACTGCTTTCTGCAATCACTTAATACCGCATCCGAGATTGAGGCGCTTCACGCAGGCGATACTCATTACATGTTTAGACAAGTAACCTGGCAATTGATAAATTTATCAAATCTCAACAGATGTAACCACCACGAGACATGTTTCGGCCTGTTGGGCCTCATCAGTCGTGGGTAGGTTTGAACCAGCGACGTTGGAGCTAGAGGACGTGCAAGCATACCCTCTAACCACAAGGCCACCGGACCATCTGTTGAGAGCGTGAATTAGCCAGGAAGGCACTGCTTTAACGCAGGCACGTGGAGGGCGGACTGCTTTCTGCAATCACTTAATACCGCATCCGAGATTGAGGCGCTTCACGCAGGCGATACTCATTACATGTTTAGACAAGTAACCTGGCAATTGATAAATTTATCAAATCTCAACAGATGTGACCACCACGAGACATGTTTCGGCCTGTTGGGCCTCATCAGTCGTGGGTAGGTTTGAACCAGCGACGTTGGAGCTAGAGGACGTGCAAGCATACCCTCTAACCACAAGGCCACCGGACCATCTGTTGAGAGCGTGAATTAGCCAGGAAGGCACTGCTTTAACGCAGGCACGTGGAGGGCGGACTGCTTTCTGCAATCACTTAATACCGCATCCGAGATTGAGGCGCTTCACGCAGGCGCTACTCATTACATGTTTAGACAAGTAACCTGGCAATTGATAAATTTATCAAATCTCAACAGATGTAACCACCACGAGACATGTTTCGGCCTGTTGGGCCTCATCAGTCGTGGGTAGGTTTGAACCAGCGACGTTGGAGCTAGAGGACGTGCAAGCATACCCTCTAACCACAAGGCCACCGGACCATCTGTTGAGAGCGTGAATTAGCCAGGAAGGCACTGCTTTAACGCAGGCACGTGGAGGGCGGACTGCTTTCTGCAATCACTTAATACCGCATCCGAGATTGAGGCGCTTCACGCAGGCGATACTCATTACATGTTTAGACAAGTAACCTGGCAATTGATAAATTTATCAAATCTCAACAGATGTAACCACCACGAGACATGTTTCGGCCTGTTGGGCCTCATCAGTCGTGGGTAGGTTTGAACCAGCGACGTTGGAGCTAGAGGACGTGCAAGCATACCCTCTAACCACAAGGCCACCGGACCATCTGTTGAGAGCGTGAATTAGCCAGGAAGGCACTGCTTTAACGCAGGCACGTGGAGGGCGGACTGCTTTCTGCAATCACTTAATACCGCATCCGAGATTGAGGCGCTTCACGCAGGCGATACTCATTACATGTTTAGACAAGTAACCTGGCAATTGATAAATTTATCAAATCTCAACAGATGTAACCACCACGAGACATGTTTCGGCCTGTTGGGCCTCATCAGTCGTGGGTAGGTTTGAACCAGCGACGTTGGAGCTAGAGGACGTGCAAGCATACCCTCTAACCACAAGGCCACCGGACCATCTGTTGAGAGCGTGAATTAGCCAGGAAGGCACTGCTTTAACGCAGGCACGTGGAGGGCGGACTGCTTTCTGCAATCACTTAATACCGCATCCGAGATTGAGGCGCTTCACGCAGGCGATACTCATTACATGTTTAGACAAGTAACCTGGCAATTGATAAATTTATCAAATCTCAACAGATGTAACCACCACGAGACATGTTTCGGCCTGTTGGGCCTCATCAGTCGTGGGTAGGTTTGAACCAGCGACGTTGGAGCTAGAGGACGTGCAAGCATACCCTCTAACCACAAGGCCACCGGACCATCTGTTGAGAGCGTGAATTAGCCAGGAAGGCACTGCTTTAACGCAGGCACGTGGAGGGCGGACTGCTTTCTGCAATCACTTAATACCGCATCCGAGATTGAGGCGCTTCACGCAGGCGATACTCATTACATGTTTAGACAAGTAACCTGGCAATTGATAAATTTATCAAATCTCAACAGATGTGACCACCACGAGACATGTTTCGGCCTGTTGGGCCTCATCAGTCGTGGGTAGGTTTGAACCAGCGACGTTGGAGCTAGAGGACGTGCAAGCATACCCTCTAACCACAAGGCCACCGGACCATCTGTTGAGAGCGTGAATTAGCCAGGAAGGCACTGCTTTAACGCAGGCACGTGGAGGGCGGACTGCTTTCTGCAATCACTTAATACCGCATCCGAGATTGAGGCGCTTCACGCAGGCGATACTCATTACATGTTTAGACAAGTAACCTGGCAATTGATAAATTTATCAAATCTCAACAGATGTAACCACCACGAGACATGTTTCGGCCTGTTGGGCCTCATCAGTCGTGGGTAGGTTTGAACCAGCGACGTTGGAGCTAGAGGACGTGCAAGCATACCCTCTAACCACAAGGCCACCGGACCATCTGTTGAGAGCGTGAATTAGCCAGGAAGGCACTGCTTTAACGCAGGCACGTGGAGGGCGGACTGCTTTCTGCAATCACTTAATACCGCATCCGAGATTGAGGCGCTTCACGCAGGCGATACTCATTACATGTTTAGACAAGTAACCTGGCAATTGATAAATTTATCAAATCTCAACAGATGTAACCACCACGAGACATGTTTCGGCCTGTTGGGCCTCATCAGTCGTGGGTAGGTTTGAACCAGCGACGTTGGAGCTAGAGGACGTGCAAGCATACCCTCTAACCACAAGGCCACCGGACCATCTGTTGAGAGCGTGAATTAGCCAGGAAGGCACTGCTTTAACGCAGGCACGTGGAGGGCGGACTGCTTTCTGCAATCACTTAATACCGCATCCGAGATTGAGGCGCTTCACGCAGGCGATACTCATTACATGTTTAGACAAGTAACCTGGCAATTGATAAATTTATCAAATCTCAACAGATGTAACCACCACGAGACATGTTTCGGCCTGTTGGGCCTCATCAGTCGTGGGTAGGTTTGAACCAGCGACGTTGGAGCTAGAGGACGTGCAAGCATACCCTCTAACCACAAGGCCACCGGACCATCTGTTGAGAGCGTGAATTAGCCAGGAAGGCACTGCTTTAACGCAGGCACGTGGAGGGCGGACTGCTTTCTGCAATCACTTAATACCGCATCCGAGATTGAGGCGCTTCACGCAGGCGATACTCATTACATGTTTAGACAAGTAACCTGGCAATTGATAAATTTATCAAATCTCAACAGATGTAACCACCACGAGACATGTTTCGGCCTGTTGGGCCTCATCAGTCGTGGGTAGGTTTGAACCAGCGACGTTGGAGCTAGAGGACGTGCAAGCATACCCTCTAACCACAAGGCCACCGGACCATCTGTTGAGAGCGTGAATTAGCCAGGAAGGCACTGCTTTAACGCAGGCACGTGGAGGGCGGACTGCTTTCTGCAATCACTTAATACCGCATCCGAGATTGAGGCGCTTCACGCAGGCGATACTCATTACATGTTTAGACAAGTAACCTGGCAATTGATAAATTTATCAAATCTCAACAGATGTAACCACCACGAGACATGTTTCGGCCTGTTGGGCCTCATCAGTCGTGGGTAGGTTTGAACCAGCGACGTTGGAGCTAGAGGACGTGCAAGCATACCCTCTAACCACAAGGCCACCGGACCATCTGTTGAGAGCGTGAATTAGCCAGGAAGGCACTGCTTTAACGCAGGCACGTGGAGGGCGGACTGCTTTCTGCAATCACTTAATACCGCATCCGAGATTGAGGCGCTTCACGCAGGCGATACTCATTACATGTTTAGACAAGTAACCTGGCAATTGATAAATTTATCAAATCTCAACAGATGTAACCACCACGAGACATGTTTCGGCCTGTTGGGCCTCATCAGTCGTGGGTAGGTTTGAACCAGCGACGTTGGAGCTAGAGGACGTGCAAGCATACCCTCTAACCACAAGGCCACCGGACCATCTGTTGAGAGCGTGAATTAGCCAGGAAGGCACTGCTTTAACGCAGGCACGTGGAGGGCGGACTGCTTTCTGCAATCACTTAATACCGCATCCGAGATTGAGGCGCTTCACGCAGGCGATACTCATTACATGTTTAGACAAGTAACCTGGCAATTGATAAATTTATCAAATCTCAACAGATGTAACCACCACGAGACATGTTTCGGCCTGTTGGGCCTCATCAGTCGTGGGTAGGTTTGAACCAGCGACGTTGGAGCTAGAGGACGTGCAAGCATACCCTCTAACCACAAGGCCACCGGACCATCTGTTGAGAGCGTGAATTAGCCAGGAAGGCACTGCTTTAACGCAGGCACGTGGAGGGCGGACTGCTTTCTGCAATCACTTAATACCGCATCCGAGATTGAGGCGCTTCACGCAGGCGATACTCATTACATGTTTAGACAAGTAACCTGGCAATTGATAAATTTATCAAATCTCAACAGATGTAACCACCACGAGACATGTTTCGGCCTGTTGGGCCTCATCAGTCGTGGGTAGGTTTGAACCAGCGACGTTGGAGCTAGAGGACGTGCAAGCATACCCTCTAACCACAAGGCCACCGGACCATCTGTTGAGAGCGTGAATTAGCCAGGAAGGCACTGCTTTAACGCAGGCACGTGGAGGGCGGACTGCTTTCTGCAATCACTTAATACCGCATCCGAGATTGAGGCGCTTCACGCAGGCGATACTCATTACATGTTTAGACAAGTAACCTGGCAATTGATAAATTTATCAAATCTCAACAGATGTAACCACCACGAGACATGTTTCGGCCTGTTGGGCCTCATCAGTCGTGGGTAGGTTTGAACCAGCGACGTTGGAGCTAGAGGACGTGCAAGCATACCCTCTAACCACAAGGCCACCGGACCATCTGTTGAGAGCGTGAATTAGCCAGGAAGGCACTGCTTTAACGCAGGCACGTGGAGGGCGGACTGCTTTCTGCAATCACTTAATACCGCATCCGAGATTGAGGCGCTTCACGCAGGCGATACTCATTACATGTTTAGACAAGTAACCTGGCAATTGATAAATTTATCAAATCTCAACAGATGTAACCACCACGAGACATGTTTCGGCCTGTTGGGCCTCATCAGTCGTGGGTAGGTTTGAACCAGCGACGTTGGAGCTAGAGGACGTGCAAGCATACCCTCTAACCACAAGGCCACCGGACCATCTGTTGAGAGCGTGAATTAGCCAGGAAGGCACTGCTTTAACGCAGGCACGTGGAGGGCGGACTGCTTTCTGCAATCACTTAATACCGCATCCGAGATTGAGGCGCTTCACGCAGGCGATACTCATTACATGTTTAGACAAGTAACCTGGCAATTGATAAATTTATCAAATCTCAACAGATGTAACCACCACGAGACATGTTTCGGCCTGTTGGGCCTCATCAGTCGTGGGTAGGTTTGAACCAGCGACGTTGGAGCTAGAGGACGTGCAAGCATACCCTCTAACCACAAGGCCACCGGACCATCTGTTGAGAGCGTGAATTAGCCAGGAAGGCACTGCTTTAACGCAGGCACGTGGAGGGCGGACTGCTTTCTGCAATCACTTAATACCGCATCCGAGATTGAGGCGCTTCACGCAGGCGATACTCATTACATGTTTAGACAAGTAACCTGGCAATTGATAAATTTATCAAATCTCAACAGATGTAACCACCACGAGACATGTTTCGGCCTGTTGGGCCTCATCAGTCGTGGGTAGGTTTGAACCAGCGACGTTGGAGCTAGAGGACGTGCAAGCATACCCTCTAACCACAAGGCCACCGGACCATCTGTTGAGAGCGTGAATTAGCCAGGAAGGCACTGCTTTAACGCAGGCACGTGGAGGGCGGACTGCTTTCTGCAATCACTTAATACCGCATCCGAGATTGAGGCGCTTCACGCAGGCGATACTCATTACATGTTTAGACAAGTAACCTGGCAATTGATAAATTTATCAAATCTCAACAGATGTAACCACCACGAGACATGTTTCGGCCTGTTGGGCCTCATCAGTCGTGGGTAGGTTTGAACCAGCGACGTTGGAGCTAGAGGACGTGCAAGCATACCCTCTAACCACAAGGCCACCGGACCATCTGTTGAGAGCGTGAATTAGCCAGGAAGGCACTGCTTTAACGCAGGCACGTGGAGGGCGGACTGCTTTCTGCAATCACTTAATACCGCATCCGAGATTGAGGCGCTTCACGCAGGCGCTACTCATTACATGTTTAGACAAGTAACCTGGCAATTGATAAATTTATCAAATCTCAACAGATGTAACCACCACGAGACATGTTTCGGCCTGTTGGGCCTCATCAGTCGTGGGTAGGTTTGAACCAGCGACGTTGGAGCTAGAGGACGTGCAAGCATACCCTCTAACCACAAGGCCACCGGACCATCTGTTGAGAGCGTGAATTAGCCAGGAAGGCACTGCTTTAACGCAGGCACGTGGAGGGCGGACTGCTTTCTGCAATCACTTAATACCGCATCCGAGATTGAGGCGCTTCACGCAGGCGATACTCATTACATGTTTAGACAAGTAACCTGGCAATTGATAAATTTATCAAATCTCAACAGATGTAACCACCACGAGACATGTTTCGGCCTGTTGGGCCTCATCAGTCGTGGGTAGGTTTGAACCAGCGACGTTGGAGCTAGAGGACGTGCAAGCATACCCTCTAACCACAAGGCCACCGGACCATCTGTTGAGAGCGTGAATTAGCCAGGAAGGCACTGCTTTAACGCAGGCACGTGGAGGGCGGACTGCTTTCTGCAATCACTTAATACCGCATCCGAGATTGAGGCGCTTCACGCAGGCGATACTCATTACATGTTTAGACAAGTAACCTGGCAATTGATAAATTTATCAAATCTCAACAGATGTAACCACCACGAGACATGTTTCGGCCTGTTGGGCCTCATCAGTCGTGGGTAGGTTTGAACCAGCGACGTTGGAGCTAGAGGACGTGCAAGCATACCCTCTAACCACAAGGCCACCGGACCATCTGTTGAGAGCGTGAATTAGCCAGGAAGGCACTGCTTTAACGCAGGCACGTGGAGGGCGGACTGCTTTCTGCAATCACTTAATACCGCATCCGAGATTGAGGCGCTTCACGCAGGCGATACTCATTACATGTTTAGACAAGTAACCTGGCAATTGATAAATTTATCAAATCTCAACAGATGTAACCACCACGAGACATGTTTCGGCCTGTTGGGCCTCATCAGTCGTGGGTAGGTTTGAACCAGCGACGTTGGAGCTAGAGGACGTGCAAGCATACCCTCTAACCACAAGGCCACCGGACCATCTGTTGAGAGCGTGAATTAGCCAGGAAGGCACTGCTTTAACGCAGGCACGTGGAGGGCGGACTGCTTTCTGCAATCACTTAATACCGCATCCGAGATTGAGGCGCTTCACGCAGGCGATACTCATTACATGTTTAGACAAGTAACCTGGCAATTGATAAATTTATCAAATCTCAACAGATGTAAC
This sequence comes from Prostheceraeus crozeri, assembly GCA_907163375.1. Classification (NCBI taxonomy): domain Eukaryota; kingdom Metazoa; phylum Platyhelminthes; order Polycladida; family Euryleptidae; genus Prostheceraeus; species Prostheceraeus crozeri. Next base: position 4,394 of record CAJQUW010006143.1, on the reverse strand, counting down.
CACCACGAGACATGTTTCGGCCTGTTGGGCCTCATCAGTCGTGGGTAGGTTTGAACCAGCGACGTTGGAGCTAGAGGACGTGCAAGCATACCCTCTAACCACAAGGCCACCGGACCATCTGTTGAGAGCGTGAATTAGCCAGGAAGGCACTGCTTTAACGCAGGCACGTGGAGGGCGGACTGCTTTCTGCAATCACTTAATACCGCATCCGAGATTGAGGCGCTTCACGCAGGCGATACTCATTACATGTTTAGACAAGTAACCTGGCAATTGATAAATTTATCAAATCTCAACAGATGTAACCACCACGAGACATGTTTCGGCCTGTTGGGCCTCATCAGTCGTGGGTAGGTTTGAACCAGCGACGTTGGAGCTAGAGGACGTGCAAGCATACCCTCTAACCACAAGGCCATCGGACCATCTGTTGAGAGCGTGAATTAGCCAGGAAGGCACTGCTTTAACGCAGGCACGTGGAGGGCGGACTGCTTTCTGCAATCACTTAATACCGCATCCGAGATTGAGGCGCTTCACGCAGGCGATACTCATTACATGTTTAGACAAGTAACCTGGCAATTGATAAATTTATCAAATCTCAACAGATGTAACCACCACGAGACATGTTTCGGCCTGTTGGGCCTCATCAGTCGTGGGTAGGTTTGAACCAGCGACGTTGGAGCTAGAGGACGTGCAAGCATACCCTCTAACCACAAGGCCACCGGACCATCTGTTGAGAGCGTGAATTAGCCAGGAAGGCACTGCTTTAACGCAGGCACGTGGAGGGCGGACTGCTTTCTGCAATCACTTAATACCGCATCCGAGATTGAGGCGCTTCACGCAGGCGATACTCATTACATGTTTAGACAAGTAACCTGGCAATTGATAAATTTATCAAATCTCAACAGATGTAACCACCACGAGACATGTTTCGGCCTGTTGGGCCTCATCAGTCGTGGGTAGGTTTGAACCAGCGACGTTGGAGCTAGAGGACGTGCAAGCATACCCTCTAACCACAAGGCCACCGGACCATCTGTTGAGAGCGTGAATTAGCCAGGAAGGCACTGCTTTAACGCAGGCACGTGGAGGGCGGACTGCTTTCTGCAATCACTTAATACCGCATCCGAGATTGAGGCGCTTCACGCAGGCGATACTCATTACATGTTTAGACAAGTAACCTGGCAATTGATAAATTTATCAAATCTCAACAGATGTAACCACCACGAGACATGTTTCGGCCTGTTGGGCCTCATCAGTCGTGGGTAGGTTTGAACCAGCGACGTTGGAGCTAGAGGACGTGCAAGCATACCCTCTAACCACAAGGCCACCGGACCATCTGTTGAGAGCGTGAATTAGCCAGGAAGGCACTGCTTTAACGCAGGCACGTGGAGGGCGGACTGCTTTCTGCAATCACTTAATACCGCATCCGAGATTGAGGCGCTTCACGCAGGCGATACTCATTACATGTTTAGACAAGTAACCTGGCAATTGATAAATTTATCAAATCTCAACAGATGTAACCACCACGAGACATGTTTCGGCCTGTTGGGCCTCATCAGTCGTGGGTAGGTTTGAACCAGCGACGTTGGAGCTAGAGGACGTGCAAGCATACCCTCTAACCACAAGGCCACCGGACCATCTGTTGAGAGCGTGAATTAGCCAGGAAGGCACTGCTTTAACGCAGGCACGTGGAGGGCGGACTGCTTTCTGCAATCACTTAATACCGCATCCGAGATTGAGGCGCTTCACGCAGGCGATACTCATTACATGTTTAGACAAGTAACCTGGCAATTGATAAATTTATCAAATCTCAACAGATGTAACCACCACGAGACATGTTTCGGCCTGTTGGGCCTCATCAGTCGTGGGTAGGTTTGAACCAGCGACGTTGGAGCTAGAGGACGTGCAAGCATACCCTCTAACCACAAGGCCACCGGACCATCTGTTGAGAGCGTGAATTAGCCAGGAAGGCACTGCTTTAACGCAGGCACGTGGAGGGCGGACTGCTTTCTGCAATCACTTAATACCGCATCCGAGATTGAGGCGCTTCACGCAGGCGATACTCATTACATGTTTAGACAAGTAACCTGGCAATTGATAAATTTATCAAATCTCAACAGATGTAACCACCACGAGACATGTTTCGGCCTGTTGGGCCTCATCAGTCGTGGGTAGGTTTGAACCAGCGACGTTGGAGCTAGAGGACGTGCAAGCATACCCTCTAACCACAAGGCCACCGGACCATCTGTTGAGAGCGTGAATTAGCCAGGAAGGCACTGCTTTAACGCAGGCACGTGGAGGGCGGACTGCTTTCTGCAATCACTTAATACCGCATCCGAGATTGAGGCGCTTCACGCAGGCGATACTCATTACATGTTTAGACAAGTAACCTGGCAATTGATAAATTTATCAAATCTCAACAGATGTAACCACCACGAGACATGTTTCGGCCTGTTGGGCCTCATCAGTCGTGGGTAGGTTTGAACCAGCGACGTTGGAGCTAGAGGACGTGCAAGCATACCCTCTAACCACAAGGCCACCGGACCATCTGTTGAGAGCGTGAATTAGCCAGGAAGGCACTGCTTTAACGCAGGCACGTGGAGGGCGGACTGCTTTCTGCAATCACTTAATACCGCATCCGAGATTGAGGCGCTTCACGCAGGCGCTACTCATTACATGTTTAGACAAGTAACCTGGCAATTGATAAATTTATCAAATCTCAACAGATGTAACCACCACGAGACATGTTTCGGCCTGTTGGGCCTCATCAGTCGTGGGTAGGTTTGAACCAGCGACGTTGGAGCTAGAGGACGTGCAAGCATACCCTCTAACCACAAGGCCACCGGACCATCTGTTGAGAGCGTGAATTAGCCAGGAAGGCACTGCTTTAACGCAGGCACGTGGAGGGCGGACTGCTTTCTTTGCTGGCAATCACTTAATACCGCATCCGAGATTGAGGCGCTTCACGCAGGCGATACTCATTACATGTTTAGACAAGTAACCTGGCAATTGATAAATTTATCAAATCTCAACAGATGTAACCACCACGAGACATGTTTCGGCCTGTTGGGCCTCATCAGTCGTGGGTAGGTTTGAACCAGCGACGTTGGAGCTAGAGGACGTGCAAGCATACCCTCTAACCACAAGGCCACCGGACCATCTGTTGAGAGCGTGAATTAGCCAGGAAGGCACTGCTTTAACGCAGGCACGTGGAGGGCGGACTGCTTTCTGCAATCACTTAATACCGCATCCGAGATTGAGGCGCTTCACGCAGGCGCTACTCATTACATGTTTAGACAAGTAACCTGGCAATTGATAAATTTATCAAATCTCAACAGATGTGACCACCACGAGACATGTTTCGGCCTGTTGGGCCTCATCAGTCGTGGGTAGGTTTGAACCAGCGACGTTGGAGCTAGAGGACGTGCAAGCATACCCTCTAACACAAGGCCACCGGACCATCTGTTGAGAGCGTGAATTAGCCAGGAAGGCACTGCTTTAACGCAGGCACGTGGAGGGCGGACTGCTTTCTGCAATCACTTAATACCGCATCCGAGATTGAGGCGCTTCACGCAGGCGATACTCATTACATGTTTAGACAAGTAACCTGGCAATTGATAAATTTATCAAATCTCAACAGATGTAACCACCACGAGACATGTTTCGGCCTGTTGGGCCTCATCAGTCGTGGGTAGGTTTGAACCAGCGACGTTGGAGCTAGAGGACGTGCAAGCATACCCTCTAACCACAAGGCCACCGGACCATCTGTTGAGAGCGTGAATTAGCCAGGAAGGCACTGCTTTAACGCAGGCACGTGGAGGGCGGACTGCTTTCTGCAATCACTTAATACCGCATCCGAGATTGAGGCGCTTCACGCAGGCGCTACTCATTACATGTTTAGACAAGTAACCTGGCAATTGATAAATTTATCAAATCTCAACAGATGTAACCACCACGAGACATGTTTCGGCCTGTTGGGCCTCATCAGTCGTGGGTAGGTTTGAACCAGCGACGTTGGAGCTAGAGGACGTGCAAGCATACCCTCTAACCACAAGGCCACCGGACCATCTGTTGAGAGCGTGAATTAGCCAGGAAGGCACTGCTTTAACGCAGGCACGTGGAGGGCGGACTGCTTTCTGCAATACAAATAATACCGCATGGCCGAGATTGAGGGCGCTTTCACGCAGGCGCTACTCATTACACTGTTTAGACAAGTAACCTGGCAATTGATAAATTTATCAAATCTCAACAGGATGGGACCACCACGAGACATGTTTTCGGCTTCTGATGGGCCTCATCAGTTCGTGGTAGGTAGGTTTGAAACACGGACGTTGGGAGTGCACTAGAGACGTGTCATGCAACCCTCTAACCACATGGCACACTGCACCGGACCAATCTGT
>CAJQUW010006142.1:0-17680 GCA_907163375.1 Prostheceraeus crozeri | reverse complement strand
AGTAGTATGTTTAGGACATGCTTTTGTAATTTCAACCAGCGTTCGTCTTTGTACGCATGTTCAGTGAAGGACATCGATTAGATGCATGAAACCAAATTTAAAATTCAGTACTTTCTTTAGACCAAGTTGTTTAATTAACAATCTTAATGCTGATGAATTAAATTTCTTATAAACTCAAATATGCCATACAGATTTCCTCAATTTGAGTTATACTGCACCAAGACAGTCGCATGTCTTAATGATAAAATTGAGGCATTTAATTAACATCTTCATCCGGTATTTAACCTCTTCAATACATTTCAAAGTGCTTTTCTTTAAACAAGAGAAGGGCTTCCAGTGAAAAGTGTTCTCTGCGTATTCATTTTCCTGAATTTTTGTCCCACAGAGCGATGGACATCATCAGAGGTAGCAAATACGATCGAAATTGGAAGCAGGTTAAGATTTTCGGAAAATATTGGATTTTCTATGCTTTCTCTGATAAAGCGAAAACTGCTAAGTCTAAAGCCATGACTTTTCCTTGGCAAGGAAAGTCTTCATAAGATTCCACCAAAGAATACGGCTCTAGACTTAGTACTTCTCATTTAATCAAAGAAAATACAGACAAATGCCCTTTTCCCGAAAACCTCAATCTGCTAACTATTGGATTTACAAGTGTTTCCTTTGATACTGTCTAACAGGGACCGAGTAGAACTTGGCAGACGTGCAGATTCTCAGCAGTCATAGGTTGTTGCTACACATCATTCAGTGAAAGTCTCATTTTCAGCCTCTTTCCCAGAAAAATCATGCTGGTGACCGGAGGAGTTTGTTACTTTAAGATAAGTCAAGCATTTTCAATGACAGGATGCACAACCAACTTCAAAATACTAAGAAAAAGAAAATTGTGTTATAGTGTCCACTATAGAGTGCAATCAATTTCAATAACATCAAATTTCCATCAAATGATTGATTATTGAGCTTACATTATCATTCACGAATTCATGTGTCACACCACGAAATTGTGAGACGTTTCTTTGAAGCAGCTTGACAATCATTGACATTTTATGCCTTCTCCTTAAGTTAAATGACATGAAAATACAGTTGTCCGGAAAATCCTGTATCGTCGAGAAAATGTGAATAACAGCTAAGCTGCACATATAGAACGATTTTATTTTCTTGTTTTAAAGTTTCCCTCTCAGCTTTGATTTTTCTAACCCTAATCGGTATACACTTTTCAAATAACTTCTACGTTGTGCATGGTTGCATTTGTAACAATTCAAAACAATGGTAGTCAGCGTAGCAGATGAACTGAAAATTTATAATATGAATATGAATCTTCGATGACTTCAGAATTTATTACGACTAGAAAGCACACTTAGCTATGCAGTGAGTCCTTTTATTCTTTCTCACTAATTACAGAAATAGAACGCAAAACTTGAAGCGGCATATAGTTATAGGCCAACTATATGTGTGCGCTTTACAAAAGTAACTTTCATTGATTTCAAAAGCAAAAAAGGAGTAGTAACCCCGTGGCAATTTCAAGCGCAAAATGTGAAAGGATGAGTCATCATGCTGACTCAGCCCCCCCTGGAAGGAAGGGAGAGCGCCAAGGATGTGTTGGGAGGAATGGGTCCGTGAGGAGAAAACTGGTCCTTACCCCCCCCCCCCCCGGGAAGGAAGGGAGGAGGAGTGATGAGGCAAGGGGTGGAATCTCGGAAGGATAGAGTGAGAAAAGGCGCGTTTTGGTGGTTTTGGGATGAGAAAGGTTGGAATTCGGCATGAAGGAGACCTCGGATGGGAAAACGGAGTGCAGATTCGGACTCTACGTGAAATTTTGGGTCTAGGAACGTCTTCCCAACTCAATCGGAGAGAAAAAGTTCTGATGACCCCCCCTCCTGTCAAACTTCCAACTTTGGTTCCAGAGATCGTAGAAAGTCGTGCAATTAGCTAATTTGAAAAGCCAAAAGTGAGAATAATGCAGTGGAAAGCTCATTTGGTCCACTTTTTCCTGGCTTGAGGGAGAATTATTCCTTTATACTGTCTGGACAGCCGTACGAAGAGCCGGGCCGAACCGATCCGTACCGTGGTAGAGAGCCGGAGCCGCCGAGTTGTGTAAGTACCGCGCCTGTGTAGATCCGGAGAGACGATCGGACTCATTGTAACAGCCAGAACCGCCGCGGCTCCGAACCCTGGTGTGAGACGAGCATCGCACCTTCTTCACATTGGCCACGCCGAACAGTTGCTAAGAAATGCGAGTGAAAGGAGTACGCTCTTCCAGTCATCTTCGTCAGCGCATTGTCCTATTATGTATTGACTAGAATGTTGCCAAGCATTCTATGTCTGCTAGCCAACTATTCACATCTTAAATCCCATTTATCGTTCGCTTCAATTCAGAAAGAATGAATGAAACTGAATTTGAATTTACTCAAGCTCAATCAATGTTTGAGAAACTTCATTCAACCTAGTAATTCATGCGTCCAAAGTGAAGAACTCAGAAAGTTTGACTTGATGAAGCTGTCCGTGCGAAGTAATTCAACTCCTGAATGAAAAAGTTTTAGTCTAATGAGAAATTGCGAAAGAAATGAAAAGTTTCGAAGGAATGTATTCAATTTCATTAGAAAATAATTAGAGAAGCGGTGTCTTCAAGACTGTCGAAGACACTGCCATTGACAAGTTCGAAAGACGAATAGAGGGGAAAGATCGTTTCTAGCTGGCAGCCAAAGCTTGCACAAGCTCGTCCTGAAGAAGTGATAAGTTTGATGTCATTCAGATCAAAGTTCAGTCTGCGAAAGTCCTGGATTATTTCCAAAGAGCAAGCTGCGAAGAAAAACCCACTTACTGGAAAAATGCGACCGTCAAAGACTCATTTTGCTATTGAAATATGCCAACTGATATGAGAACGAATGGAACAAGTCGGTTCACCTTGAACGAAGAGTTCGTGTTTACAACGAATAGCCTGGAGAGGCAAAGAAAGGAAATGTCAGAACGCGTCCTGAGAATACAAGATTTCCTTTCCAATATTACGTATGGTTTTATTTTAACGTGCCACTGGACACAATATGGTGCAGGATGTTCTAAAATCAAAAAATGTGCATTTGTATTTTTCCTTGATTTTTGTGCATTATAGCAGAATGTAGTCAGGGCCAATAAGTAAATGAAAAACGTAGCAGAAAGTGGAGTGGATGGCAAGATATGATGAATGATTATTACATAACTTACGTCACAATAGGGAAATATTAAGACATGACTTGTTGAAAATTGAAATTTGCAAAGAGATTGACCTTTGTGATTGCTCGTCAACTGTGAGGCCTAACTGTTGGCTGCACTGTACTCTAGGTGCACATTTGGAGAGATCTGTTTGTCCTATACGTCAGTGCGCCATTATCTTTGTCTGGAGGCCAAGGTGATGCGGTGCGCTGCTACTGCCGCTGCCTTTATGAATTGGTATTTGCAAAACTTATAAATGCACTTGCAGATCTAGCACAGAACATACATGTGCATGTGATTCAAGCAGAGAAACTGTTAGACAGTCATGAAACACATTTCGTAAGACACCGAGTCATGGACAAAGAAGGGAAGTTTTTTGAATGTAGGCTACATGTATGCCATGACTTGTAACTTGCAAGTTTTGCATGCTGCATGCGAATCATCTAGCTCAAAGGTGGGCAGACGTTTCTAGTAGCTGACCACATCATGGATCTGATTAGCTTTGTGGTCAGCCAATTCTGCAGCAGACTGCTATAGAAATCAGAACTATTGAAATGACACTACTGTGAGGAGAAGACCTCTGCATCCTTTTAACAAAATATGAAAACCAAAGCCAATGCTTTATGTGCACATTTGTTATCAAGAACGATGCCTAACCAACATTTTAACCTGTGGTTTGTTTTACCATTTCCAAAATATTCTGTTCTCATTGAAACATGTGCTTTGGTGCTTTTCCGCAAGTTTACCACAGGGATGAATATAGAGTTTCCAGAAACATCAACCATGCACAGAAACTGTACCCACAAGTCTGCACAGGAGCAAGACTTCGGAAAGCTCAAATACTTGATACTTGCTTTAATCCGTGGAAAATATTGCAAAAGTACCGGCAGTCTTAACAAAGGAAATCTGCTGATCTATAACCAAATCTGCATTTAAAACATTTTACAAAATCTAGGTAAATACACAATAAATTGGGACTGTATTGATAGAAAATTCTATAATATATACGATGCGTCAGGGCTGAAACCGGCCGGAATAATCACAACCAGCCAGCTGTGGTTGACAACGTACAACGTCAATCAAAATTGATCGCATGCCGCTAACTTCAGACAATGTTCTACCATCCTCTGTCAAGTGCTCAGGCAGTAGGCGCTACTGGTACTACATGTGGTTGCATTGAAATCCAATCATTCATTCTAGCTCCTCGAGATTATTGTAATTATTCGAGATATGAAACAATCTTTCGATCAATAGGCTAAGGAATACACAATTCTTACAAAATTCATACAGTTAACCAAACGACAAGATATCATAGTCATTACAGCAACACAACAAAAATCAAGCTCCTTTTTCTTTTGAGGTCGATTTCTATTAGCGCTAAATTTATGCAGAAGTTGGCGACACTTAGGCGTCCCGCGCTTTCAAAGGTCGATAGAAACAAGGTGGAACCTAAAAGAAAGCGCAGCTTGATATTTGCTTTGCTGCTATAAAAATTCTTGTAGGCTAGAATATAGGATTCTGAAAACTTTATTTGAGATAAAGTACGTTTAATTACATGCATAAGTTAGTAATGTTTTTCCTACTTAAGAAACAGCTTGCAACAGTGTTTGAATAATTGTTGAATAAGTTATCACTAACAGATGATTCTCCAAACATTTGTTAGTGAGAGAGGATCGAGGAGTTCGTTGAGTTCCGTTGGCAGCCTACTTCTCATGGCGCATCAGCGACAGACTGTGCCTAGCACGAGAGCAAAACATAGGTGCCGAGCGTTTACATGCTAATCGCATTTACACATTTAGGCTATAATAGATGGCTACACTCGTACGACCTAAGTTCCCATGCTTCATTCAAGAGAAAGCAATTATGTCCTACTTTTGTAGACGTTGTAGCACTAGATTTTCCTTAAACGACCCTGCACACGAATCCCTGCCGAACAGAACCTCGATTATCTTTGAGAAGTGACCAACGTAATGATGCAATCGTCAATAATTGACAACCGCAATCTTAAAAAAACATACACCCTAGTTATTTCTTCTTCTTCATTCCAGGTAAAAACTGTGAATCTTAGACTCCTTATTATTTTGAAATTAGGGGGTGGAGTTTTTTAACAAAACAATTTTCAAAGTACTAAGAAACTTTCTTTTCAATCTGCAGCTCACAAAATATGTGTAATAAAGTTGAAATTACTTACTCTCATAATGAAAAACTTGCTTCAGTAAATGTTTCAATTCTTTGGCTAGTTGTGAGTGGAGATTTCATCCAGTAGCTTTATCTGTAGACCAACTGTAACAACAGTCCATTGTACAACTAACAACCGTCCCTCTCCCTAAATAATTCCAATACAAACAGTGTCAATTTTATTCCTTACAAATTCGTGTGAATAACACAGTGCTCATTTTGTAAACAATATTCCTAACATATAAATTTTTGAAATCGAATGAACAATAAAGTTAAACCGAGAAAGAAAAAATAAAGGAAGTAAAATAGCTTCTTGCCAGCAGGTGACTAGATTCAAGTTAATTCGATAAATTAATGTCACAGTACATTTTGCTTGTTTGTCCAATTGCCGTAGATGTGAATTGAAGAATTTCCAAATGATGAATTTAAACTTCGTCGACTCAGTCCCTTTATTCAACAAAACCTCCACAAATTAGTTAGAATTTACATTTCAAATGCATAACAACCGGACACAAAACAAATCGTAAATTAAAAGCAAAGCGCTTCACTTCTTACAAATACAACCGAGATACTCTCAAACTGATCTAACAAAATTGACAGACGCTGATAAATCGCATAACCTTAAAAGCTAAGCGGTTCATCGATGGTCGCTCAGTTCAAAACAAGTCAATGAGGTGATATATTGCACTTTTGTACAAATGTATTGAATAACAGGGTGTCCGCCGCAAATTTGAATGAAAATTTCCAGGTGTTTTTCCAGGATTATTTTCCAGGGTAAAAATTCATTTCCCCCCAGTTTTCCAGAGAAAATTTAATCCCAAAAGTCAGGGTCAAATTTGAACGAAAATTTCCGGACTTTCTGCAAGGAATTTTTACTCAAATGCACGCGTCAAATTTAGAGGAAAAATTCCGGGAAAAATCTACCCTAAGTTCTGTGGCTAAGGAGCTTACACACCATAAAATTAATATTATTGACGAAAAAAATTTGAAAAGTGGCGTGAAATTAGTTGAATTTTTATGGCGCAGTGTTCAAATAAAACATTTACCAATATATGCATCAGACGGCTACATTATATTGCTGGAAAAAAAATGAAAATACAATCGATCGTATTAAAAGCTTGCGGATTGAGGAGAACAAGATAGAAAAAGAGTATAATAAATAACGAAAAATATAAGACTTAACAATGAAATGTGACAATTAACGGAATTTCTATGAAATCCACTCTATAATAAAATGCAACAAGGTGAACGTCAGAGCGTCGTCATTCAGATAGGATCATTTGAACTGAATCATTGCTGCGTGAATCCCTGGAAGGTGGAAGACTAAGAGCCAGAAAAAGGAACATAATGGCTGATGTGCTGCATATGCATGAGAGTAATCACAATCAGAGAAGAATTGATCGAGGAAAGCTCATTGGCAGACGACGTGTCGGGAATAATATATCAACATATTGAAAACCTATTTGAAATGTGTTTGAAAATGTTCGATATTAGCCTCGGATCATTCGGAACAAGTCTGGTGCCTAAATGAAGTTTATATGTTCAGCACCATTTTGCGTCAGTAGATTCTGCCACATGTAAACAATCAAGTGTGTAATAGCCATTATCCTAGATTATACGGGACCTAGTTCACATACCACAACGACGTTAATGAGGGAGTCCTAAAAACAGCTCAAAGTCCACCATTAGTCCACACGAACGTTAATGCATGGAGTCTACAACCTCAGAGTCCACCAATCCACACGACGTTAATGAGGGAGTCTACACTCAGAGTCCACCATTTCCACACGACGATAAATGAGGGATGGCTACAACTCAGAGTCCACCATTTCCACACGACTTAAGAGGGAGTCTACAGCTCATAGTCCCCATTCCACAACGACGGTAATGAAGGTGTTTATACGGCTCCTAGTTTCATTCACCAATACCGCGCAGCGTTTATGAGGGAAATTAAACAGCTACTAATTCATCATACTGTACAACAATTAGAGTTCGACAACAGTTCATTTAGTTAAACCATAACACGCAAGTTTCGGTCTCATTCATGTTGTATAACGGTATGATAGGAGAGTTCAGTCAATGAAATATTCTAAAAACAAAAAGATTGTACAGAATGAAGCAATATTTGTAACAAAATAAGTAGAGATATGAAAAATTTTTTTTTTAAAATTTTTTCCCCCCTCCTGCTCACCCTTTCCCTTGCCTCTTATCTGCATCCCCCCCCCCCTCCTTCTTTTTTTTTTTTTTTTTCTTTCTCCTCTTTTTGGCCTCCTCTCCCATATTTCCCTTCCCCTGGAAAAATAGAAAACACATTCAACCATGGAGTGTGACTTTCATTCACAACTAGCAATTAGTGTTTTTGATTATGTCCAGGGCCTGGTGAATAGTCCTATGAGAAAAATTGGAAGGATTTTTTTTGGGCACAAAATTTGAGGAATGGAAACGGAGCCTAGTATGATAATGCAAGAAAAACTCCAAATTTAAGCACGGACTTTGGGCCAAACTTCCCAAGTCATGAAAGTCAAAACGAAGAAGGTAAACCCAGGGTTGACCACAAACACCCGGCACTTTAGAGAAGTTGTGTATGTTACAAAGGTTATGTCCTGCAAATCATCACCTCCCCCCGTTTCTCTCGCGTTCTTTACAAATCAATATTGTTGCCTCAAAGTATTATCTGCATAGAATGTGGTCCGAACAGAGGATTCATATCATGCTGCCTGATATCGCGGCTCTTGCATCACACGCTATCGTCTCCAATACAATGATACTTTCAGATTTGATACTGCGATTTTTTTGAATAGAGATATATCCTCAAGTACAAAGCATCTGGGGATTTGTAACGATTAAATTTTTACGGACTTTAGAGAAATTTGGGAGGAAGTAACCCATAAGTATAGAAAGCTTAAAATCGTTGACGAATGCTTGTACTTGAAAAAAGTCAGTAATTTATCATAAGGTATAGCCACATTACACACTAATTTATTAAATAATTACTTATGCTTACATAAGTTTTGGTGTGTTTTGATTACTTGTTAGCGTTTGATCAATCTCTCCCTATCTACATTCAAAATGAACATGAATTCTATTCCTCTCACTACACCACAACACAAAACAAGTGTCGGGAACAGGCTTGCCGTTAAGTTGTTGGTCTACATCTAGGCAAAGAGTGTAAGATGATCATCCTCTATTCGCATGAAGGTTGCGCCGAGAATATTGACAATCCACATCTTGCAAGTGGACCCAGTTGAAAATCTACCAACCCAGTACTATGTGTTCAATGTCTTAATAAATCTGATTCCGCATACAACGATAAGCAATGTGTGCGCTAGTTTCACACCAACCCTGTGTTCACAAATTATAAAACGATCTATAAGTGAATAATTCATCCAGGATAAATGTCGGTGAGCAGACCCTCTGGACAAACGTAGACTGCAAAAAGGACCATGGGATAGCAAAGCTTCATACGCTCCAACCCCCGCACGCTAGTGACCAGGAGGCATGTAGACACTAAATTTAGGGACCATACCGCTTTAACCAACCACCGTCGGAAGTTTTTCAGTTTCAGCGGAAATAAAATGGAGGAAGTGGAGTGAAACAAACGCATCAATTGATAAGAGCACTGAAATCCAAGTGGGCTGGGCTACCTATAGTTTATCATAAATGGATATAGAAGATCTATATCATAAGTTCTTAAAGAAGTGCAGCATGCAATTTAACAGCCAAATAGTCGCAGAAAAACATATAAAGAAGGTTGTGAACTAAGGTCAGATAATTAATGAAAATCATTGAATGTGCATTGTATTGTTGGAATTCTAAGGCAAGATTTATGATTTGGAATGACAATTGCTGACAGTGTTCAAATAATACAATTTCTGTTGGTTGATCGCAGTGTTTCACTCATTAAATAACGTGGAAGTATTGCACTACAGAGTATTCAACAGACATAACTTCGACCACTTCTCTGCTTAGCGAAAAATAAGTCCAGACGAACCGGAACATCTGCAAGCCCTGTAGCTTGCAGAAAATGAAAAACGACGTGAAACAAGATCAAAATTCAACGTAGCAAAGTGCTCAAGGTACAAAATCAAAAAACAAGCAACGACCTTGTTAATTTTTGATATGCGAAACCCCATAATTTAAAAAGAAAATCATTATTCCTAAATGTCCTAAAAATTTGAAAATGCTCACTATAAGGACAGGCAACGGTTCATCTCCTCCCCTCATGTGATAATGAATGGCGAGTAAGTCGTTTTCTTTTCAAAATTATGTTTATCACTCTATAATGAGAAGTTTCCTATTTAACAGTCCTTGCCCATCTGGATACTAAGATATGACAGATCTGTGTCCATCCAAAATATCAGTCTACTACACAGCGGGATTACACTATCCAAAATCTACTAAGTGTGTGAGAGAAAAATTATCAAGTTATAAATCATGAGTGATTCATGGTTAGCAGCATGGATGTAGGGTACATGTTACAGGATTCTATCTTAGCTTCTTGATTGGAAGTTTACACATCATCGCCACTCGCCAAAAAACAATACACTATCCTACATTTAGTCTGTAGTGTGTCATATTTGAGGAATTTTTGAGGATTTGAGGAATAATAAACAAATTAGAGGAATCTGAGGAGTAATCACAAGCCTGTTAGTCTCAAAATTTCCAGGTTTTCCAGGGTGCGCGGACACCCTGTGAAAATATAGTAAAAGATAGAATAGTGTAAAACAGTGAAAAATTCACTAGGAAGATAGAGTTTGACGATCATTGCCTGCAAACGTGAATATCATCACTTGACTCGAAAAACTGTTGAAGAGCATCTAAGTAATGAAATCAATGGGTACTCATTCACATGCAGGAGTTAGGGGATTTTATATTTACATGTGCACATCATATTTCCTGTCATTTACGTGTACATACGACCGCACGGCAAGCTCATTCATCAGAGTAATTAACTGCCACATTTCCAACCATAAAATTTATCTGCATTTCTACAAACATTTCATCTGCAACAAATATGTTGCCTTATCATTAGAATTTCTCAACTTCAAGGCCATCTCTAACTTCAGAGATACAGTAAAACCTGCTTGTAGTGGACCCTCTCCATAATGGACACTCGTACGCAATGGACACTTTGTCCTGCATAATTTGCATTTCTCATTGGAATGCCCCTTGCCATAGTGGACACCTGTTCAACGTGGACAATGGACAACATTTTGTGACAATTTCCCTCAATAGGTGTAGACAAACACATCATCAAAGTGGTTAATTCTCAAGATTTCCCTCAATAGGTGTAGACAAACACATCATCAAAGTGGTTAATTCTCAAGATTTCCCTCAATAGGTGTAGACAAACACATCATCAAAGTGGTTAATTCTCAAGATTTCCCTCAATAGGTGTAGACAAACACATCATCAAAGTGGTTAATTCTCAAGATTTCCCTCAATAGGTGTAGACAAACACATCATCAAAGTGGTTAATTCTCAAGATTTCCCTCAATAAGTAGACAAAACACATCAACACAGTGTTCAATCTCACGTTTATCCCTCAATAGGTGTAAGACATACAAAATCATCAACGTGGTTAAAAAATTCTCAAGAAATCCCTCAATAGGTATTTGAGACAAAACACATCACAAAGTGGTTCATACTCCAAGATTTATTTCCCTCAATAGGTGTAGACAAACACAACATCAAAGTGGTTAATTCTCAAGATGGAGATTTGCTATGAATGGCCAAACTCCCTTAATTTTTTGTATGAAAACACGAAGATTTGACACGAATTAGACATTAAACCCATCTCTATGATAATTAAAATAACACCTATGCCGACTAGTAAAGCAGTCCCCAAACCAGCAAAAGATTGACTGATGGTTGTCTGAAAACTACTCTTCAAACACGTCGCCCACTCACGATGCGGTTACATAAAATCGCTAGATTGGACTTTCATGAAAAAAGATGTCTTAAGCAAAATTAAGACATCAATTCTTTACTATAATTTTTAAACAACCGTCGAACCAGACAGACCAGACGACCCGCAAGCGATCAAATGCTGGAGTCATTTAGAAAAAAGTGAAATTCATGCCTTTCGTTTTAAGTGAAAAGGGCTTACCAGTAAGAAAAATTGCAAAGGAAATGAAAGTTGGGAAAGAGCCAAAATAGGCAACATTTTGGTAAAGAAAAGAAGAAATTCTACAGACCTTTTTCATCGGGGAGAAGTTAGCTCAACACGATCGGATATCGTAGTCAAAAACGACCAAGCCATCCTGAATAAACAACAGCAAAAACCTGGACATGGTTCAATCGCAAGAGCGAAAAATATCCCATTGACCGTAAGGATTTTGATTCAAGAGGAAGGCGATGGATAATAGACAAAAGAACAGGAGAATTCCCGAATTCACTGCGAGTAATTGGCTGCATTAAAGAACCTCTTTCCAAAATCGGCATGACATTTCTCTCAGATCCATCCTGAGTGGAGAAGGTGGCGAGGTTCCCGAAGCAATCGCTGAGTGACCCTTGCCGAATCGCCTACAACTTAATTGTGTACTAGGCTATGAAAAAAAACAATTACAACTGCACGGAATCAGGGTATTCTATTCCATTCCGGACATATTCAAAATCTCTTGTCGCTAAACATGAAGACGAAAGGGTTCAACGTCAAAAGAACGATTTTACAGTGCAGTTTGCCGTGTCGGCCATAGGTCATAAAATCAATCCATTTATCTGCGGCAAAATCTGCGAATCCACAATCCTCTGGCCCATGAAGCAACCGTCTTCTACTTCACACATTGACTATGCGAGCAACAAGAAGGCTGGATGACATCCCTCAAAATTCGGAAAATTGGTTTAAGAAGCTCAACAACCGTATGAACTTTGAGAATAGAGATATTCTTCCTCCTGATGGATACTTGTTCCTCTCATTGTAAACTGTCCTTATCAAACATCGAGCTCACGGTTTCTTCCCCTCCGAACACCAACTTCAAACCTCCCACCTCTCGAACGGCCGGTTAATACAAAATGTGAAGCAACTTTTAAACCCCGCCGAAAAACTTCATGCGCTAAACGGTGCAGCTGGGGTCAGATGCGACAGTGTGAGTTGCCGTATCAGAAAATGCTAAGACTGTCTCCCTCATGCAAGCGGATAAAGGTGGTTAAGAGGTCAAACTTGAGAAAACCCGTCGAAAAATCTACGATTAAAGAGAAATCTTTAACAACACCAAATGAGGATTCAAGTTTCCCACGACAGAGAACTACCGGAAGGCGGATACAACAGCACTGGTACATAGAATTCTAACCACCGCATCCTAGATACCCCCGAAATTCAACTCTAGACGAAGATATATAGCTTCGACGACAACATCGAAAACCAATATCCTACAGATACGTGTGATCCTTGATCCATCAGATACTGAATCTGAATCAGATTGTGAAAAAGACCACCACTAGAAAACCATGTGGAGTGAATAACCAAACGCATTAAATGACTTATTATGAAGGGGCGATGGCATCCACTGACGAAGAGGAAGTGTATGATATGATAATTAAGCATCAAAGAACGTTTATCGCATAATGCAGAAACAGTCGGAACGCACGAGGCCATCCAAACCCAAAATGCACAATTTAATCCACCACACAAGCCAGTTAACAACTGAACATAAGCGTACCATTATTGTTGAGAAAAAAATCACGTCTATCAACACAGTATCAAATAAACTGTGATCGATGTCATTTAATTAATTTGGTTTTAAACAAAAAGCAAACGGGAAGGTGTGTATATCATATATAAAGCGTATATTAAGTGCTCATTTGACATAATATCACTGACCAAATAATCAATTAACAAAATATCGAATACCACGTAGCCAAACACATAAATTTATTCAAATGATTAAGTTTCACATGTAAGACAGCAGTACTAATAGAGTTACGGTGAACAATACAAAAACATAATTGAATATGCATAATATTATATATTCTATAATGTATTTTCAAATAATTTCAGTATTTACATAATACTAATATACGCATGTGCAGAATATTACCACTATAAGTATTTTCACATGATTAAAAAACGAGAAAGTGAGTATTGAAGTAAACGAAGATGGACCCCTTTACATAATGTACACCTGTTCTCAATGGACACTTTGAGCTGCCAAAAATGATGTCCATTAAATAGAGGTTTTACTGTATGTATCGAGATGTCAAATGATCACATTCTGAATAATATTTAAAAATAAAGGCAACTTACGGGAACATTCTATGACTAATGTTATCCTTGAGTTCAACGACTCCGTCTCCTTCTGAAGCTTCTGATATAAATTCGATGCACAGCACACGAATTTTGTTTAACATAAGTGAACAAACCAAAGTGGATTCCAGTTGTGCGAAAAGTTGTTTATGTTATATAGCTTTATAATTTAATCTGTTGGAAGACCTTTTGTTGAATTGACCGCCTCAATAATATTCTAACGACTAAAATCAAATCTACGTTTGCTTAATTCAGTGTCCGATGTTGTGTCCAAATGCTGTTAATTGCTTTCTGGAATGTTTCGTGTTGAATTTCCTTTTTTTCGGTTGTGAATATAGGTTTTATTAGGTCATGCAGATTTGCTGGAGGAGATCTCGAGAACTATTGTGTTAATTTGCTCAATATATTCAAATGCAATTAAGACATAGCATCTGCCGCTTAAGCAGGATCATCATTCATCATTTTTTTTTTTTTTTTCTTATTTTGCATCAGACCAGTCACTAACTAACAATCAATCATTAAGTGACTATATTATCGATTATTTTAATGATCATTTTAGTCAATTGAAAATTTAAACCTGATCAAATGACATGTATGCACAACTGGTTATCAACAAGAAGATGAAGTATTTGTAGATTCCAGAACAAATTTTTACAACCATGTTAAGTGGCCAAAAAGTGGCAAATGCATTAATTATAGGGAAGAACATTCACATATAACACCCACTACATCGCGAGTGTTGTAGTAACAAAGTCCAGCATATAACACAGCGCGCCCCCCCCCTTCGTCCCCCCCGCCCCTCCCCCCCCCCCCCCCCTCCCCCTCTGAGAACGTGGATGAGGTCTGTCGTGGTGTGCGACCAGGTTGGTTCATACATGGTTCGCTGACTCCCCCCCCCTCAGCAACGACAGAGTGTGAGACTCGCGTGAGGGGTTCGGATCCGGCTGGTGGACGTCGGGGCGACGTCCAGGTTGCGTTGGCGACCGTCTAGGTTTGCACGTGGTGCGACGTCTAGGCTGAGTGGGGCGACGTCTGTGTTATGTGGATGGTGAAATGGCTGCAGATTTTCGATTCAGCCGTAAAATCTGCATCAGTGATGTGATTTCAGCTCAATCGGCGAAGAAAAATGTTTCTTAAAATTTTGGTTAGAGTTAAATGTGGACTAGTTTTTGGTTGGCAGTGTAGGGCACAACAACGAAGCCTCGATGACGAAAACGGAGGCCAGATTCGGAATATACGTGAAATTTTGGTTGGGAAGGTATGTTCAGCGATCAATCGGAGATATAAACTTTTCGCTGACGTCCCCCCCCCCTCCCTGGGACAGGCTTGTTTTTTTTTTTTTTACTTCGATTTTGGCTTCTAGTGACGGATTTTGTCGTGCCATAGCTCGTTTGAAAGCTAAGAGTGAGACAAATTCAGTGAAAGAATCGGCTTGTTCCTATCTGTCTTCGTTTAGATGTGAGACGCCATTTAAGATTTTGGGACATTGGCGAAAAACGACAGAGTTAGAATTTGGGACGTTTTGGGCGCTAGCTTCAAAACGAAGCATCGGATTGGAAAACGGATTTCAGATTTGGAATCAGCGTAAAAATTCTGCCATCTGTGATTTGAATTTCCAGCTACAATCGGCGGAAAACCTGTTTCTTCAAAATTTTGGCAGAGTTAGAATTTGGGACGTTTTGGTGTGTAGCGCCCAAACGAAGCATCGGATGAGAAAACGGAGGCCAGATTCGGAATCTACGTGAAATTTTGGGTTAGGAAGGATGTTTCCCGCGAAATCGGAGAGAAAAAATTTTTCGCTGACGTTCTCCCCCCCCCCCCCTTTGGACGTTGCTTGATTTGGCTTCCAGTGGACGGATTTTGTCGTGCGATAGCTCGATTGAAAGCTAAGAGTGAGACAAATTCAGTGAAAGAATCGGCTTGTTCCTATCTGTCTTCGTTTAGATGTGAGACGCCATTTAAGATTTTGGGACATTGGCGAAAAACGACAGAGTTAGAATTTGGGACGTTTTGGGCTGTAGCTTCAAAACGAAGCATCGGATTGGAAAACGGATTTCATATTTGGATTCAGCGTGAAATTCTCTATCTGTATGGTGAGTTTCAAGTCAATAGGAAGACAAAATTATTTCACTTTCGAAAAACGACCAGAGTTAGATTTGGGGACGTTGTTGGTGTGTAGGCGCCAAAACGAAGCCTCGGATCTCCCCCTTCCGATGAGAACGGAGCCAGCTTCGGAATTACGTGAATGAATTTTTAGAGGGTTGAGAAGGAAGTTTCCAGCGAAATCGGAGAGAAAAAATTTTCGGCTGACGTCCCCCCCCTCTTGAAAGCTTGCTTCGATTTTGGCTTCCAGTGGACGGATTTTGTCGTGCGATAGCTCGTTTGAAAGCTAAGAGTGAGACAAATTCACTGAAAGAATCGGCTTGTTCCTATCTGTCTTCGTTCAAAAGTTAGAGCGGTTACAAGATTTTAGGTCGGAACTCGCTTACCTGAAAAAATCCTAAGTGTCAGAGTGACTTTGTATGGGTAAAATTTTGAAAATTTTCCAAAGTGTGGAATTTCGACCTGGGACCGTCACCAAAACATTTTTCATCAAATTTTGAAATTTCACTGACGTCCCCCCCCCTCTGGACAGCTTGCTTCGGTTTTGGCTCCCAGTGGACGGATTTTGTCGTGCGATAGCTCGTTTGAAAGCTAAGAGTGAGACAAATTCAGTGAAAGAATCGGCTTGTTCCTATCTGTCTTCGTTTAGATGTGAGACGCCATTTAAGATTTTGGGACATTGGCGAAAAACGACAGAGTTAGAATTTGGGACGTTTTGGGCTGTAGCTTCAAAACGAAGCATCGGATTGGAAAACGGATTTCAGATTTGGAATCAGCGTGAAATTCTCTATCTGTCAATCGGAGAGTTTCAAGTCAATCGGAGAGAAAAAATTTTCAACATTTTTCGAAAAAACGACAGAGTTAGAATTTGGGATGTTTTGGTGTGTAGCGCCCAAACGAAGCATCGGATGAGAAAACGGAGGCCAGATTCGGAATCTACGTGAAATTTTGGGTTAGGAAGGATGTTTCCAGCGAAATCGGAGAGAAAAAATTTTCGTTGTACGATCCCCCCTCCCTCCGCCAAACTTCCAATTTTGCTTCTAGTGGACGGATTTTGTCGTGCCATAGCTCGTTTGAAAGGTAAGAGTGAGACAAATTCACTGAAAGAATCGGCTTGTTCATATCTGTCTTCGTTTAGATGTGAGACGCCATTTAAGATTTTGGGACATTGGCGAAAAACGACAGAGTTAGAATTTGGGACGTTTTGGGCTGTAGCTTCAAAACGAAGCATCGGATTGGAAAACGGATTTCAGATTTGGAATCAGCGTGAAATTCTCTATCTGCATGGTGAGTTTCAAGTCAATCGGAGAGAAAAAATTTTCAACATTTTTCGAAAAAACGACAGAGTTAAAATTTGGGACGTTTTGGTCTGTAGCGCCCAAACGAAGCATCGGATGAGAAAACGGAGGCCAGATTCGGATTCAGCGTGAAATTCTGCATCGGTATGGTGAATTTGAACGCAATCGGAGAGAAAAATTTTCGCTGACGTCCCCCCCCCTCCGCCAAACTTCCAATTTTGCTTCTAGTGGACGGATTTTGTCGTGCCATAGCTCGTTTGAAAGGTAAGAGTGAGACAAATTCACTGAAAGAATCGGCTTGTTCATATCTGTCTTCGTTTAGATGTGAGACGCCATTTAAGATTTTGGGACATTGGCGAAAAACGACAGAGTTAGAATTTGGGACGTTTTGGGCTGTAGCTTCAAAACGAAGCATCGGATTGGAAAACGGATTTCAGATTTGGAATCAGCGTGAAATTCTCTATCTGCATGGTGAGTTTCAAGTCAATCGGAGAGAAAAAATTTTCAACATTTTTCGAAAAAACGACAGAGTTAAAATTTGGGACGTTTTGGTCTGTAGCGCCCAAACGAAGCATCGGATGAGAAAACGGAGGCCAGATTCGGATTCAGCGTGAAATTCTGCATCGGTATGGTGAATTTGAACGCAATCGGAGAGAAAAATTTTCGCTGACGT
>CAJQUW010006141.1:0-40862 GCA_907163375.1 Prostheceraeus crozeri | reverse complement strand
TTTTTGTAATGACTTAGTCCTTTCTTTGTGATATCGTGCAGGATGTAAATGTGCTATAACACTCCACAGAAAAAATAGTCGTCGTCGTTTTTGTATGTTAATTATTTGTGGTGAACTGAAAGGTAGGGGTATGTAACTACCTCCAGTATTATTTTTATATTTATTAATTACTAATTTCTTGGATACTATTCTAACAAGCTTCCAACCAGATTCACGCAACTGAGCTTCAGTTATAGCATCTTTTAATTTATTTATCATTGTTTCAAATATGGGTTGTATATTATTTACATTATGAATTTCTTGTGTTTTACTGAAATGGCCTTGTACTATTTCTTCAATATTTCCATCAGGTCCAGTCTTCGTGTAACGTACTTCTACATTCATATAACATTGAAAGATTTTCTAAATATACTATAAAAGTTGGATAGAATATCATAAAAAGTTTCATCGGTTTCGACAGATTCATCATACTCATAAATGTCACTTTGTTCGGGATCATCATATAAATACTTTATATCTATTTCAGGTTCATCTATTACACTAAAAACTTTTTTATATTCTGAATGTGAATAATCATCAAATACTCTTTTAACTTCTATATCATAGTAATGTTTTTAGATAGTTTATATATTCATTCATTCTCGTTATATCACTTGTATTATGTCGTTCTACATTCTGTTTTGGTTTAAGAATTTCACAACTAGTACATTTACGTGTGTTAATTGTACATGACTTAGAATGATTAGTAAAACCCTGGGCAGTGAAATATTTATTACAATTCAAACATTGTCTATCTTTTATTTTTGGTTGTGTTGGTAATTGACATCTTTTTTGATGACGTGTAAAATTCTTAGATGTTATGTCTTTTCCACATTCAGCACACGTTTTTTACTGGTTGCGACTGTTCTAGCACTTGTTGTTCTAGCATTTGTTGTTGTAACATTTGTTGTTGTAACATTTGTTGTTCTACTGGTTGGTGCTGTTGTAAGTGTTGTAAGTGTTGCACTGGGTGTGCTGTTGCATGTACTGGAGGTGCTGTTGCATGTACTGGAGATGCAGTTGCATGTACTACTTTCACATGCTTATTTAATAATGCTTTGTTATGGAATGCCGCATTACAGATTTCACATAGAACCTTGGTTCTGCCAACTTTGTTGGATAGAAGCTTGGCTCCACCAACTGAATCTTCGATGCCGAGACGCAAAGCGTCAACTTCTTCTTCGGAACGCGGGGCTTCAAATTCCTCGTTAGATAACATATTTTTAAACAGAAAAAATGATGTTGACAAATGTTGGAGGAGGCGCTTACATTTCAAATAATCAAGAATCAGACATAGACCTAGACAACTATATCATGAAAACTGGAGACGTTTTAACAGGACCGTTACATCTTTCTATTCTTCCACAACAAAATACTGAATTAGAAAATAAAGAATATGTTGATAGAAAGGTGGCTCCACTAATAAATGAATTAGAGTTGCTAAAACTTAATGACAAATCATTAACAAAAAAATTATTAAAACTTGATAAAAAGAATAAAGATCTAGAAGTAGATATATCAACACTTCATAAAAAAATAACAGAACAATCAAAGATTGTAATCCTATTATCAATAACTTTAAGGGGTGCCATTATAAAGAATACAAATCAAAATAAACAACTGAAAGAAGAGTTAGTCAAAGTTACTGAAAAGAATCAAAAATTATTACAACAGTTGCAACAACTGCAATCTACATTCCAAAAAAGTGTTGACGAATTGAGTACCAGAATTACACAACAAGTGAAGTTCATGAATAAAATGATAAATGAAGTAAAAACACTTAATCAAAAGGTTAGTGATAAAGCACAATTGAATGCTCTTAAACGGCGTTGAAGATTAACCAGGAAATAATAATAGAAAAGAAGATAAAGCACATCACACGCTGCTTGACGCAATAGATAAAGTGCAACAGAAAATTAATAAAGTTATCACGAAGTTGTTGTCCATTCACAAACGTAAATCTTGATCAGACCAAAGGTCCTCAGGTTTCTAACCTATAGAACTTTGTTCAGAGGCTTTAGCCTATCGACGAAGTCTTGGGTTTTTCTAACCGATCCTAACCATTTTTCCATTAAGAATTTCAATTGAATATTCTACATCTTCTAGCAATAAACCATAAGCCATCAATGATGTTGTGGAATTTGTCTTTTCAATATTAATTGTAACATCACAACCAGTCTTGATAATATCTTCAGATTGTGCACTTAAATCAAAACAGAAAACAGGATATAAATTCTTCCAATCTACAGGATTTAATTGTGCTTCAACTCCAAATTCTCGACATAGATTTCTATAAGCGTCATATCCTTCCATGAATTGATTATTTGAGCTATCAAATCTTAATGGATCGATAGGATAACGTGTTTGATTTAATGAAATTTGTAAGCTTCTAATTGAATTAATATGGAAAAGACTATTGTTCTTATCAAAACTAGGTGTTTCATTCTTTTGAAAAGCGAGTAAAAAATATCTTGGAGTATTCGATGTCCTTGTGAAATGCCAGTTAAATCTTTGTTCAGTAAAAGTGACTGAACTCGCAGTACGCTTCATAAAACTTACTGGAATTGGTTTATTAGTATTTAATCGCTTCGTAATAGTTAATTCAACCTCTAAACTAGGAGTAATGTGCTTGATCCACCATTCAAATCTATCAATTTTTAAATATGCTTTCCTCCCAGCCTTTCCATAAAATATTGATTCATTATTTACAGTGCGATGAATTATTAATTTGATTTTTAATTGATATGATATTTTGTTGTAATCTAAATAGCCGAATAATGGAGACAATGACCAATCAATAGTTTGTTTACTTTTATTATTAAAATTACGTCTTTCTTTATATGCATTATTATTTGTTTTATTTAAATGTTTTGCAATTTGTTCTACATCTTTCGCAATTCCTGCTGCGTCTGTTCCAGCGTGAGTTAAATAATCTATAATTATACCATCATTATTATCTGGAAACCATCCTTCGATTTCATGCATTTTAGTATTTTCACCTATTGTAACAAATCGAAGCATCGAATCAATAATACCTGGAGAATCACTTATTGTTTCTATATTTTGAGTTGCAACATCTACACGCATTTGTGTAAATAATCTTGGGAAGAAATTGTTTTCTAATGTAATATTATCCGTAGCAGGCAATGGTGTTGTAAAATTAGCATCAGAATATAGAGAATATTCACAGTGTAAAAATGAATCGGGTAAATATAAATAACTTTGCTGATTATCAACTTCAAAAATTAAATCACCTCCAGTATTCACTCTTCCTGAAGAACCGGGGTTCATAGCAACTCTTATATAGTCATTCTTTTTTTGATTATAACTGACAAACGGGGGATCGTCTAATCTAAATTTGCTTTCGATCAGAGTTGACATTATATTTTTTTATTAGAAAAAATCAGTTTGATACTAGAATTTTGCTACTGGAATTTTGCTACTAGAATTTTGCAAGACCATTTCCTCTCATTTCTTCAATTGTTTTTTCATCATGTTTACTTTCCATCTTCGCTAATTTAGCAATTTTGTTTTTTGTTTCCTCTGAGAGCTTTTTGTCTTTTTGCATGTCTTTTGCATCATTTCTAAGTTTGCGAATAGCTTCTAGTTGCTTTGATTCGTTTTGTGACTTAACAGCATTCGATATTGCACTAGCTGTACTACCTATGGCAGCTGCTCCTTTAGCAGCAGATGAAATCAAATCTTTATTATTTTTAATCAAGTTAACGATACTTCCAATACCAGAAAAGATACCAGCCCCTTCTTTTTAAATTGTTTCTACATTGTCATAATGGTACACAGGTTTCATAGATGGTTCGTTCGCAATTTTTTGATTTGAAGTAAAATGTTTAAGATTGTGTTTATAAATTATAGGCATTTTTTAGGATTAAATTTGACTTTTGGGAAAAATATTTACGTTTGTGATTGGTTAGAAACCTGAGAACCTTTGGCTTAAGCCTCTGAACAAGGTTCTATTGGTTAGAAAACCCCAAGACTATAAATTTTTTATTAAAAAATGGTGCAAGCGAATAATGAAACAGTTGAATTAAAACTACGTAACATCATTGACAAAAATACACCGAAAACTATTACGGTTGACAAAAAGAAGCATTACATAAGTAGACCAATGATCGAGAATATTAAATTGCAAGAAGAAAAGAATGGTGGAAATCTACCATTAATTCCTCTAATAATAGGAGGTATAGCAGCAGCAGGAAGTGTTGCAGGTGGGACAGCTGGTATTGTCCGGGCAGTAAATAAATCAGAGAAGGCAGCATTAGAAGAACAAAAACGACATAATCGAGAGTTAGAGAAAGCGGCAAGAGGTGAGGGAATAGTAGATAATTTTATTAGTAAATTAAATTTAGCTAATGAGGGGAAACGAGTTCTTAAAAATGTACTAAATAATATTGATGATTTAATTCAAATAAAGGAAACGAAAGATGGATCTGGCATATATCTAAATCCTAGTATGGTACGTTAAAAATTAATCTTTAAAAATGAGCGAAGTGGATTCCTTGAATTTGAATAACTTAAGAATTTCAACTCTAGATCTAATGGATTATCTCTTAAAAGTACATAGAACCTCAAATTCTCAGCGTCACGAAAGTGGGGATAGCGTTTGGCTTCACACCGGAGGTGACCCAACTGCATCTTCGATGCCGAGACGCGAAGCGTCGACTTCCGGTTGCCAGCGTTGCGAAGGTAACGATATACAAAAAGCATTAGAAAACTTTCCTGGTTTTATTTGGAGTAAATATTCGAAAGAGAAACATTTACCTGGGCATAATTTTACTGGCCCCGGCACAAGATTAGATTTAAGATTAAACGATGATAATACACCTAGAGAAAATAGTAAACCAATAAATAGAGTAGACGCCGCCGCTTATAGACATGATTTAGCTTATCGAAATCATGATCTAAGTTCTCGACATGCAGCTGATAAGAAGATGATTCAAGAATTAGATAGTATTCAAAATCCTACATTTAGAGAAAAAATTGAAAGAATGTTTGTTAAGAAAGCTTTACAAGCAGAAATGCTTTTTGGCCAGGGGATAGATGAAACGACAGCAAAGCTGTCTGAGAGCAACGCTCGAACCTACGCGTCCGAAATTCATAGGGAATACAGAAAGCCGAAATATCTATTGAAGGTAAAAGTATTTAATAAAGATGATATTTGGAGTGCTGATCTAATAAATATGCCTAATGAAAGAGGGTTTAAGTACGCATTGACCGTTATAGATTTATATACACGTTACGCTTGGGTAAAGCCTTTAAAAAACAAAAGTGGTCTGTCTGTTAAATATGCGTTTGAAGAAATCTTTAAAGAAAATAATAGAACACCAAAGAAGCTATTCGTTGATAAAGGGTCCGAGTTTTACAATAGAAACGTAAAGTCACTATTTGAAACTGTTTATTCTACAGAAAATGCAGGAAAGGCTGTAGTAATAGAGCGCTTTAATAGAACGCTAAAAGGTAAGATCTTCAAGAAATTTACTCAGCAAGGAAATCAGAAATGGTTAAAAATATTACCAGGAATTGTAGATGAGTACAATAATAAAGTTCATTCAGGTATTGAAGAAACTCCAAAGAAGGCTTCTGACGATACTGGTTTAATACGAAAGAAAATATTCGAAAATAATTATTCGAATTAGAATAATCCGAATGTACAGAAACGTAAGCCGAAATTTAAAATTGGAGATAGGGTACGAATATTTAAGTATCAGAATAAATTTGAAAAAGGCTTTGTTGGCTATTGGACGAAAGAGATATTTGAAGTTTGTAAAATAAATCAAACTTATCCGATTACTTACGAAATCAAAGATTTAGATGATGAAGATATCAGTGGCCGATTTTATCAAAATGAATTACAACGAAGCGAGCTTTAACCTTTAGGTGGCGCTTTAGCTAGCTAGCTTCGCTTGATTTTTAATTATCATTATTATTATTCAATTCCAACATAATACCTAGAAATGGCACTCCTTCCTGTAATTTCAATAAAACATAAAGACATAATTGCCCACAGTAAGTAGTTCCTGGTTTTTGAATTTGAAATGTATTATGAATTCCATTCCCAAGTAATTCTATTACTTCTTTTGTAGGTGGAAGTCCGTATGAGTCAAAATAATAATTAGAACCGTTTATATTTCTTTGTCCTGCTGACCAATGTACGCCTTTTTGATCTGACGTGTGGAGATTGGTTACGAAATTTACAGTTGGCTTATTTTTGATCAATTGTAATTCGTCTCTCATTAGGACATGAAAATTCTTTATTCCTAATCGATTAGCGATTTTCTTTAAATCAAAATTCGTAGTTGTTTTCGTTCCATGTAATTTAAAAAACTCAGTCAGACTTGTCACTTTTCATAAAATAAATTCTATTTCAGAAGTTTATTTCTCAAAAGAATTGATTGCCGACATGAGATTATGTGACATCTGATAATGAGAGACAACCTGTCTGACTCAGAGCTTTGTTCCCCAGCGAGGCGACCTCTAGCCGCATTATGCATGAGACCATTGTCTACCACAAGCAGCGGTTGCCATTAGGAGCAGTGTATTGACAATTTCATTCTTTCTGTGAGTGTTCTACGCGGCTGTGTCTGCAATTTTGTGCGTCTTCCTGCTCTGCTGTAGCAATGTTTATCAATTTCGTTTCACCTTCGATTTTGTTCATCCTTCATCTCGGAATATGACATCATCACAAAGCTGTGAGAAATAATGAGTGCTTCTATTCATCGAGAATTCATCGACTGTTTATTTTTCGAAAGAATTTGAATGGAGAAATCCTCAATACCGCTGATCTGGTGCTTGTAAATACAGTTTGTCTCTTCACAAGAAAATGTATCATAAATGTCAATCTCGCAATAAAATTATAAGTAGCATAATCTTCCTGTTATTTATGCGAGAGACGTGAAGAACTGAGAACGCTGTTCTCATTTTCAGATTACGATCAGGAGCGGAGACAGAAAATGTATCATTAATGTCAATCTCGCAATAAAATTATAAGTAGCATAATCTTCCTGTTATTTATGCGAGAGACGTGAAGATCTGTGAACATCGTTCCCATTTCATGATTTACGTACGAGTAGAACGTCTTTCCTCTCTTCCAAGAGCAGCAGTTACTGAGAGAATGAGGAACGGAGACAGAAAATGAAATGGGGGAATCTACTTCTTCGTAGAGTCAATGCATGATGGAAGTTCTATTAATTTATCATAATGATCTAGTCTAAGTAATAATTGGGATTCTTTATCTTTCATGTATCTGACTCTATCTTCGTGTTTTGCTATATCCATTTCATATGATAATGAAGGATATAAAGGGGCTGATGATTCTTTTGTTTTTTCATCTTCCATTTTTAAATGAATATTTTTGTTCATAATCATTTTTTGTAATTATCATTATTTTATTATACATTTTTATTACATTTGGTCATAAACATTTTTTCCTCATTTGCATTTTTATAAATTTCAGGAGCGTTCCTATTTTTGTATTTTCCTCATTTGTATTTTTATAAATTTAAGGTACTTTCCTATTTTTGTATTTTTCCCATTTGTATTTTTATAAATTTAAGGTACTTTCCTATTTTTGTATTTTTCCCATTTGTATTTTCCTATTTTCCTATTTTTTGTTTATAGTTCCATTCGTATCTATTTGGGAGTGTGATCCGGTGCTTAGCGAAGCGTTGCGCCGGATCTCATACCTAGTACTACTGATCTGTACATGAAACCAATGTGCAAATCAAGTCAATCCTCAAGAAAAGTGACCATCGAGGCAGGAGTATTGAAGATAGAAATGTCCCTCTAGTGAGAGCGCAAGTAAAGAAACCCGAACCAAAGGAACCCGAATCAAAGAAACCCGAACCAAAGAAGCCCGAGCCAAAGAAACTCGAACCAAAGAGAGAACAGCCTCAGCGGTCTAGAAGAGGGAAGTGCTACAGTGTCGACCTAGACGAAGACGACGATTTTTTTAATTAGTTTTGTGAATATTCAGATTTTTTTCCTTGTAAATAATTCGTTTATGTAGACAGCATTTCTCGATAATTCTTTTGTAAAACTTTTGTATGAAGATACCTGAACGATGACGACGATTTTTCAAATCTTTTTGTCCATATTGAGATTTTCAGTTTTTTTCATGTAAATAATTCTTTCATGTAGACAACTTTCCGAAAATACCTTTTGTAAATTGTAACTTGCATATGAATCATGTTTCCTATATGTATATTGTATATACACTGATGATTCAATATCAATTTTCTAGTTTGATACTTTAATCAACAACTATTTTGCTTATTGTCTGTAAGAGATTTATGGACAAAGGTGCAGAATAAGGTGATGAACGACAGACTGAAAGATTTGTTGTGCAGAATCAGGTAGTAAGCTGTGGTAGACTTCCGCAAATATCAGACATAGTATCAGTCCTTCCTCGGTCACTTTTATTTCACTCTATCACCCTACATCACTAGGTGGATTACCATACTCACAGACATCAATCGTGAAGGCCAATTCCATTGTAGCAGTTATCGACATTGCCAAGCTTGGCTACAGTGGAACTCTAAACCGTTTGGAGGCACTCTGGAAACTATTTCCACCTAATATCCCTTTGTTTAGTTGTGATGAACATTTCATTGTTAGTTTATGAAGTGTGCTTGGATCTCAAGCAGATGCTTTCAGTTCATAACCTGCAGCGACATCATTTGGAGTTCATTTCCCGATTCTGCACCTTCGTCGATTCATGCATCTCACAAGGTGCACTGTTTTGCTTGATTGATGACTATATCTTGACATGCAGTTTTCGTAAATTTTAATATCAACTTGCTACAATTAAGAAAATCGAGTTTTCAGTAGAGTTTGAATAGCCGTGGGTCATGTTTTAAAGAGGACGTTCTGGTGGTGGTTGAATGCAATCCTATCCTGCTAGTAAACGTTCGAGGATCGCAGAAAACTTAACGAATGTCAAGAAAATCTAATTCCTTACTGTTTCTGAATATCATGGTACGGGAAACTCGTGGGTCAGGTCAGATGCTTGTCAACGATCGGTTGGAGATCCAATGTGGTCGGCAGGAATTTCTTTTTTCTCACATAGTACTTGAACTGATCTCTTTACTTCTACAAATTTGGAAGAAATTGCTTCTTGGACTTTCTAGTAAAGATCACAGCTCGTCAAAAGAAAAGACCGTGGGTCAAGCAGATCTATACTAAAAATTTAAGGGTTTCTTTCTCGATAATATTTCTTCATTTCTATTCATCTCTTCTGCAAAATGACCGTTATCACGTCTCAAGATTGAAATTATCGATTTTCGTTTATCAGAATGGAGAGAATTCCTCAGTTTGGGAAACCAAAAGGGAGATCAGATCATCACTATTGCTTCACATTTTTGGGACGTTATCTAGAGACCTACATCGACCTTCATCATACACATTGGTCTTGATTAATGCTGCACTGCCTCACAGCTGGTCTTGGATTACGATCGTTCTGATGGTTGGTAGAATTTTTTCGTGAAGCACTACAGCAGTTTGTAGGTTGACTTGAAATAGCTATGGACTGTACCATTCCTCATCACTGTCCGTGTATGCAGCTGGAAACTTCATATTCAAAAGATTATCGACGTACATTTTTTGTATGCAGACAAACGACAAGATATTCAATTCTGATTTATGGCGCAGTAGTTTAGGAAGCTCGAAAATAGCTCTTCATTTCAGGAGTATAATACTCTGAAATGTTGTGAGTGTTGGACTGACGCTGATTTGAATGCCGCTTCAATGTTTAGTGAATTTAATTACATCAATAGTTGAATTTCATGTATTCAAGCGCACATGAGACCATAGCTGCTGCTAGCTTTTCACAAATAAATCAAAGTTGGTCTCATGCAGCATAAAGCATTAGATATCACAGACAGCTGCTTCAAACGCAGTCTCACGATGCTTCTTGTGGTGGACCAACTAGCGGAGTTTCCCACGTTATCGCAAAGCATTTGGTTTCTTCTGATCACTCTGCAAAGAATATCCACCATTTGCAAAGCAAGAAGGAGGAGAGTACTTTCATCCTTGGATTTGTTCTGGATTTGTCAGAGATTAAAGATCAGATCTTGTAATCGACGATCGGCTGGTGATCGGCTTCGCGATCACTATTGCCTTTCAAGGTGCATTTGGTCTGTTTCATCCATTGCAGTTTAATGTAGTTTCTCTCTTACTTGCAGACGATGACTGCATGAGGTTGGGCACGATTGGGGATCTATCAGCATGATAGTTGTCATGTGAAAGGAATGATTGGGGATTTATCAGGTAAACACTTGTCACATGATAGGAAGTCATTAAGAATTTATCACAGTTGCTTGTTGGTTTATAGTATGTAATGTAGATCACCTTTTAGCCAATCTTTCAAATTTAGTTTCGATCGTTGCGATCGAATTTTACACCGACCCGAATCCTTTCACATTTGTTGTGAGATTTGTGGATGCCATGGACACACAACTTGACCGCGGATCAACAGCAAGATTAAGTCTATCAACGAGGTTTTCACAAATGTAATTACTGTCGATGCTTCCTGAGTCGATTAATGCTTTGATGGATTGGCCGTTGATACTTGCGTTAACCGTGACAGGGGAGCGGCATGCCGCTGATACGAATGAGGCGGCAAGAGTAGTCGTTGGCGACGACTGAATGGCTGCTGATATTTGTGGCGATTTCTGTTTTGAGCGGCATACCTTTTGCCAGTGGCCCTTCTTGTCACACTTGTTGCAGGTAGAGTCGCGGGCAGGGCATTCTTGTCGTGGATGCCGTCTCATGCCGCAAAAGTAACAGGAGTCTTTCGTCCTTTGATTTAGACGTGTAGTGGCTAGAGTTTCATTCAGGTTGGCGATGCTGGGTGCGCTTTCATGAAGGCCTACCAGTGATTGCGTCTGGTGACTGTTGGCTTCACTACTTAGTTGCCTGGTTTGCGTGTCGGAGTTGAGGATTGACGCGACGGTGTTGAAATTACTTGCATTAGATTCAGCGTTGATTTGCGCTTGCTCGAGGGATTTAGCTTGTAGAATAGCGTCGTCCAATGATAGCTTCTTATTTTCAAGAAGTCTAGTACGAATAGCAGGAGACCGAAGTCCTCTGATAAAAGAGTCTCTGATGAATAAACGGCGTTTACCTTCGGCGGTAACGTTCTGGAAATTACAGTCACAAGCCAAATTGTTGAGAGCGAGGATGAACTCATACAAATTTTCTTCTAATTTTTGTGCCCTCGAAGAGAATAAATGACGCTCATATACTTCGTTATAGGCGTCTTCAGGTAAGCCGAGTTGAGCTTTTCTATAGCATCCGCGTAGCTCGTGTTGTCCTGAATGATATCGACCACGTTAGTACCTATGTGCAGGAATAACACCTCCAGTTCGTCTGGTTTGTGAGCCGCGATTGTTGAGAGGAAGTAGGTGAAGCTCCTACTCCAGAATTTCAAATGCTTGCCGTTAGAGGGCGTGTTAGGAGGAATGTCAAACTTTTCGGGACGTGTTATTCTATCCATTGTCGGATAAGTCTAAAAATGACTTAATCAGATATTCAGGAGTATTTATAAAAGAAAACGTCGCTGAAATCGGGTAGTATGAGTATAATTCGACCGGTTTCGAGTGGAAGTCAAAAATTGAGCTCCTACTCTTCCTCAGGAATGTTAACAAAAGAATAGACCATAGAAAGGCCTATTACATTAACGGTTTGGAAAAATTCAAATGATCATAAGTAGTAAGCAAGTGACGAACACTCGACCGGCGCGCCCCCCCCCTCTGGAACGACAGAGTGTCGTGGTGTTCCGGCCAGGTGGGTCCACGTTCACACACTGTTCGCTGACTCCACCCCCTCTGGAACGACAGAGTGTCGTGGTGGACTTGGGCGACCGCCAGGATTAGTCTTGAGGCTATAGTGTGTGATGTTTTTCGTGCAATCTGCTGAATGTTGGGTTGTAAAATGGGCTGTTTCGAGTGGAAGGAGTGGTCGGATGAGAAAACGGAGGCCGGATTCGGATTCAGCGTGAAATTCTGCATCGGTATGGTGAATTTGAACGCCATCGGAGAGAAAAAATTTTCGCTGACGTCCCCCCCCCTCTGGACAGCTCGCTTCGATTTTGGCTTCCAGTGGACGGATTCAGTCGTGCCATAGCTCGTTTGAAAGCTAAGAGTGAGACAAATTCACTGAAAGAATCGGCTTGTTCATATCTGTCTTCGTTTAGATGTGAGACGCCATTTAAGATTTTGGGACATTGGCGAAAAACGACAGAGTTAGAATTTGGGACGTTTTGGGCTGTAGCTTCAAATCGAAGCATCGGATTGGAAAACGGATTTCAGATTTGGAATCAGCGTGAAATTCTCTATCTGTATGGTGAGTTTCAAGGCAATCGGCGAGAAAAAATTTTCAACATTTTTCGAAAAAACGACAGAGTTAGAATTTGGGACGTTTTGGTGTGTAGCGCCCAAACGAAGCATCGGATGAGAAAACGGAGGTCAGATTCGGATTCAGCGTGAAATTCTGCATCGGTATGGTGAATTTGAACGCCATCGGAGAGAAAAAATTTTCGCTGACGTCCCCCCCCTCTGGACAGCTCGCTTCGATTTTGGCTTCCAGTGGACGGATTCAGTCGTGCCATAGCTCGTTTGAAAGCTAAGAGTGAGACAAATTCACTGAAAGAATCGGCTTGTTCATATCTGTCTTCGTTTAGATGTGAGACGCCATTTAAGATTTTGGGACATTGGCGAAAAACGACAGAGTTAGAATTTGGGACGTTTTGGGCTGTAGTTTCAAAACGAAGCATCGGATTGGAAAACGGATTTCAGATTTGGAATCAGCGTGAAATTCTCTATCTGTATGGTGAGTTTCATGTCAATCGGAGAGTTTCAAGTCAATCGGAGAGAAAAGTTTTCAACATTTTTCGGAAAAAACGAGTTAGAATTTTCGCGATGGCTGCCTACTGTAGAGCCAAAACGAAGCATCGGATGAGAAAACGGAGGCCAGATTCGGATTCAGCATCAAATTCTACATGGAAATGGCGTATTTCCAGCTCAATCGGAGCACTAGAACCGGAGATAGACGGGTTTTTAGTGTTTGGATGATGGGTATTACGTCATCAGCTGATCGCCACACACTATATAAGCTGGGAACCGACAGAGACTTTTCATTTAGAGGAGAACGATTGTCAAAGGTAGGTCGTTTCTCTGAGCTCCGATGATAGCTTCGGACATTCCAAATTCCGAGTTTCTGAAAGAAACCGACTTAGAAAATTTCATTGCTGATATCAGCTAAGCCGTCAGACTTAGAGGTTAGCCAGGAGATGGCCTTCGTCTCCAGGCCATAAAAGACTCCAAAACTTTAAAGGCTTGTAACTTTGCTTCTACAAGTCCGTTTGACTTGATTCAGAAAAGGTTCGGTCGCTATTGACCTGCCCTAAGTGATAAACTACTTATAAAATTTCATAAGTAGTGCTAAAAAATTGAAAAATTTAAATTCACTAGTTTTGGAGGTTTTCTGGGGTTTTCGACCCTGCTGAATTCAACTAAGACATTTATAAAGTTGTGGGAGGCGAGCTTTGGCTTGGAATTTGCAACCTTTGTAAACAATCCACTGATTTTCATGTCAAAATCGGGGTCCGGATACCAACACAGTGATATGACGCACGCTCTGTCCGCGGCAGGTTGGATTTGTGGGCCGAGGCCTTGGAGTTGGGATAAGATCCCCTCTGAGTAATGCCTGTAACGGATTCAAAGGTTCGACACTTTCCACCAATCTCACAATTTAGCTGTATGATTATAAGAATGACTGCCAATGTCGCCTGTTAGTAATTCTATTTCATCCTTCCTTTACAGATACATAAGTTACAAAATGGGAGGCAACTCAAAATTTTTGATCAAGAAGTGTCTATGTGGTGAAATAAAGAGGGGTGCTGAGTTCAAGCGCCATTTGAATAAATATAAGGATGCTCCCAATGAGCATAAAGAATTAGCTGTAATATCTGGCTGTATTCATTGCTTAAAATTTACCAAAGGCAAGCAGAATGAGGAATTTTACACTACTCACTTAGCATGTCCAACCACAAAGGTTGCCAATTACACGACATCGGACGTTGGCAAAATGATAGTCAGATACTTCAACGAAACATCCGACGATGTAGAAACGGATCTAGATAAAGTGATACAGTCAATCATAGGGTCCGATCACAGTGCAGCAGGCAATGATAAAAACGTTGATACTGAATCTCAGGAAGGAGTCGCCACAAACAAAGCTGTCGAGAAGCCAATACTCGACGATGTAGAAACGGATCTAGATAAAGCGATACAGTCAATCATAGGGTCCGATCACAGTGCAGCAGGCAATGATGAAAACGATGATAGTGAATCTGAGGAAGTAGTCGTCACAAACAAAGCTATCAAGAAGCCAATACTTCACTCCTCCCCCAAAACAACAAAGGGGATTAAAAACAGACTGAGCAGTGGTGTAAAGACAGTGAGATCGCAAAAGTCAGTCAGGAATTTGCTGTAAGGAAGATAAAAGACGAACTCACCCGATATAAGAATGAGTGCGCTGCGCTCAGGGATGAAAATTTCAGCCTCAAAGCCCAAGTGTCGGAAATACGTAGTTTAAAGACACAGGTAAAAAAACCTAGAGCCCTACCAACAGAGAGCAATC
This sequence comes from Prostheceraeus crozeri, assembly GCA_907163375.1. Classification (NCBI taxonomy): domain Eukaryota; kingdom Metazoa; phylum Platyhelminthes; order Polycladida; family Euryleptidae; genus Prostheceraeus; species Prostheceraeus crozeri. The sequence goes on along the minus strand of CAJQUW010006141.1, from coordinate 26,168 downwards.
ACCAGCGAGAAGCGGGTAGATGAGCAGGTGAAACTCATTAAAAGTTTGAGGACCAAGGAAGAGACGCTCCAACTTCAACTTGAGCAGACAAAATTGAGTCTGGTTGAGGCTAGAAACGTCACTATGAAGGAGAAGCGAACAACACTTCACCTTCCCATTACGTCTAGCAGAATTGTTGATGATATTCTGATTCAGAAAGAGGAGTTAGATTGTTCCTTTGAGTGCTACGAAGGGGCAATGCCAGACATACGCTGTCTCCATGTCTCCATAACACATGATGGAGAAATTAAGGAATTACGCCACCGGAAGCGAAAACTGCCGGCCAAGTACTTACCTCAACCATCACCATCGAAGGGGTCGCGAACCGGCTGAATTGATTTATGGTAAGTTAATATCATCTCTATCACTTGAATATAATTTCATCTATTTTTCCTTCTATTTTCAGATACGACGAGAACGAACCAACGGCTCTCTTAAGGGCCACCATGGGGCAAGACATGATAGAACCTCCACGCGGTTTGCCCTGGGCAGTCTTCAGACTGGCGAATACTATCATTAAGTTGAATCTGCTATCAGTCAACTTGAACGTTACATCACATTAGAGGGGTATATAAACCGCTACCTCTCATTTCATTTCATTTCAATCATGGAGACACCAAACGCTGCAGTCAACTCTCCTCGCGGACCGCAGTTAAGACCGCGAAATTTATTTAATGAATTTGCTAGAATAGAGGAGCAAGACAGAGTCCACAACAATCTTGCTCAGATTGGCAATGCGATGACAGCAAGTGTTGCCAATCCAATGGAATGGCGCTACATTCCACCCTCCACTCACATACCAACTAGCATTGAAGTCGACACTGCTGAGGTTGAACGGTTTCGACTCTCTCTCAGCAGAATCGGTATGGAGTAAGATTGCTGATGACGACTCCCGAGAACGAACCACCGGCTCTCTTAAGGGCCACCATGGGGCAAAACATGATAGAACCTCCACGCGGTTTGCCCTGGGCAGTCTTCGGACTGGCGAATACTATCATTAAGTTGAATCTGCTATCAGTCAACTTGAACGTTGCAAATGAAGTTCGGTGTAATACTTCCTTTCGACGGGCGTTCCTGTAAAGGGCGGCGGTGAAACCCGTAGCTATGTATACCGCAAGGGACATTCGGCAATGGTCAATCTTGTTAAACCTCTCTGCGTCATGTTTGCAAGTGATTGCCTCTGTCTCAACGTAGTATGCATTCGCGCCAGGGCGACATTTAGCCAACTGTCGAAGGTTGCCTAAAACTTTCCATTGCATACGTTATGAGAACCATGAGTTCTACCTGTCTCTATCAATGAGACGAATTGATGAATGGAATGAAAGGGAGGACACTCACGCGCCACACGCAACATAACACACTTCTCTCTTCCGTAGTCTAACAAGCTCTTTACACATGGATCGCAGTCGATTGCTATCCCTGTATCAGAAGTGTAAGCTATCTTAATTTTATCTAACACTATTTCATCTATCATCATCGCCCATATGAAATGTTATAAGAATTGCAAGTTAAACTAAGTGTGCTACTATTTCCAAATGAAAAAGTATACATGGTTAAATCATCCACTGAAGCCCCATTCAAGTAAGTCAGTATGAAAGCAAAGATAATATGAAATAAAAATTTATTATGGCATGTATTTCAAAAGGTCTTCATCGTCAATATCATCCCAGAGTCTGGCTTCACATAGATCACAAAAACAGTTCACTTGCTTCAATCGTTCTTCTACCGCGAGCCTCACTTTGTCGATGTACTCCCACTCCGCCATAGTTCGTGGCTGGGAGTTAGGAGTGTACCATTCCCATAATTGGTGGAGGAATTTGGTGCTGGCGATCTCCATCACTATTCGCGAGTGTCGTTAGAAAGTGTATCATGGTTTGTAAAAGTTTTACTGCAACACAGGTTGATGTATAGTTAGAAAAGTTTGATCATCAACGTTGTATTCGTAAGTCTAGTCAGAAACTTTATCATGTTGTACAAAAGTTTTATTGCAACACAGGTTGATGTATAGTTAGAAAGTTTGATCATCAACGTTTTATTTGTAAGTCTAGTCAGAAAGTGTATCATGGTTTGCAAAGTTAGTGTAGTCAAATAATTTTACTGTGACACCCGTTTGAGAAAGTAAAGTCTGATCATCGAAGTTGTATTCGTGAGTGTCGTTAGAAAGTGTATCATGGTTTGTAAAAGTTTTACTGCAACACAGGTTGATGTATAGTTAGAAAAGTTTGATCATGACGTTTTATGAAACACACATGTCATGAAATGTAAGCGTTAGTGTAGTCAAATAATTTACCGCGACGCACGTTTGTGAAAATAAAGTTTGATCATTGACGTTATATGACTGACCGAACTCATCACAGCACTAGAAAGTTTTAGAAGGTTTTACTGCACAGTGTAGATTGTCTTGTAACTTACTTTCACAGTGTTAGAAAGTTTTATTGGAGACAGTTGCCAAATGTTTCCCTATTAGAAATTCAAACTTCATGACTGTTAGATTAGCTTCATCAGGTTTAGTAAAAGCAGTTTTCTACTGCAGTAAGACTGCGAGTTTAGAATGTTATATGAAAACAGTGTTCATCACAGCGCTAGAACGTTCTACTGCGCTGTGTAGATTGTTTCACACAAGGTCTTATAGTCAGCGTTGAATGTTTTATAAAACCAGATGTTGTCACACACGTTGAGTGTACGAGAGCTAGTTCCATGACATTGAATCACATGGATTGTAAAGTTCATAATCCAAGGCTAGGCTCCTCTACGGTTGGATTTAGGGTTTTATATTACATGCGTTAACCGTTCGTGTAGAATATGTGAAGCACATGTTCACTTAAATGCAAATGTTGAAATAAGTTTGTAAGAAGTCTTTGACAGCTTGTTGTGAAACGTAGCGAACGTTGAAGAAATGTTTCTGCAGTCACACTCGTTAGCGTGTCAGATTTGGAATCAGCTTGATGTTATTGTCGAATGAGGATCATCATCCAATGAGAATCAAGCATTTCTATATAAATAGCGAGCCTTCCACAGTGAGAATCATTCCATCGTTGAATCACACGAGTGACGGACGCACATTTTCTCTCTCTCTCTCTATTCTATTATCCAACTAAAATGGTAAGTCGCTACTTTCCTCCCTCTCCTCCCTTGAACGTAAACTTAATACAATCTTTTTCATTTTCAGACATCTACTCCATCTGCTGCACTAGTAGGACAAAATGGCGGTCAAACGTTACAAGGTTCGCTACGATCAGATGATCTACAACTGAGGCCAGTGGAAGAAACAACCAAGGTGCATAATCCTACACCGCTACAGCGTAAATTTAAACAAGTCTTACATTATGACGATCATGACGTAGTACTCCAAACGGGAATGCTCCCTTCCACGGATGTCAAGATAATGCACAATCAGTATGGGGACTACATACTGATCCCCGTGAGTCCGTACATTCGCCGCCAACTTGATATTATTGAGGAGTACGTGACATTAAATATGGACATTCCTACTCCTCTTGCTCAAGAGTGGAAGGCGAGAGATGACAAGGATACTCCCTATAGAAAGATTTGGGATGGTAATCACATTTGCCTACCGCTATCACATTGGTGTACTTACTATAAGAAGGAGGGAGATCATTCAATACCCATCAGATGTGATGAGCTCGGAGAAGGTACTTGGGATATCCTTTTCAAAGTGAATGGGCTATACTATGGTCGACACAAGGATAATAAAATAGCCTCTCTCTCCATGCATATGGAATCCATCCTATATATTCCAAAACCACCCAATGTGGACGACATAATTGATCAAATCCTTAACAGCAGTGGTACGAAGCGCAAGTCGGAGAAGAATGCTGCATCAAAACGCAAATCAAAGAAGGAGAATTACTAGTCCTTTCCTAACTCTACCCTATGACAATTCGCTTATGTGCTTTGAGTGTCGTAGACGTGGTCTTATTAGATACATTTTACTTCTTCGTTGCCATCATATCATTTGTGTATTTTGTCGTGAAAAGCATCGATGTAATTCTTCATTTTGTGATATGTTATAGAACGTTTCCTTAGATGTGTAATTTCCGTTTTAGGCTTCTATCATCATTTTTATGGATTGTGAGGGTGAACCTGTGCAGGAGCTCAGTGCTATTGCTATGAACAATTGGACATATCAGATTGTTAGTGTCTATCATCAACATGCCAACTGTGATCCCAATGTTGATCAATGGGCGAGAAAACACATTCATGGACTTAATCTGAAATATTTGCAAGACTATGGCTTTTCTTGTGAGACTGCTCTTCTTATTGACTTTAAACGATGGTTAGCTGCTTTCAATGTTATACGCATCTTTTGTAATAATCCTGGTAAGGAGAGGAAAGTATTTCCCAATCTAGTCATTAATGATATTTTGCTCCCACCTTGGGATAGTAGAGTGAATCAACATTATCATGAAGTCACGAAACGTTTTAAGGATTTGTGTGTTCCTATTTTGTCTGTTCGTTGTAGTAGCTACGTTCATAACCAATGCTTCTTTCCTCCTTACCTCAACACTGCCAAAGTCCTATATGGTTATCATTGCTCGCTATATGACAGTTACCAGCTGTATCTATTTTATCTGTTTCAAACCATTGATTTGTAATGCATGCTTGTTACAGTTATTCAATAAATGTTATTATGCGAAGAGTTGTTGTTATCATGCAACGGATGGGTTAGATGAAGCGTGATCATATCTTTTTCAAATGACTGTGAAACATTGATTTCCACGATGAAGATTTAAACAGTTAGATTTGATGACGAATAAGATTTACTAGTTTGCAAGTCAGACTAAGCGTTCTATTATTTGTAAATAAAAGATATAGTTTCAACAGTTTACAGATTAAAAATAAAGTTTCAATAGTGTATGTGTTAGAAATAAAGTTTAAGCTGTTTCTATGTTAGAAATGAAATAAAGTTTCAAGAGTTTACAAGTTAAAAATAAAGTTTCAACAGTGTGTACGTTAGAACTAAAGTTATATCTGTTTGTAAAATAAGATTGCGGGATTAAATAGTTTGTAAGTTAGACTAAGCGTTCCACTATTTGTAAATGAAAGATATAGTTTCAACAGTTTACAGATTACAAAATAAATTTTCAATAGTGTGTATGTTAAAAATAAAGTTTAAGCTTTTTGTGTGTTAGAAATAGAATAAAGTTTCAACAGTTTGTAGATTAAAAATAAAGTTTCAACAGTGTGCACGTTAAAAATAAAGTTTCAATAGTGTGTATGTTAAGAATAAAGTTCTATCTGTTTATATGTTAGAAATAGAATGAAGTTTCACCAGTTTACAAGTTAAGAATAAAGTTCTATCTGTTTGTATATTAGAAATAAAACAAAGTTTCAACCGTTTACAAGTTAAAATTAAAGTTTCAATAGTTTACAAGTTAAGAATAAAGTTTCAGTAGTGTGTATGTTACGAATAAAGTTCTATCTGTTTATATGTTAGAAATAGAATGAAGTTTCACCAGTTTACAAGTTAAGAATAAAGTTCTATCTGTTTGTATGTTAGAAATAAAACAAAGTTTCAACCGTTTACAAGTTAAAAATAAAGTTTTATCTGTTTGTATGTTAGAAATATGATAAAGTTTCAACCGTTTACAAGTTAAAAATAAAGTTTCAATAGTTTGCAAGTTAAAACTAATGTTTCAATAGTGTGTATGTTAAGAATAAAGTTTTATCTGTTTGTATGTTAGAAATAAAATGAAGCTTCACCAGTTTACAAGTTAAGAATAAAGTTCTATCAGCTTGTATGTTAGAAATAAAATGAAGTTTCATCAGTTTACAAGTTAAGAATAAAGTTTTATCTGTTTGCATGTTAGAAATAGAATAAAGTTTCAACCGTTAACAAGTTAAAAATAAAGTTTCAATAGTTTGCAAATTAAAAATAATGTTTCAATAGTGCGTATGTTAAGAATAAAGTTTTATCTGTTGGTATGTTAGAAATAAAATGAAGCTTCACCAGTTTACAAGTTAAGAATAAAGTTTTATCAGCTTGTATGTTAGAAATAAAATGAAGTTTCAACAGTTTACAAATTAAAAATAAAGTTTCAATAGTGTGTACGTTAGAAATAAAGTTTCAACCGTTTACAAGTTAAAAATAAAGTTTCAACAGTGTCTACGTTAGAAATAAAATTTTATCTGTTTGTAAAGTACGATCGTAGGATTTACTAGTTTGCAAGTTAGACTCAGCATTCTACTAGTTGTAAATGAAAGATATCGTTTCAACAGTTTACAGATTAAAATAAAGTTTCAATAGTGTGTACGTTAGAAATAAAGTTATGACTGTTTGTGTGTGTGTGTGCGTGTGTGTGTGTTAGAAATAAAATAAAGTTTCAACCGTTTACAAGTTAAAAATAAAGTTTCAACAGTGTGTACGTTAGAAATAAAGTTTTATCTGTTTATATGTTAGAAACAAAACAAAGTTTCAACAGTTTACAAGCTGAAAAATAAAGTTTCAACAGTGTGTACGTTAGGAATAAAGTTTTATCTGTTTGTAAGTTAGAAATAAAGTTTTAACTGCTTATATGTTAGAAATAGAGGTATAACAGTTTATATGCAAGAAAGAAAGGTATAACTGTTTGTAAGACAAGATCGTAGGATTTACTAGTTTGCAAGTTAGACTCCGCGTTCTACTAGTTGTAAATGAAAAAATATCGCTTCAGCAGTTTACAGATTAAAATAAAGTTTCAATAGTGTGTATGATGGAAATAAAGTTTAAGCGCTTTGTGCGTTAGAAATAAAGTTTCAACCGTTTACAAGTTAAAAATAAAGTTTCAACAGTGTGCACGTTAGAAATAAAGTTTTAGCTGTTTATATGTTAGAAACAAAATAAAGTTTCAACAGTTTACAAGTTGAAAAATAAAGTTTCAATAGTGTGTACGTTAGAAATAAATGAAAGTAAGAACTTCATCGTATGAGTCTTCAAAGCATGTTTTGTAAATCAAATGTGTGTAGTACCGACATGATGACGCGTTTGATGACGCGTGGAGGTTCTATCATGTCTTGCCCCATGGTGGCCCTTAAGAGAGCCGTTGGTTCGTTCTCGTCGTATCTGAAAATAGAAGGAAAAATAGATGAAATTATATTCAAGTGATAGAGATGATATTAACTTACCATAAATCAATTCAACCGGTTCGCGACCCCTTCGATGGTGATGGTTGAGGTAAGTACTTGGCCGGCAGTTTTCGCTTCCGGTGGCGTAATTCCTTAATTTCTCCATCATGTGTTATGGAGACATGGAGACAGCGTATGTCTGGCATTGCCCCTTCGTAGCACTCAAAGGAACAATCTAACTCCTCTTTCTGAATCAGAATATCATCAACAATTCTGCTAGACGGAATGGGAAGGTGAAGTGTTGTTCGCTTCTCCTTCATAGTGACGTTTCTAGCCTCAACCAGACTCAATTTTGTCTGCTCAAGTTGAAGTTGGAGCGTCTCTTCCTTGGTCCTCAAACTTTTAATGAGTTTCACCTGCTCATCTACCCGCTTCTCGCTGGTGATTGCTCTCTGTTGGTAGGGCTCTAGGTTTTTTACCTGTGTCTTTAAACTACGTATTTCCGACACTTGGGCTTTGAGGCTGAAATTTTCATCCCTGAGCGCAGCGCACTCATTCTTATATCGGGTGAGTTCGTCTTTTATCTTCCTTACAGCAAATTCCTGACTGACTTTTGCGATCTCACTGTCTTTACACCACTGCTCAGTCTGTTTTTTAATCCCCTTTGTTGTTTTGGGGGAGGAGTGAAGTATTGGCTTCTCGACAGCTTTGTTTGTGGCGACTCCTTCCTGAGATTCAGTATCAACGTTTTTATCATTGCCTGCTGCACTGTGATCGGACCCTATGATTGACTGTATCACTTTATCTAGATCCGTTTCTACATCGTCGGATGTTTCGTTGAAGTATCTGACTATCATTTTGCCAACGTCCGATGTCGTGTAATTGGCAACCTTTGTGGTTGGACATGCTAAGTGAGTAGTGTAAAATTCCTCATTCTGCTTGCCTTTGGTAAATTTTAAGCAATGAATACAGCCAGATATTACAGCTAATTCTTTATGCTCATTGGGAGCATCCTTATATTTATTCAAATGGCGCTTGAACTCAGCACCCCTCTTTATTTCACCACATAGACACTTCTTGATCAAAAATTTTGAGTTGCCTCCCATTTTGTAACTTATGTATCTGTAAAGGAAGGATGAAATAGAATTACTAACAGGCGACATTGGCAGTCATTCTTATAATCATACAGCTAAATTGTGAGATTGGTGGAAAGTGTCGAACCTTTGAATCCGTTACAGGCATTACTCAGAGGGGATCTTATCCCAACTCCAAGGCCTCGGCCCACAAATCCAACCTGCCGCGGACAGAGCGTGCGTCATATCACTGTGTTGGTATCCGGACCCCGATTTTGACATGAAAATCAGTGGATTGTTTACAAAGGTTGCAAATTCCAAGCCAAAGCTCGCCTCCCACAACTTTATAAATGTCTTAGTTGAATTCAGCAGGGTCGAAAACCCCAGAAAACCTCCAAAACTAGTGAATTTAAATTTTTCAATTTTTTAGCACTACTTATGAAATTTTATAAGTAGTTTATCACTTAGGGCAGGTCAATAGCGACCGAACCTTTTTTGAATCAAGTCAAACGGACTTGTAGAAGCAAAGTTACAAGCCTTTAAAGTTTTGGAGTCTTTTATGGCCTGGAGACGAAGGCCATCTCCTGGCTAACCTCTAAGTCTGACGGCTTAGCTGATATCAGCAATGAAATTTTCTAAGTCGGTTTCTTTCAGAAACTCGGAATTTGGAATGTCCGAAGCTATCATCGGAGCTCAGAGAAACGACCTACCTTTGACAATCGTTCTCCTCTAAATGAAAAGTCTCTGTCGGTTCCCAGCTTATATAGTGTGTGGCGATCAGCTGATGACGTAATACCCATCATCCAAACACTAAAAACCCGTCTATCTCCGGTTCTAGTGCTCCGATTGAGCTGGAAATACGCCATTTCCATGTAGAATTTGATGCTGAATCCGAATCTGGCCTCCGTTTTCTCATCCGATGCTTCGTTTTGGCTCTACAGTAGGCAGCCATCGCGAAAATTCTAACTCGTTTTTTCCGAAAAATGTTGAAAACTTTTCTCTCCGATTGACTTGAAACTCTCCGATTGACATGAAACTCACCATACAGATAGAGAATTTCACGCTGATTCCAAATCTGAAATCCGTTTTCCAATCCGATGCTTCGTTTTGAAACTACAGCCCAAAACGTCCCAAATTCTAACTCTGTCGTTTTTCGCCAATGTCCCAAAATCTTAAATGGCGTCTCACATCTAAACGAAGACAGATATGAACAAGCCGATTCTTTCAGTGAATTTGTCTCACTCTTAGCTTTCAAACGAGCTATGGCACGACTGAATCCGTCCACTGGAAGCCAAAATCGAAGCGAGCTGTCCAGAGGGGGGGGGACGTCAGCGAAAATTTTTTCTCTCCGATGGCGTTCAAATTCACCATACCGATGCAGAATTTCACGCTGAATCCGAATCTGACCTCCGTTTTCTCATCCGATGCTTCGTTTGGGCGCTACACACCAAAACGTCCCAAATTCTAACTCTGTCGTTTTTTCGAAAAATGTTGAAAATTTTTTCTCGCCGATTGCCTTGAAACTCACCATACAGATAGAGAATTTCACGCTGATTCCAAATCTGAAATCCGTTTTCCAATCCGATGCTTCGATTTGAAGCTACAGCCCAAAACGTCCCAAATTCTAACTCTGTCGTTTTTCGCCAATGTCCCAAAATCTTAAATGGCGTTTCACATCTAAACGAAGACAGATATGAACAAGCCGATTCTTTCAGTGAATTTGTCTCACTCTTAGCTTTCAAACGAGCTATGGCACGACTAAATCCGTCCACTGGAAGCCAAAATCGAAGCGAGCTGTCCAGAGGGGGGGGACGTCAGCGAAAATTTTTTCTCTCCGATGGCGTTCAAATTCACCATACCGATGCAGAATTTCACGCTGAATCCGAATCCGGCCTCCGTTTTCTCATCCGACCACTCCTTCCACTCGAAACAGCCCATTTTACAACCCAACATTCAGCAGATTGCACGAAAAACATCACACACTATAGCCTCAAGAATAATCCTTGCGGTCGCCCAAGTCCACCACGACACTCTGTCGTTCCAGAGGGGGGGGAGTCAGCGAACAGTGTGTGAACGTGGACCCACCTGGCCGGCACACCACGACACTCTGTCGTTCCAGAGGGGGGGGGGCGCGCCGGTCGAGTGTTTGTCACTTGCTTACTACTATCATAGTGGAGTCATAGAAAAATGTTATAGAAATGGAAGTCTACATTTTACATACAGCTAGGGGATTGTGGATCATAGATAGGGGATCGTTGGAATACATGCTGCATGTTGAGGCCGAAGGACCAGTCGGTCATTAGCTGGCTGATGAATTTAAGTTCTTCTTTCTTTCTCACCATTTCATTGCCGTTTAGCTTTTTCAAAACTGTCACTTTAACATCTTCCAGGGAATGCTGATGTTGAATGCAATGATAAGGGACCACTTTATCATCCTTACAGTGTCTGATATCAAATCGGTGCTCGTTCATTCTCTCCCTTAGTGATCTTGATGTTTCACCGATGTAGTGGAATCCACAGCCCTGGAAACTGAGAGCGTAAATTATATTAGATGATTCACATGTTGTTCCATTTGCTTTGATTGTGTATGAGAGGCCACTGATGTTCGATTTTATGTTGGTATCAACGGAGAGCATTTCACATGTCTTACATCGCTTGTTGTTACATTTTGATATGACTCCAGTGCTGTCAAATGGATTCTGAGTCGTATTTGGATTTTTCAGCTGAGAAGAGACCAGGTATTGTTTCATTTTCATCGGAGGTTTCCACCATAAATGTGTTTTGATTGGTAAACTCTGCAGGAAATGTTTATTATTCAAAAATATGGACTTCAATTTCTGATAAGTGAATGGATGGTATGGAGCCACGAACGTGATGTGCTTCTCGTTGTCTTCTTCAATGGGTGGTTTTGTGAACAGTTCAGAGCGATTTTTCGTGAAAGCCTTGTGAATTTGCTTCATCACTCGTCCACGTGGGTAGCCACGTTTTAGCAACGCTAGTTGTAAATCTGCGATATGTCTTTTTGCCTTTGATTCGTCGGAGCAAATTCGTCGAATTCTGAGTGCCTGGGAATAGGCTATTGGGATCTTATGTTCCATCGGATGACATGACAGGTAATGTAGATACTGTCGTGTATCAGTTGGTTTGATGTAGAGATCGGTTTCAATTTCAACTCCTTTCTTAATTACTGTCGTATCGAGAAAATTCACTTTGTCGATGCTGCATTCAAATGTGAACTTGATTGATGGATGATAAGAGTTGGCATATGTTTTAAACTCTTCAAGTGAATTCGAGCCATGTTGCCATATTATAAATATATCATCGATATATCTCCACCATACTAGAGGCTTGTATGATGAATTCCTCAGTAATCGAGTCTCCAACCAATCCATGAATAATATGGCATAGTTTGGAGCCATTTTCGTTCCCATCGCAGTGCCTTGAATTTGTGTATAATGTTCATTGTTGAATTTAGAAGTATTCTTTGTTAACACTAAGCTAGCCAGCGAAGTTATTGTACTTGAGTCTGGGCATCTGTGATTTCTTTTCTCTAGTGCTTCATATAAAGCTTTCAAGCCCTCAACGTGGGGGATGTTGGTATATAGAGAAGAGACGTCCGCTACTACTAGGATAGAAGTCTCGTCAATTCTTCCATTCATCTGTGACAGCTTCATCAAAAAGTCATTTGTATCCCTCACGTACGATTGAACGTCTGATGTTAATGGTTTGATGATCGAATCAATGTATGAGCTTATCTTTTTAGTGACACTATTGCAGGAAGATACGATGGGACGACCAGGACAGGGAACCAAGTTCTTATGAATTTTCGGAAGAAGATAGAATATTGATGTTCTTGGCGAAGATGGAGGTTTGATACTTTCAGCAGTCTCTAAAAGAAGTCTTCCATGTTGAACGCACTGATCGAGTCTCTCTCTCTATGATTTGGTCTCTGAAAACACATGTCTGATCAGATGATTCCAAACGGTAGGTGGTATTATCACTGAGTTGTCGGTCTGCCTCAGTACAATAGTCAGCTCTTCCCCATACAACGACCACACCACCTTTGTCTGCCGGTTTGATTACCAATTCTTGATTATTTCGTAAGTTTCTCATAATTTCAAATTCTTCCTTCGTTAAATTACTATTGCCTCTGGACACTGGTATATTTTGAACATAGTAGTAAGGAAGTGACAAACACCAGATAGCGCAAGATGGCCGCCATCGCTGACATCCCCCCCTCTGGAACGGCAGAGTGTCGTGGTCGGCCGCCGTGGTGCTTCGGGTCTGAGTCCCCCCCCTCTGGAACGACAGAGGTTGTAGTCTGTCGTGGTGTGCCGACCAGGTGGGTTCACAAACTGTTCGCTGACGTCCCCCCCTCTGGAACGATAGAGTGTCGTGGTGGACTTGGGCGACCGCCAGGATTAGTCTTGAGGCTATAGTGTGTGATGTTTTTCGTGCAATCTGCTGAATGTTGGGTTGTAAAATGGGTTGTTTCGAGTGGAAGGAGTGGTCGGATGAGAAAACGGAGGTCGGATTCGTATTCAGCGTGAAATTCTGCATCGGTATGGTGAGTTTCAAGGCAATCGGTGAGAAAAAATTTTCAACATTTTTCGAAAAACGACAGAGTTAGAATTTGGGACGTTTTGGTGTGTAGCGTCAAAACGAAGCATCGGATGAGAAAACGGAGGTCAGATTCGGATTCAGCGTGAAATTCTGCATCGCTATGGTGAGTTTCAAGTCAATCGGAGAGAAAAAATTTTCGGCTGACGCCCCCCCCCTCTGGACAGCCTGCTTCGATTTTGGCTTCCAGTGGACGGATTTTGTCGTGCGATAGCTCGTTTGAAAGCTAAGAGTGAGACAAATTCAGTGAAAGAATCGGCTTGTTCCTATCTGTCTTCGTTCAAAAGTTAGAGCGGTTACAAGATTTTAGGTCGGAGCTCGCTCACCTGAAAAAATCCTAAGTGTCAGAGTGACTTTGTATGGGTAAAATTTTGAAAATTTTCCAAAGTGTGGAATTTCGACCTGGGACCGTCACCAAAACATTTTTCATCAAATTTTGAAATTTCACTGACGTCCCCCCCCTCTGGACAGCTTGCTTCGATTTTGGCTTCCAGTGGACGGATTTTGTCGTGCCATAGCTCGTTTGAAAGCTAAGAGTGAGACAAATTCACTGAAAGAATCGGCTTGTTCATATCTGTCTTCGTTTAGATGTGAGACGCCATTTAAGATTTTGGGACATTGGCGAAAAACGACAGAGTTAGAATTTGGGACGTTTTGGGCTGTAGCACCAAAACGAAGGCTCGGATGGGTAAACGGAGGCCAGATTTGGAATCAGCTTGATGTTATTGTCCAATGAGGATCATCATCCAATGAGAATCAAGCATTTCTTTATAAATAGCGACCCTTCCACAGTGAGAATCATTCCATCGTTGAATCACACGAGTGACGGACGCACATTTTCTCTCTCTCTAGTTTCCTGTTCTATTATCCATCTAAAATGGTAAGTCGCTACTTCCCTCCCTCTCCTCCCTTGAACGTAAACTTAATACAATCTTTTTTCATTTTCAGGCATCTACTCCATCTGCTGCACTAGTAGGACAAAATGGCGGTCAAACGTTACAAGGTTCGCTACGGTCAGATCATCTACAACTGAGGCCAGTGGAAGAAACATCCAAGGTACATAATCCTACACCGCTACAGCGTAAATTTAAACAAGCCTTGCGTTATGACGATCATGACGTAGTACTCCAAACGGGAATGCTCCCTTCCACGGATGTCAAGATAATGCACAATCAGTATGGGGACTACATACTGATCCCCGTGAGTCCGTACATTCGCCACCAACTTGATATTATTGAGGAGTACGTGACATTAAATATGGACATTCCTACTCCTCTTGCTCAAGAGTGGAAGGCGAGAGATGACAAGAATACTCCCTATAGAAAGATTTGGGATGGTAATCACATTTGCCTACCGGTATCACATTGGTGTACTTACTATAAGAAGGAGGGAGATCATTCAATACCCATCAGATGTGATGAGCTCGGAGAAGGTACTTGGGATATCCTTTTCAAAGTGAATGGGCTATATTATGGTCGACACAAGGATAATAAAATAGCCTCTCTCTCCATGCATATGGAATCCATCCTATATATTCCAAAACCACCCAACGTGGACGACATAATTGATCAAATCCTTAACAGCAGTGGTACGAAGCATAAGTCGGAGAAGAATGCTACATCAAAACGCAAATCAAAGAAGGAGAATTACTAGTCCTTTCCTAACTCTACCCTATGACAATTCGCTTATGTGCTTTGAGTGTCGTAGACGTGGTCTTATTAGATACATTTTACTTCTTCGTTGCCATCATATCATTTGTGTATTTTGTCGTGAAAAGCATCGATGTAATTCTTCATTTTGTAATATGTTATAGAACGTTTCCTTAGATGTGTAAATTTCCGTTTTAGGCTTCTATCATCATTTTTATGGATTGTGAGGGTGAACCTGTACAGGAGCTCAGTGCTATTGCTATGAACAATTGGACATATCAGATTGTTAGTGTCTATCATCAACATGCCAACTGCGATCCCAATGTTGATCAATGGGCGAGAAAACACATTCATGGACTTAATCTGAAATATTTGCAAGACTATGGCTTTTCTTGTGAAAGTGCTCTTCTTATTGACTTTAAACGATGGTTAGCTGCTTTCAATGTTATACGCATTTTTTGTAATAATCCTGGTAAGGAGAGGAAAGTATTTCCCAATCTAATCATTGATGATATTTTGCTCCCGCCTTGGGATAGTAGAGTGAATCAACATTATCATGAAGTCACGAAACGTTTTAAGGATTTGTGTGTTCCTATTTTGTCTGTTCGTTGTAGTAGCTACGTTCATAACCAATGCTTCTTTCTTCCTTACCTCAACACTGCCAAAGTCCTGTATGGTTATCATTGCTCGCTGTATGATAGTTATCAGCTGTATCTATTTTATCTCTTTCAAACCATTGATTTATAATGCATGCTTGTTACCGTTATTCAATAAATGTTACTATGAGAAGAGTTGTTGTTTTCATGCAATGGATGGGTTAGATAAAGGGCGATCATGTCTTTCTCAAACGACTGCGGAACATTACGTTTTCATAGGCAAAGTTTAAAAGGAGCTGTTCAAGATTATGTGATAAAATTTCACAAAGATGAGACCGACATCGAAGCAGTGGTCGATGATCCTAGAACTCTATTTCTAGAATTAATGAATACATTCTCTGATAGCATTATCATGGCGCGATTAGTTGCGAAAATTAAGTTTAGTCATTTTGGAAAGGAAGAGGTGGAAAGTCGCTCTTTCCATTTTGCTTCTTACACAATGGAAGTGGTAGATCACCCCCAAGAATTTTTTAAAAGACATATGATAAAAATTGCTGAACGTCTTAACGCATTTAACCATCATGGTAGCAGTCTAGTGATTGAAGCGATCTCAGATATTCACATTCAACTTTCCATAAAGAAAAATTGAAAATGCAGTGGTACTTGATTGTAGCACAACTGGTTTTCGAGCTATGTCTGCTCACTCTCGAAGTATATTCCTTCTGTACATGCGTCTATTATTCAGAAAAGGCTAGCAAATTCATATCTTCAAAAAGACTTGCTATAGACATCAGTAACGGTGAAACTATGTGTTGCGATGTATGTAAGCGAAAGGATGGAAATGAAAAGCGCATCTTCAAGAGATGTAAGCATGCTTTTTGTCAACGCTGTTTCATACGTAATTGCATTCAACTTTGCCAATGTAACCACTGTGATATTGCTCATTTCGAGTGTCACTTATGTCGCAATAGTTAGTACCTATGCAAATGTGGTAAAGATAGGTTTTAGCAAAGACTAACACGGAAAATGGCGAAACGTAAAAGTCAAAAGTTTTCTTCAGCCATTCAAGCTCTCCGACGAATGAAAGCAAATCAGCGATACAATGCTATACGACATGCTAACGATAAATTCATTTGTGAAATTATTTCTCATGTGAGGAAGTTGAGGACGAAGAAATTAGCGCCAAAACAACGAAAGTTACTTAAGCAATATGCTACGAAATTGCGTTTCATCTCCAATCCTAAAGTCACCCTTCAAAGAAAGAGGAAAACTCTAACACAAAAGGGCGGTTTCCTTTCAGCAATACTTCCAATGATAGCTCCTGCCGTGGGCAACCTATTGGGTAATATCTTTGGCTCTAAGCGTTAATTATGCAAATGTTGAATCTCAAAGTAATAAAATGGATTTCAGACTTCAATGTGATAAAGTTCTGACTGTATCAGGTCCATCTCATGCAGGTAAAACTGTTTCCACGCTGAATTTATTGGATAAAAGAAGGGAGTTGTTTAAGGAACCTATCAATCGAGTGATTTGGTGTTATGGTATTTATCAACCGTCGCTGTTTCAGGAATTGCAAAGTCGCAACTTTATTCGACATGAAGGAATTATTCCAGTGGATAAACTTCAGTCTAATGATGTTGTTGTATTGGATGATTTATTAAAAGAAAGTAAGAATTCAAAAGATGTTACAGATATGTTCACTCGCGCAGCACACCATAAAAGGTGTTTTATCATCTATATTACACAAAGTTTGTTTCCTGATGGAAAAGAAGCTCGTACACGAAACCTGAATACACACTATTATGCTATTTTCAAGAATTCGCGAGATAAAAGTCAATTTGAAATTTTAGCGCGACAAGTTGCACCCAGAGGATCAAAAGCCTTCATTGAAATTTTTCAAGCAGCAACTGAAAAACCACGCGGTTACTTATTTATTGATTTTACACAGGTGTCCGGAAGAATTTAGATTTCGAAGTGATATTTTGAAAGTGCCTATGATTATCTACAAACTATGAGTTCTTATTCTCGCATGATTGTTATTCCTCAGGATGAATATGTACAATTGACTGCCATGCAGCAAGTAAAGCAACCTCTTGCAAATCAAATGTATAGGAAAGAAATAGATTATCAGCAAAATGTTCACATCAAAGATCCACATCGTGCTGTATTATTACAATCGGAAACTGTTGAGCAATTGAAAAACTTGAAGAATAAGATGCGTGACTCTGTATCGACTGCTACACCTTTAGCATCTCCCGCACATGCCATATCTCTTTTCAACAGTATTGAGCCCCATCTCAATGTAAATGATAGAGGAGAAATCATTACAGATGAAAATAAAGTGATTGATGCTTCACGTTATGAAGACTTGATTCAGTATGCGACACGTAGAAAGCGCCGTCAGGGCTATGTTCCACCTGGTTGGTCATACTTTCTTAAACTATTGAAAAAGCATAATGTACCAAAATTTGCTTTGAATAATGAGACATTGAAAGAACTTGATTCAACAGTGGCTACTGCTCCAATGCTTCAGACGATGAAAATGCCAACAAATTGGTTTAAGTCGTCACCTGCTACATCCCCTTCCACACTCACTAAGCAAACAAGAGGAAGAACTCGACGTAGATCTACATCGCCACTAAAACTAGTAAAAGGAAAACGTAAAACAGCTCCTCCCAGGAAATACATGTTCTCAGACTATTAATATGAAGCAGATGTGTTGCTTGCCATGTAATGAGCCGCCAGAGGTGAATGTCGTTGTCACTTGCACTTGCTGCGCCAGCTCTCACAATGAAACCCCTAAGCAATGTGAACACGATCGCAAAACCGCTAAAGCTAAATGCTGCAGTTGTTGTAAATGTAGAAAGGCAAGAAAGCAAAAAGATGAGGAGGAAAAAGAGTCAGTCGTCATCGACTGAGCGTTTGAAGTCAATCTATTATGATGTAAAACATCCGGCAGGATTTCCATCTATCAAGAAATTATCAAAAGCGAGTGGTCTTCCACAATCACAAGTGAAACGATGGTTAAAGGGTCAGGCTACCTATACACTCCACAAACAAGCGAAAAAAGAAGTACCGCACCCGCCATTATATTGTTCATGACATCGATGAACAGTGGCAAGCAGATTTGTGCGATGTCGCCTCCATTTCAAAACATAACTCGGGTAATAATTTTATTTTAACCGTCATTGATATTTTGTCGCGTTATGCGTGGGCTCAACCTTTAAAAACTAAAGAAGGGAAAGGAGTAGCAAAAGCATTCCAAACAATTTTTCGAGAAGGTCGGATTCCAAAAAGAATTCAGAGTGATCAAGGAAAAGAGTTTGAAAATCAGCATGTGAGAAGATTATTTGAGAGGCATGACATTGAGTTGTTTAGTGTAAAGAGTGCTTATAAAGCTGCACTCGTTGAACGTTTTAATCGCACATTAAAAAATCGCTTGTGGCGACATTTTACTGCCAACTTGACACAAAATTGGACAAAGGTTCTACAAGATACACTCCATGCCTACAATCACTCTATCCATCGTTCTATTGGACTCAGACCAGTAGATGTAAATGCTGACAATGTAGATAAAGTGCGCGAATCATTCCAACGTAAACGCACTCATGTGAAAAGTGATGTGAAAATTGGCGATAAAGTTCGTATCTCAAAAGTGAAAAGTGTTTTTGCTAAAGGGTACCTTCCGAATTGGACAGAGGAGGTATTTACAGTATCAAGGATTAATCAAAAAGACTCTCCGACCACCTACAAGTTGAAAGATTACGATAATGAAGAAATTGAGGGTAGCTTTTACTGCGATGAGATTGAGGTAGTCACTGAAAGTGAAACATATTTGGTAGAGAAAATCATTCGATGTAAAAAACGGCAAGGTGAAGAATGGTGTCTTGTTAAATGGACTGGTTATCCTTCAAGTATGAACTCTTGGATGCGTCGTGCCGACATCTTTCATCTAAGTGATCGACAGTGATTCATGTAAAGTTGTAACTAACAATGTTTAGGGTTTGAGCTATGAATCCAACTGCCTCATTTTATTCACGACCCTCCTATGTAAGTGGTGGAGGACAAATTTACATCGGCGCACGCCGCCAACGTGGAGGTAGCATACTTGGTGCACTGAAATCTGTTGTAGCACCTCTCATATCCAATGTCGGTAGATCTTTAAAACGAAATGTTTTAAGTAATGCCGTTGGCTTTGCTGGTGATGTTGCTAGCGATCTTTCCAGAGGTAGAAGTTTTAAGAGCAGTTTGTTGAATCGTGGGAAGGAACGCGGTTTAAAAACATTGAAGCAGACCTTTGCTGGTGTTACTCAAGGAAAGAAATCACCTAAACGAATGAATAAAGGAAGGAGGAAACATCGCGCAGCTGGTAAGGTGCGATCTTCAGTCAAAAGGCATTCACGCAAACGTCGTAGAGGCTCTAATCATTCATCAGGCGCTAAACGACGACGCTGCTATAACTTCTAATCATGGAGTGTAAAACTTCCGGTTTTTGTTTGTTTGATCAACAAGCCATACAGACAGATATTCTTAGTTCAAGTATTGTAGATTATCATCCTCGAACAGCTGAGAATGCTGGTCCCATTGAATTTGTTATTCCTGGTGGTAGTGATGACTACATAGATTTGAGTTATGCGATGCTTGATTTGAGGTTTAGAATTCAGCAAGCAGATGGAACTGCTATTGACGATGCACATAAAGTTGGACTGAACAATTTACCATTGACTACATTACTTCGCGATGTTTCTCTAACGATTGGAGACCAGCAGGTGGAAGGTGGTCAAAGCGATTATCCCTATAAATCATATTTCAATCATGTATCACAGTTTCATCCAGCAGCACAAAAAAGTCATATGGAAGCCATGGGATGGTACAGAGATGAAGCAGGAAAATTTGATGTTGAAACAAACAGTGGCTTTGTAAAGCGATCTGCTATGATTAAAGATAGTAGAGTATGTCAGCTATATGGTCCGCTGAATTTAGACTTCTTTAGACAGTCAAAGTTTTTACTGTGTAATACCAGCATGCGACTCAAGCTGACATTGAATAAGCCTGAATTTGCGCTGAATGCATTTATGACAATTTTAGAATTCATGTGGAAGATATTGCACTTTACATTCGTCGAGTAGTACCGAATCCAAGTGTCATTAGAGGGCATGCTGAAGGCCTTAACCGCCAAAATGCCATTTACCCCGTTCAGCATACAAAGCTTCTCACCTTTACAATTCCGAAAGATCAAAAGAGTTTCATGAAAGATGGTCTCTTTCCATCGGAAGCATCGAAGCTCCTCATGGTGGCAATGGTTGAAAATGATGCATTTAATGGTAATATAAAGAAGAATCCTTTCAATTTTAAACACAATCAGTTAAGTGAAATTGCTTTACGTGTAAATGGTGTCAGTCATCCTGGTCCACCCTACAAACCAGATTTTGCTTCGGATCAATTTATGCGCAGTTATGTTGATTTTATGGATGTCTTTGGCTTTTACAATACGGATGACACCAACGGACTGACTATGAAAGAGTTTAAGAGTGGATATACTATTTATGCATTTGATTTGACTGCTTACAGCGATATTAGTGCACCCTATCGTCAAGCGAACGTGCCTCATAATATTCGTTTGGATTTGACGTTCAAAAGAACACTACCTGAGACGATCAATGTATTAATTTATGCAGTCTTCGATTCAAATATTGAAATTACAAAGTATCGTGACGTGATTCTTCAGTATAATCGTTAATGAGTTGGTTGACTGCTGACGATATTAAGACTAAAGTGCAGCGTAATGCAGACGAAGCGACGTTGAAAGCTTTCGATAATGTCTATTCACTCGATACCTTACCACCTGTAGTAAATCACTATCCCATCTTTATTGTGCTAGACACTCATTCTCAGAATTTAGGCGGTGAGCATTGGAAAGCGATCTTTATTGGAGAAGACCGACGTGGTGAACTATTTGACTCTCTTGCTCAACCTCCAAATATACCAACACAGCAGTGGTTGAGAAAACATACGCGTCAATATCAGCGAAATGAACGCATACTACAACATCCACTTTCATCAACGTGTGGTGCTTTTGTACTGTACTTCATCTTAAAACGTTTACATGTATCTCGATTTGCATCTATTATTCAAAACTTTTCATGTAATCCATCCTCTAATGAAAAAATGATTTGTAAGTTCTATCATGATTTGAAATGAAAACATCATGTTGGAAAAATTGTTTTTTATTTTACAATCCGCTGGGTACGTACATACTCGATGAGATAGTCTAGGATCATATTTGCTTGTACATGAGATTTTAGTCCAGTAATGATCACTTTACTATTATGAAAGATTGCCACATGCACAGGTAACCAACAACTAATGAGAGCTGCAGGAAAAAGTTCGGGTTCATAACACAAACTGTAACTGCTGGTACGAATCTTCAAAAATGATAGACTGTCACTCAATTGAGTAGAGATCACCATATTGTCCACAGTCAGATTCGACATCACACACCTCTCCCTCTTCCATATCCGACGTAGTAGTCTTTGTAGCTCAAAGCGCATTGACTGCGCCGATGAATGAGAAAGGGCGCCGAGAATCTGTACAGTCCCATTTGGGAAGAGTTGAAGATTCCGTGAATTGTTCATCTTCACCACTAACATTTGAGGACGGCCCGGGTAATACTTGCTGTTTGGAAGCTGTTGGTGTAATGTTGTGAGATCGATTTTGGTGTAGAGTCTGAAGCGACGGAGAATGTTGACGATGCTGTAGCGATGGCGCTTCATGATGAAAGAATGAGTAAATTGAGCGATGTACCTTCCTTTTATACTTTTCCCAACTACCTTGATGAAATGTGAAGTTAGTATGAAGTTGGGAATGATAGAGTTGAATTCGCCGATTGTTGACGCGCAGCCAGATGCGATTTCCAATACGTGAATGTCTTTTCATATAGAAGTATTTCAAGTCCTTCATGATATGATGTAGAGATTGAAAATGACGATAAGATAAAGCAAACTCTCTTCTCACATTTCCAGTTGAATCTTTGAAATAGACGTTTCGATCATGATCCGTTTCAATACGTTGTAGGGAATCTAATTTCCAACTCATGATGTGTGGTAGTCATGTCTGATTAAGATTTGCATAGTAGGGAGATGAACTCACGACGAATAAATGTCATGATGGAGCGATGTATATATCTTCTATACTTCTCCCAATTGTATTTGCGAAATGAGAATGGTAGATTTGAATTTCATTTCTGTAATGTTGAAGCCAAACTTGATCACCCAAGGAGATGAATCTTAATGTTTCAAAATATTCCAAATCCCTCATGATATCATTGAGGTTGACAAATTGTCGCCATGTTAATGTAATTCCTCTTGATGTATGACCATGAGAATTTTTGAAATGTACGTTTCCATCACGATCAACTCTGATATATTGTAGAGAGTCCAAAATCCAAGTCTTCATGATGTTATGCAAAGTTGCAGATCAGCAATATAAAAATGTCGTTTTATCATATTTTGCTTAGCAATGCGGCTACAAAGAGATTTACTAGTAATCGAGCCGCACTCTTTTCTACTCCCATTGATCATGCACAACAGCTAAATGGAAATTGGGAAGTGGGTGTCACTCAACTTGTTTATAGCAACTGTGTCTATACTTTTGATCATGAGGTGATGACTATTAATATGAGGCGTACAGCTGCTTACCAATGTGAAAAGGGGTGCCGAGTATACATTCCACAGTGGCCAAAGAAAGATCTCTTATCATGTAAAAAGTTTATATATGATTTCTTGAATAAAGCGTGTAAACATATTGTCCAATTTACTCCGCACAATGATGATTATACCTATGTACATCATGTAGTTGAGAAAGATTGGATTGTTGGTTTAAGTCCAAGTTTAAGAAATGATTTAGGCTACCTCGCTAGCGCCTTAACAAGCTATGATAATTTTAACGTTAATTACCACATAAGTGGTCATAAACAGTTAATATATCGAGAGGAAGCTTATTATGTAGATCTTATTCCAAGAAATGAGAAGACGTTGGTGAAGAAGATTGTGATTAAGCCAAGGAAGACAAACATGACTCCTGAAACATTATTGAAGAAATTTAATTATCTCCTTCGAGTTGATGGTAAACAAGTGGCAACATTGACTTATATTAAATCATCTAATCATATTGCAATAAGCAAATTAAATGATGATGATCTAGTATTAGTTTGTTCAAAAGATTTTCATCAGTTCTTGCGACATCGTTCTGCAGCTGTTCATGGAAAATCTGATATGCAACATTTACCATGTGAAAGGTCAAATCAATTTGATACAGAATGGTCCGTATCTTTATACAGAAAGTGTGTAGAGTCTTTAGGTGGTATCTTACATGAAACAAGAGTGTTGATGCCTCGCATTATTACTTCGGTTAAATTGGTTGTAGATTATTTAAATGAAGTGATTAATGACCAACATATTTCATTTTCTGAAAAAGAAGGTACTTTGTCTCTCACTATAAGTGGAAAAGGTATTGAACTAATTATGGATAAAACTCTAATGGACATTTTGGGTTTTGATCAAAATATCTTTAAAAGTGGTACTGTAACCAAAGCTAGCGCAGACATGTCACTATCGCGTCGTATTAACTATTTTCAGATATATTCCAATATTGGTGAAGATGTACGTGTGGGAGATGTTGAAGCTCCATTGCTAGCAATGATACCATACCAGCCAAAAAGCTGCAGTATTTTATCTGAGCATACTTTCAAGAAAGTGCATTATACAAAGCTGAAATCAAACTACATCCCACAAATTGATATTGCCATTTATGACGATGCTGGTGCGTTGATTCCTTTTCATAAAGATGCTGTAACAAGTATCACACTCCATTTCCGAATGAAGAGTTAATGCAAACGTATGCTAATATATTTTTCCAATGTGAATAATATGGAAAGTGAAAATAAGGACTCGTTTCTAATCTACTTGCCCAGTAATGCTTCTATGAATAAATTTCCCAAAAATAAACCATCAGACTATCGAGTAGAATTAAATCGGCCACTGCATTTAGAAGGTGAATGGGAGGTTGGTGTTTCTAGTATTTGCTATGATAGCAATATTCAGAATGTGAATGATTTGGAAGAAATGATATTGACTCCTCGCACCCATGATGGAATAACGATGAATAATGCATTTCAGTTCCCATACAATTTAACATCAGATGGAAAGTGGAACTATGAATGGATTCAGATAAAATCAGATTCTTATGAACCATTTGGGAATGAGAAAATTATTAAGGCATTCAACAGTGGTAATACTTCCATCATGAAGAATAAAAATCAGAAAGCTTATGAGTTTACTATCTATCATTGGAGTGGGAGACAGTTCCTCCGCTTTCATTCTTTTACTAAAGGTCTTACGCTGAGGTTGGATAATGAATTCTATCCACATCTTGGTTTTGGTCATGGACTACATCTAACATCAATTGCTACTGCAAATGTTAAAAAAGTTTATTCAAATCGAATCAACAAATTTCATTATAGATTTAAAATATTTGATGAAGATGTTGTAGAATGCGAAGAACGCATCATTTTGAAAAAGCGTGGTGTTCAACCTTTATCACTTATTGAGTTAGTAAAACGATGGAATGAGACTGTGGGTAAGAAGTATGGAGAGAAAATTATGGCGAACAAAAATAAGTTGGTTATTCAGAAATATAATGACAAACTTACAGTTTATTTCTCTCCAACCTTGCGTCATTTTGTAAGACATTATACACCTATTATTGGAAGCGGTGTGGTGTATGGTTCTCATGAATATCACACTAAAGCTGATTCAGTTAATGATGAATGGTGGGTGGACATCTATGGCGATCGCATCAAGAAAATTTACCAGTCTTATGAAGAATCTAAAGTTGCTATCAATATAATGCCGCGTCTATATCATACAGTTGAAAGCTTCATTCATGTAGTAAATCCTTATATACAACAGAAGTTGAAGCATGTGATGAAAAGTAAATATGATGTAAAGACACACCACATTTCGTTTTCAATTGAAAATCAACGCGTTGTTCTGAGACTGGGTGATGACATTCAATGTCAATTGAGTAAAAATTTGAAAAAACTCTTTGGTTTTTCAATGCTACAAATTGTGTTTGCTGCTGCGCATACGATTGGTATAGAAACACCAATGACACTTGATAAACATGAACAGCACCTTTACATTCAAAGTGATTTGATTCTACCTATTTCTGTTGGTGAGAAAAAAGAATACATTTTACGTGATTTCATTCATGATAAAGACGCTTCATATGGAATAGTCGAGAAGATGTTTGAATCTATTTTCTATCATCCCGTCGTCAAACAAACTATACCCTCTATTGCTATCAAAATTACCAATGGTTTACAAGAGTGCATCCACGTGAAAGATACTAAATCCCTCATAACGTTAGTGTTTCGGAAAACAAAGTGAAGTCTTTATACAACATTTATTGAAATATGTACATGAATGTGAAGCAATAGACTTTATACAATATCCACTGAAAATATATACATGAGCGCACTTCAATAAACATTGCTATATACAAAAAGTCTTTTTACTTCGTGAAGGGTGGAAATATACAGGGATAGGAAAAATGTCTTTCAGTGGAAAAGTCATCACATGGGGAATGTACAGATGTGGACACATATTCACAAGGAAAAAACAATCTCATGCGATACATAAAACAACAATGTTTATCTACAGAAATCAACATCAAAATACTAAGTTAAGGATGATTATGATAAGACGTCTCCTGAATGTGGTAGTGTGAGTTTAATTCTTTTGGGTGGTGGTATGTTTGTGTCAGGATGTCCATGTGGAAGAGATATGTTGTGTTCTAGCCAGCACCTCTTATCCTCCCATGCTGAAAGCGCCCGTTTCCTAAAAGTATGAGTTTTGATCTCATGCGACTTAGATTTTAAGATTGTCATATTGACAAACGTTATATTTTTATTTCTATAGGCTCCTTTGAAATTTTTATGTTTCATGTTAGAGACCAATGATCTTGATATGCCTTTAGCGCGCTTAATGCTATCATCACTATCCTTTAATTTCATAGAATACATTTTAGGGCGGAGGAGAATGATTTCAGCTATCTCCTTCCCTGCT
>CAJQUW010006140.1:0-61282 GCA_907163375.1 Prostheceraeus crozeri | reverse complement strand
ATTGCAATAATTGCATGGTAAGCATCAAATGATCCAAGCGATCGTCGAGTCTTTGACAGGCCGCAAGGCCTATTCTAAAATAAAGAAAAGAAGGAGGAAGGGAAATGGAAGCTACGTTACACGTGTATCGATGCCGTTTTCCTATTCTTGCAACAGCAGCCAGCAGCAGTTTTGTGTTTGTGGCTGGCTGGTGCGTCGCCCCACCCAGGAGGCGGCAGGGGTACGGCCGTTGTGTCTCTCCAAGATAGTCATATTTCGGTGCCAGCAGCTATACTGCCCGGTGGTTTGGAATAAAAACAGGTGATAATACACAATAGACGGATGCGTTCTGTCGCATATCATGGATTGTCATGAGTGTGTGGGATATCTCTGTTGCGTCATAGAATGCTGACTCGTCATCCTCCGACCACTGATTGATAATTGACAACGGATTTGTTTTCATTGATGTTGGAATGAAGTTGACAGCTTCAGTCGCATATCATTGTCCGCGGTGAGATGTCTATGTTACGTCATAGCTAGTTGACTCGTTATCGGAAACGTCTTTCACATGGCAATAATTGAAAAAGACATAGTCTTTGATTGATGCTGGAAAGGAGACTTTATTTTTATTTGAATAATGGGCTGTTCCTCGCGGTACTGCAATACGAGGTCAACCCGGGGAAGGGGCGAGGCAGGCCTCTACCTCCCTTCCGGATAACAAAAATCGGGATAATCTCCATGCAGTCCGTTGGACTGCGTTCTAGAGATTAAACTAGAAAGAACAGATACTACACTTTTGATCTTAGCTCGAAGAGCCGAGAAGCGATAACGTGCTAAGGTTGGTGCTGGCTGTATTCGCTG
Organism: Prostheceraeus crozeri; assembly: GCA_907163375.1. NCBI lineage: Eukaryota > Metazoa > Platyhelminthes > Polycladida > Euryleptidae > Prostheceraeus > Prostheceraeus crozeri. Next base: position 60,442 of record CAJQUW010006140.1, on the reverse strand, counting down.
TGGATAGTGTGTTTTGTATTGGTCTGTCATTTAAATGAAGGTGCAACATTATAATAATGTCCCGATGCAAGTGATTCCGATGATTTTTCAAGAACCATATTTAAATCGGAGATTCCAAATGCCTGTCAATGTTTTCACTTATACGGAAGTAAATGATGGTCGATGAGGTTTTGCAATTGACCCAAATATACAAGTTGGACTACTTCTCGGAAATACTACTGAAATCCTGAAGGATAGTTTGGTCTGAAAAGACAAAAATGTTAGCAACACCAGGTATTCCCAGGCGGTCACCCATCCAAGTACTAACCTGGCCCGACGTTGCTTAACTTCTGTGATCGGACGGGAACAGGTGCTTTCAACGAATAACTTTATTTCATTGAGAGCCCGTAGGCCAAAACAATGCAGGGTACATGTACAAGAGAAGTTACAGAGAAGTTACAGTGAAAAAGTCAATGAAGGAAAACCCGTACAGCTTGGTGTCGCCAGCGAGACCAAGCCTCGCCCGGACGCACCTACTGTATTGGGTCAGTCACGGGAGCACGGTCTCTGGGTCGCTTCGGTGTGAGTCCTCCGCCTGGTCCTGGGTCCGTCGATCAGGTCGCTCGTCCTCTGCTTGAGCCTGAAAGAGAACCTGAAAGAAAACGGCAGAAGCAGACGGCGTCTCAACACACGTGGCTGTTACATGTTAGTGATATAAACTTAGGGCATTTCACCTTGAAAAACTGGGGTTATTAGGGGCGGTAGGCCTGCATGCTGATCGCTCTCTGGTGTGAGGCCTAGCTCCTGCAGGTATTGTTGTACCTCCAACTTTTGTGAGGAGGAGAGGCATGCGTAAGATTTTTCTAGGGGGCCTTCCTCATGTATGAGCCTGGGCCTTTGTCTCACTTCAGGCTCAAATGCAGAGATGAGACGCGCATTCTTTGTGCGGGCATGTCTCAAAATGAAGGTGCCAGCCTGATGCTTGGCTTCCTCTCTCAGCGGTCTTTGTCGAGTTCGGCGGTAAATTGAATCATTGGGACCATTCGGCCCTTCCAAGGTTGACTGAGGGACACCGGAGAGAGATCTTCGCTCCAAAGCGGTCAATTTTTGCCCAGGCCGGCTCACATCGATGAGGAGAACTGGGAGGACAGTACAACATTGCGCTCCGAATGACGGATGTGCGATATAGCAGGCATCCGATCAGGTCTGGTATGTGTTGGTGAGCTTTTGCAAAGGGAGCTTTAGCTCCGCATTCTCGGGCCCAGTCGTTCCACGGTCTTAGTTGCATGTGCTCGAAGCTGAGTTCTCTGTCAAGCCAGTATGCCCAAGAAAGTCAATGTGTCTTCTCCAGTCTTTCTCGTTCCGGGAAGGTAAGTGGGCCGGAGATCATTGTCATTCCAGCGATGTCTTAGTAGTTGAGAACATCGCTTGCGCATTTTTCTCGATGGAGAAGTTCAGGTTCCATTTCTTCCCTGTTCGGTATGTTATTCATTATCGGCTCGAGATTCTGCACATGCTGCATTTGGTGTACTTGCTGATGACCACACTGCAATCATCTGCGTGAACATTGTGAATGCCGCCACAGAGTTTGTCTGCGAGAGGCATTGTGATGGTGTACAAGTATACATGCAGGGGAGACAGGGAGATACTTGAGGGACTCCGCGCCGTGATAGATACTTGGCGAGATAGATGACCATCTTCTAGGACATCAAAGGTCCGCGTTTTCAGATGTGAGCAACCACTTTGCGGCTGGAGCTGGGAATTCATCTGGTAACATCTGTAGGGCTAGACCTGCGTGCAGACAGAATCGAAAAGCCTTCTCAAGGTCTAGAGATTCCGCTACTGTCGGCGCGGTCCGTTCGTTTCAGGCTTGTTTTATCCTTTGAGTCAAGATGGTGAACCTGTCTTGGGCAGTCTCTTCCAGATCTGAAGCCTGAACTGTGCAGATGGGGAGCAGATTCTTGCTCTCGCACCAAAAAAAAAACGTATGCGTCCTGCTACTGATTCCTCTCAGGTGCTTGCCTACTGCAGAAGTCAGCGAGATTGGGCGGTAGTTTTTCTGCAACTGTGTGTCTTTACCCTGTTTCGGCAGCATTTTTAATATGAGTTTCTTCAAATTTGTGGAAGTATCGAGTTTCAGTGATGCTGAAATGATCATTGCCAATATCTGGAACAGTACGAGGTTGTGAGAGTTTTTTAGCATGTCATGACTGATGCCATCCGGGCCTGGGGGCTCTTCCCGGGCGGAGCTGCCTATAGTTGAGGCAACTTTCCTAGATGTTATAGGGGCAAGTATTCCGACGGCTCGCACCGGACGGGGTCCCAAAATGCCTCTTGCTGGGTGTCATTACATTGCGTTACTGTTTACATTGCTGGCACTACTGGTTGCGTTTGGGGTCAGAAAGAATTGATGCATCTTTCTTTCGTTTCGTGTGAGTGGAAAAAGGATGTCGTTTATGTGATTGGCGAAGACTCTTGCCCCAGATCTGCGGGAAGGGATATCGTGCGTCGTTTTGGGGGTCAGTGAGTGGTGGATTAACTGAGCAATCCACTGCTGAACCATCGGCGAACTTGTGGCCAAAAATTCGGGATCTCTTGGTCCAGCTCCTCTGGTTGTCAATTCTTTGTCTTTAGACGGATTATGTCGTGTTCTGTTCAGAGGACTGGTGGACTGTATTTTGATCCTGTTCAGCTCGGACGAGATCAGGACTAGGGCATGCGCAGTCGGCGACGGAAGAAGTAGACTCGTCTCTACAAGATTCATGCCCTGATCCACCAAGGCAACGGGCGGAGGCCTTGACTGGTGTTAGGGGACAGAGCGTGTGGAGGTCTCCATGCCGCGTCTTGCCCACAGCTCTCTCACTGACCTTGCTAGGTGCTCGGTTCCTTCCATTGTTCGGGGAGTCGAACGGGCCTCTACGTCAACATGGCTGCGAAGTGTAGATCGACGCTGGTAGTGTTAAGGTTGTCCATCTCTAAACATGGCTGGTGCGCCAACGATTCGGCAAATGTGGATGGCAAATGGTCTCGAAGTCTGGTAATATGGTGGAAGTTGTCACGAGAGCGGCACGTGGTCAGAGGCCAATTTCAATTCAACACTCTGCAGGTATAGTGACCAGAGAGGCTTGGTGGTGGCTATTGCCCAGTCAATACAGTTCCCGTTGTATGTAGCTGTAATGTGCGAAAGTTGCGATCTGTGGATCGTTCAAAAACAACCCATTCTTCATTGTCCAATAATGTGGCGAGGCTGGTGCCATGGGAGTTGGTTGCTCGGCAGCCAAGTTCTCGGTTCCTCGCGTTCAGGTCTCCGATCAGGATCGCCTTTGTTGTATTCATGGCCTCATTCAGCATTGATATGTATACCAGTGGTTATACCGTGAATGGCTGGGGGAGCGTATATGATGATACTACCACGTGCCTCCGTTTGTTGCAGGAGTTTTACTGATATCAATCTGTTGTCGGTTTTTTACTGTCTTCGCAGTAGCTCATGTCTGTTGTTTCGGCGGACCCAGAACCGCAATGCCGACACCTCATTGTGCATCGCAGGAATGGGGTGTGCGCTACATATTTGGAAAGTTCAGGATCCCGAAACTGTGAGCCAGGGCAAACGGAATTACGTGTTTCTTTGCATGACAAATCACATCAAAGTTTGGTGGTTTGCGAGGATCGTTTCCGTCAAACGAGCTCCGGAGGCCATTGATCGTTGCAGTGCCAACTCTTAGACATGTGATTTTTGAAAACTGCCATCTGACATTGCCAACAGAGTGCTTATTACGGCGTTAACTGCAACCAGGCCTTTGCAAGGTCAGTACAGGAATTGTGATTGCTTGCAGTTTTTGCAAGGGTGTCGAGTATCATCTTTGAGAAACGGTTCATCGTGGGACGATCTTGACGGCTCATGGGACAGTCTCTTTGGCGACAGTGACGTAGCGTGCTTTGTAGTGGTTGCTCTCTGCTTGTTTCCAGGCGCCACCGACATGCGGACAGAGGGGAGCTCATTGAACAACGAATGGCATCCGGCGTACCATTATTTGGCAGAATTACTGATGGCGGCTTGAGCAATTATGGCGCCAGTCGGAAAGTTGTCCTTCTCCCGGAACGTTGGGGTCTCATGACCCATCATCTAGTGGATAAGGAGTCGGCCATCTCTTATTAATCTTATGGAGGCGAGCGCTTCAGTTGCTCGCTGTGGATACCGGACTCCCTAGCTTGCATGGAATCCGGTCCCCTCTCGAACGTCGTTTCGCAAAGCTTTGGCACGAATTCCGTCTGAAGACAGGAGAATGGTGGTCTGCGGGTCGAGGTGGCTGAGTTTTTGCAGTCCTTGGCACTTCGTTTCTGTGGAGCCTGTACGGGCGAGACATTGTGTCCTCGGGGCCCCCGGGCAATGTACGCTTCTTCTCTGACGGCGCCTGTGACTACAGTCCACCCAGAGTCTGGTGCTGATTGATGGACTTGGTTTTGGCAGGAGCTGTCCTTTTGAATAGCTAGATTTTTGTGAGGGGAGCTGGGTGAATTTGATCGAGGCTTTCAAAATCGACCTGACTGTTTGCCTGTGCGCGTGATAATGCGGGACAGCCCCTCGGTAGGTGATGGCGTGGCTCCCTTACATGCGAAAGCATCGCCGTTGCGATCTCAATCGTGCTTTTTCCTCTGTGTGGCTTGTCTACCACATCGGAAGCACGTCCTTCAGGGACTACATGATGAGCTAGAAGTCCCCATATGAAAGCACCGGCGCATTGCTGGATGTCTGCTCGATCTTGTGGAAGTACCGATTTGCAGCTGGATTAATTCACCAAACAGACGTAGTCCTTGATTTTCGGGACAAGAGGCTCAGCAAAGTGGCTATTACTACAGGTAGAGGTCGACTCTTGTCAATCTGACCCTCAGTGGCGGGCGTGGAGGTCGCCGAACTGAAACGACAGAAGGACCTCTTCAGCCTTGAGGTCAGCTAGGACTACCTCGCATGATATTGTTGTGCTGACTGGTCCTCGTATGGTCACATCAACAGGTCTCTTTGCCTGCTTTCTGTCGGCTGGCTCTAGCACAAGGCCGTCCAAAATGGTTCGCCACTCTCGCCAAAACATGATGTTTCAGTAGCTCAGGCTTGGTGCAGGAGAGCAGGAACCTCCTCCACAGGACGGAACGTTCTAATTGGAAGCCGGGCAGAGTTTTCTCTGACCAGCAGGATCAGTTGGGTGAATTTTCGCCTTCCCCCGCATTTGTTGCCGTTATCGCGGAGGATAAAATTGTTAGACTGAGCATTGAGGTCTCTGAAGCCAAGCATTCACTGATGATCGGTGGCTTGTCAGGGCAGGTCCTGTCCCAGACTTGTGAGCTGGTCCCGTGATCGACCCACCTGTACCACTACTGGGCCAGATTGAGCATCTTCCAATTAAAACACATGGCCGATTTCTCGATGGCATCGCGTCCTCCATTATCACTGGCGTGGGAATGTGCTTGGTTGATCTGCTTATGGGAAGAGAGGAGCAGATTCCCAGGGCTGCGGATCGAGGCACGCTTGTTCTTCGCGGCTCTGTTTAGATTATTTTACGAACGGTATCGCTGAGACGCATTTCGTTGTTGGCCATTTTGGCCAGGCGTGGGTGTTTGACGGACTCTTTATTAGGCGGTTGTTGCTTGCCTACCTAAAAGAAACAAACAAAGAAGACTTCAAGACTATACCTGGAAGTCGCTGGTCGGATTGGTAAAACGTTTGTTTACCAACCCAGCGCTAGAGGAAGTCAAGAAGGAGCCAAAGGAAGACAAACTCTTCAAGGAGAGACGTAGGAAGCAGAAGTGGCTGGGACCGGGAAGACTGACTTATCTCTCTAACCGCAGAAAGAAAGTCGCCGAGAAAAACCTATCAACTGCACCCGGAACTCTGAACTAGCAAAGAAAGCTGATGAAGAAGCTAACAAGAGCAGGAACTAAAGCGAAGACAAGAAAACAGACAGGGCAGGATTGGACTGCTTACTCAAGATGAAGGACCAAACGGAAGAAAACAAAAGAGCAATCAATGACAAAATCAGTCAATACAGATGTAACAGAATGATGCAAGATATCAGTTCAATTTAAAAATGAGACGGGATATTATTCAGTTGTCGGCAATTAGTAGTCAATGTTCACTACTCAATACTCAATACAGACGGACAGATAATATTAAACACAGCTAGGGATAATCTACTTGATCTTATTAATTATCAATCAGCTGTAAACAGTCTGAGAATGCACTCGATGTTTTTATTTATCAGCTGTTAATAGCACTGCACTGGTTGCCCTTTATTGAGAGACAGCAGACAGCTAACTCAATGAATGAATCGAATCAGAAAACGAGACAATAGGGTATGCAGCACGCTAGCGCAAACACACTACAGCCCGAGACTGCACACAAGCCAGCCGCACGCACACAGCGACGCACAGAGCAGGAACAAGCAGGCTATCGACACCCGTGCGCTCAATAGGGAAGGAAAATCTAACCGCAGTCACAGCGGAGTTAAATAGCAGTCAAAGTTTACGATAACAACTAAAAATGTATCAGCAACACGAAAAGACAAGGAAAAAAGTAGTTAATACTTAACTTTTCTTGACCTTCTCGACGCGCTGAATCCGATGATGCAGACCGCAAGTTCGAACGACGTCTGTGAGCGAAGTTACGATGCCAATATAACAACACAGAGAAAAACGGATAAGAGCAGCAATCAGAGACGACCGCACTCGACAAGCTTTCAACGTGGTATGCGTCGCTAACGACAGACATCCATATTCATGGTGTTGTCTACTGTAAAGTGAACATTAAATTTTTTCAGCTCCTGGTTGAATTAAAAGATTTATTCTTGCTACTACCGTAGTGTTGTAGTCGAGGAAGGTGAATACTGACCTTGAGCAATATCATGTGGAGATTGAAGCGAAATGAAGGTATCAATATGATGTAAAAAATCGTAATTCAACATTTTGATATGTCGCAATAAAATTTTCAAAAGACAGTTTGTAGTTTTCTCTTTTGTATTCTTTAACTTTGTTTAAAAAAGCTAATTCGCCAATTTGAAGAAGTTTTGACGAAAATCCGAATGGAATAGCAGAGGTCCGCCCGTGCTTCTTTGCCGTATTTGACGGTCCCTCAAAAATGTTGGTGTTTATGTGCAATAATTGCATGTAAAGCATCAAATGAATCCAATGTGCGATCCGTTCGAGTCTTTGACAGGCCGCAAGGCCCTTAATTTCTAAAATAAAGAAAAGAAGGAGGAAGGGAATGGAAGCTACGTTTACCACGTGTATCGATGCCGTTTTTTCCTATTCTTGCAACAGCAGCCAGCAAGCAGTTTTGTGTTTGTGGCTTGGCTGGTGCGTCGCCCCACCCAGGCGGCGCAGGGGTACGGCCGTTGGGGTCCTCTCCAAGATTAGTCATATTTTCGGTGCCAGCAGCGCTATACTACTGCCCCGTGGTTTGGAAAAAAACAGGTGATAATACACAATAGACGGATGCGTTGCTGTCGATTATCATGATTGTCCCATGAGTGTGTGGGATATCTCTGTTTGCGTCATAGAATGCTCGACTCGTCATCCTCCGACCACTGAATGATTAAATTGACGAACGGATCTTTGTTTTTCATTGATGTTGGAAATGAAGTTGACAAGCTTCAGTCGCATATCATTGTCCCGCGGTGAGATGTCTAATGTTACGTCCATAGCTAGTTGACTCGTTATTCGGAAACGTCTTTCACATGGCAAATAATTGAAAAAGACTAGTCTTTGATTGATGTGGAAAGGAGACTTTATTTTTATTTGAATAATGGGCTGTTTCCTCGCGGTACTTGCAATAAAGAGGTTCAACCCGGGGAAGGGGCGAGGCAGGCCTCTACCTCCACTTCCGGATAACAAAAATCGGGATAATCTCCATGCAGTCCTGTTTTGGACTTGCGTTCTAGAGAGTTTTAAACTAGAAAGAATAGCAGATACTACACTTTTGATCTTCTGCTCGAAGAGCCGAAGAAGCGATAAGTCGTGGCTAAGGTTGGTGCTGGCTTGTATTTGCTGTGGATAGTGTGTTTTTGTATATTGGTCTGTCCATTTAAATGAACGGTGCAACATTATAATAATGTCCCGATGCAAGTGATTCCCGATGATTAATTTCAAGAAAACATATTTAAATCGGAGATTCCAAATGCCTGTCCAATGTTTTAACTTATACGGAAGTAAAAATGATGGTCGATGAGGTTGTTGCAATTGACCCAAATTATAACAAGTTGGAACTACTTCTCGGAAATACTACTGAAATCCTGAAGGATAGTTTGGTCAGAAAAGACAAAAATGTTAGCAACACCAGGTAATCCCAGGCGGTCACCCATCCCAGTACTAACCTGGCCCCGACGTTGCTTAACTTCCGTGATCGGACGGGAAATCAGTGTTTGCTTTCAACGTGGTATGGTCGAGCTAACGGACAGGACATCCATATTCATGGTGTTGTCTACTGTAAGTGTGATCATTAATTTTCAGTCCTGCGTTGAAATTACAAAGATTTATTCTTGCTACTAGACCGTTTACGATTAGTAAATGAGAAGGTGGAATCCTGACCTTGAGCATAATCATGTGTGAGATATGGAAGCGAAATGAATGGTATTCAATATGATGTAAAAAATCGTAATTACATCATTTTGATATGTCGCAATTAAAAATGTTTTCAAAATGCAGTTGTCGTTTATTCCTCTTTTGTATTCTTTAACTTTGTTTAAAAAGCTAATTCGCCAATTTGAAGAAGTTGACGAAAATCGAATGGATAGCAGAGGTCCGCCCGTGCTTCTTTGCCGTATTTGACGGTCTCAAAAATTTGGTGTTTATTGCAATAATTGCCATGGTAAGCAGTCAAATGATCCAAGCGATCGTCGAGTCTTTGGACAGGCCGCAAAGGCCTATTCTAAAATAAAGAAAAGAAGGAGGAAGGGAAATGGAAGCTACGTTACACGTGTATCGATGCCGTTTTCCTATTCTTGCAACAGCAGCCAGCAGCAGTTTTGTGTTTGTGGCTGGCTGGTTGCGTCGCCCCCACCCAGGAAAGGGCGGCAGGGGTACGGCCGTTGTGTCTCTCCAAGATAGTCATATTTCGGTGCCAGCAGCGTATACTGCCCGGTGGTTTTGGAATAAAAACAGGTGATAATACACAATAGACGGATGCGTTTCTGTCGCATATCATGGATTGTCATGAGTGTGTGGATATCTCTGTTGCGTCATAGAATGCTGACCTCGTCATCCTCCGACCACTGATTGATAATTGCGACAACGGATTTGTTTTCATTGATGTTGGAATGAAGTTGACAGCTTCAGTCGCATATCATTGTCCGCGGTGAGATGTCTATGTTACGTCCATAGCTAGTTGTACTCGTTATCGGAAACGTCTTTCAATCACATGGCAATAATTGAAAAAGACATAGTCCCTTTGATTGATGCTGAAAGGAGACTTTATTTTTATTTGAATAATGGGCTGTTTTCCTCGCGGTACTGCAATACGAGGTCAACCCGGGGAAGGGCGAGGCAGGCCCCTACCCTCCCTTTCCCGGATAACAAAAATCGGGATAATCTCCGCATGCAGTCCGTTGGACTGCGTTCTAGAGATTAAACTAGAAAGAACAGATACTACACTTTTGAGAAAATAAGATTATATTCTCGTGGGCTTCTATAAGGGCCCCAAAAGAAGACAGAAGGAATGCCGAAAGAGTGGCAAAGAAACATGGCTGGCTGAAGGGTGCTGCGTGCGGGCTAACGCAACTCCTACCTTCAACAGGAGGGGGAGACGTACGCTTTTTCCAATGCACTGTCCAGCGAAGGGGAAGTGTGCTCTCCCCCAACCAATCCATGCAGAAAAATAAGTGATGCGCGGTGTCATCCGGTGTGTGGTGCGCACTAGAACTCGTCGAGACGGCCTCATCCGGCGGAAGGTAGATAATCCGGCACGCGGAGAAGTGCATCTCTTGAGCAGGAACGCGAACCGTAGCACGGGGAATCTGCGGCAGGGCGGGTACGGGAGAAAGCTTCTACTCAGTGACGGGTGAGTAGGAGCAAGTCAGAGTCACTGGGGTCGCAAGAGCAGCGGCGGCGGCGGCGGCGGGGCGGCGGGAGAGCGGCAGCGGCAGGGACAGCCATCAACGTAAGGGCAGCGGCGGCGCCACGGCTCTGAACCAGCACTTGCCTGGCCTTCAGTTCGCCAGATGCACCAGAGTGGCGGTTCATCTCCTTCTCGACTTGTCTGGGCGAAGTGGAGGCAGAGCGGCAGCGGCGGCGGCAGGCTGAGGCGTGCGGCCCTGTGTCAGCGACTTGTCAAACGACCTTCTGTTCTCCAGACGAGATGTCCACTCACGATCTCGTCTCCTTCTCGACTGTTCTTGACAAGCAGCTACAGGGCGGCAGCGGCAGCGACGGGAGCAGGGCAACGGCAGAGTCAGGGCAGCGGCAGGGGCAGCGTCAGATGCAGCGGCGGCGGCGGCGGCGGCTCTTTAGCCAACACTTGCCCGGCCTTCTGTTCTCCAGATGCACCAGAGTGGCGGTCCATCTCCTTCTCGACTTGTCTGGGCAAGGTGGCGGCAGAGCGGCAGAGCGGCAGCGGCGGCGGCGGCGGCAGCGGCAGCGGCAGTGGCAGGGCTGAGGCGTGCGGCCGTGTGTGAGCAGCCTGCCAGACGACCTTCTGTTCTCCAGACGAGATGTCCACTCACGATCTCGTCTCCTTCTCGACTGTTCTTGGCAGGCTGCTACAGGGCGGCAGCGGCAGCGGAAACCAACGTCAGGGGCAGCGGCAGGGACAGCGTCAGGGCAGCGGCAGGTGGGTACTCCGGGCTCTCTCCACAGGGCTCTCTCCACTCTTCTCCAGCGACTTGCCAACCTTCGGTTCACCAGGCGGCCGTCAGTGGAACGGCTCGTCTCCTCCTCGACTGTTCTTGGCAAGGTGGTGCAAGAGTGGCAGCAGGGCAGCAGCGGGCGCAGCAGCGGATCGGGACTCCGCGTCGCTCTCCATCCAGGACCACCAGGGGACCTTCCGTTCACCAGGCGAGACATCCACTTACTGTCTCGTCTCCTTCTCGACTGTTCTAGGTGGTGGATGGCAGAGCAGCAGCGGCGGCAGCGGCGGCAGGAGAAGACTCAGCGGCGGTCAGCAGCAGGGCGGGTCGGGCTGGGAAGGGCACGGCCGGTTAAGGCTGGGTCGAGGGAGGCCAGGGCCAGAGGTGGCCGGGCAGGGCATGGCCGAGTGTGGCCGGGCTGGGTTGGGGTGGGTTGGGCACGGCCGGTTAGGGCTGGGTCGAGGGAGGCCAGGGCCAGAGGTGGCCGGGCAGGGCATGGCCGGGTATGGCCGGGCTGGGTAGGTTGGACTGGTGGTCGGTTGAGTCTCCGTCCTCAGAAGAGGCCATCGTTGGCCAAGTCCTCGATCTCGAGCAGGACCTCCTCTCTCTGCACATCCGGCAAGAGGGCCAGGCAGTGGTCCAGGGGCGGCTTCCAGTAGACGAGGTCCGGTCGTCGGAGCGGTCCGCATGACAGGGCAGACAGGAGCCGTCGATTCCTGTTCCTTGTGGCCCACGTCAGGAATTTCCGTGAGGCCTCTCTGTACTCGTCCATGATGGGCTGGACTCTCGCTCGTCTGTACAGCTCCTCCACCCTGACTCCGATTGGACATCGCAGGACAGCTCGGAGGGCTCGTCTCTCAGCCACCTCGACTGGACGGATCGATCTCTGAGGAGAAAGAAGGAGAAAGGGAGCACCAAAAGTCAAAACAGGACGGATCATGCATGTGTAGATCAATTTTCCGACCCAGCGCGGAATACATGCATTGCTACTCATGATACGGCGTAAGTGTGTCACTCTCTGTGCGATCTTAACGCTGACTTTTCTAGCGTGTGCACCTCCGGTAAGGCTTGAGTCTAGTCTGACTCCCAAGAGGTCCAATGTCTTGCCATGCAGGACACGATGACCTTGTAGGCCTGCTCTTGGGAAGGCAGACTCTGGCCAAGCGCGCTGTCTGGATAGGAAGATGAGCTGAGTCTTGGCGGGCTGATCTTCAGTTGATGGTCTTGGCACCAGGAACTCACGGACTCAAGTCCAGGTTTGAGTGCCTGCCAGGCCGCCATCGGGTTAGGCCCGCTAGCCCATAAGCAGATGTCATCTGCAAATAGGCTGCTGCCTTCTTTGGTTGTCAACTCCCTTACAGGCATGTTGCGGGTGAACAGCGTGTAAAGGAGCGGGCTGAGTGGTGAGCCCTGTGGTAGCCCTGCTGCAGGGGTGAATGGGTTGGACAGTTCTTGCCCGACCCGGATTTGTAGTTTCCTGTTAGACAGGAAGCTGCGAATCCACTTCACAGTCTCTGTTGGTAAAATGCCTCTGCACTCCTCCAGAAGTCCTTCATGCCACACAGTGTCATACGCCTTTGCAATGTCCAGGGCTGCCACTGCTGTTACTAGGCCTGCGTTCATTGCCTGGACAGCTCTCTGGACTAGGAGTATGACCTGTTCTGTCGAGTTTCGACCTGACCTGAAGCCAGCTTGGCATTCTGGTAGCAGATCGCTGCTCTCGCAGTAGCTGTTGAGTCTCGAGTTCACAATTCTCTCAAGGACTTTGCCGATGACAGGGCTGAGAGTGATAGGCCTGTAGTTGTTTGCCTGAGTGAGGTCTTTTCCGTCTTTCGGAAGCATGCTCACTACTCCCCTTTTCCACAAGCTGGGAAAGTGGCTCAGTCTGATTGAGGCTGAGAAGAGGGTGGCAAGCTGGTCAATGGTGCGAGATGGCATTCGCTTCAGCATTTCTGCAGCAATTCCATCTGTGCCTGGCGCTTTGTGGTTCTTAAGGCTGCGGATAGTGTGCAAGACTTCAGCCATATTGACTGACTTGGTCAGTCTTCTGGCTTCGTCTGCCTTGACGAACTGCTCTTCATCGTCATTTGATTCAGTGGCTGCAGATGTTGAGCTGGTCATGGTGTTCTCAAGCATCTGTGCAAAGACTTCTGCCTTCTCGCTGTCATTGAAAGCAGTAGAGCCGTTTGCTGACTGAATCGGTCCAGTCTCTGCGGTCTTATCAGTCATCAGTCTCCTGATACTGGCCAGAACCGAGCGTGCCGTGTTCCTCGCTGTAGGATTTCTTGCTGTTCTTCATCTATGCGATTTCGAACCTCAAGAATTCCTTTGCGGATCTGACCTCGCAGAGTGTTCAACCTAGGTCGCAGAGAGGGCTCAGCTGTTCGGGCCTGCTCTCTTCTCAACCTTTTTCTCTCCCAAACTATCCACAGCAGCCAGCGTGGAAGTCGTGGTCTGTTGCTGTGTGCAGGCCTCTGTTTTCTGAAACAGGCATCTGCAGCTTCAGCAATTTGCTGCTCGAGTGTCTTACACTGGTCCTCGAGTTGTTCGGTCGAGGTAGGCTCAGGAAAGGTCTCAAGCTGTTCTAACCTGTCTTGGAAATGTCTCCAGCAGTCCTCACTTGCCTCATCAATATTCCATCGAGGGCAGGGCAGTGACCCTGGAATGGGCCCTGTGTTTCCGCTGCCTTTCAGGAATGAAAGAATTGGCATGTGGTCCGAGCCCACGTCTTCTCCCAATTTGCATTGTGAGAAGATGGGGGCTGCCGCAGGACTTGCCAGGACCCAGTCAATGCAGTCATGAGAGTCATAAGCTGCATGATGGAAGGTCGCTATGCCCGGGTTTGTTCAGGACGCACGTTTTGGGTGTCGTCTAGGAACCGCTGCAGTATCCTGCCATTCTGGTTAGTGTCGCGGCATCCAATTTCTTGGGACTTCGCGTTTAGGTCACCGACCAGGACGGACAGGGGACTGCGCAGGGCAAACTCCAGGTCCTCAGTGTGCAGGGTGGCTGTTCTCACAGTGGTTGGTGGCACATACAGAGATGTTATCTGTAAGGGCGCACTCCTTCCTTGTGGCCAGACTTCGACGCAAATGATGCGGTGGCGATCATGCGTTGCTGTCCTTAGCAGCTGGTGGCGACAGCTAGATCTGACCAATACCACTGATCCAGGCCCTTGGCTGTCAGCTGGAAAGCCATACGATTGAAAGCCAGGAAAGAAGTGTTGTTGACCTGGCTGGTCTCTCGTGTCCTGGAGGGCAATGACAGTGGCATCATTGAATGCCTCTACAACTTCATGATAACGGCTTGTTAGGCCGTTAACATTGAGTTGGACGAGGAAGGGCGCCCTGCGGGCCGAGCCACGCCCTCTACACACTGTGACGAGGGTCGCTGAGTGCCGCTATTTTGAGCACTAGCTCAAATAGGGCAACTGCCTCCTTGGCTCCTGCTTGGATGCCGATACGGGTCAAGATCTCGAGGATCTGACCCATGAGACTGCTCAGCTGTTCCTGTCTCTCACTTGGTGCGGGTGCTTGTCCTGGAAGAGCGGGTCTCTTCAGGCTTGGTGAGCGGACTTCACTGGTGTGTGAGGTCTCTGCCCAACCTCTCTTCGACGGCCTAGTGCTCTCCTGCAGCTGAGGCGGCTGATCGGTCTCAGCATCGTCGACTGGTGCTGGTGCTGGTGCTGGTGCTGGTGCTGGTGCTGGTGCTGGTGCTGGTGCTGGTGCTGGTGCTGGTGCTGGTGCTGGTGCTGGTGCTGGTGCTGGTGCTGGTGCTGGTGCTGGTGCTGGTGCTGGTGCTGGTGCTGGTGCTGGTGCTGGTGCTGGTGCTGGTGCTGGTGCTGGTGCTGGTGCTGGTGCCGGAGTGGCTGTCATTACTGGGCGTAAGTCAGGTGGCAGGAGTGGCTGTGGCTTGCCTGGCACTTACCTTGCTCGCTCTCTTTTTCCTTGGAGTCCGCTGAGGGCGCGGGTCTTCTTTGCGGGTCGCGGGCTGAGTGCTCTCCTGCAGCTCAGGCTGGCCCTGCTTTTCTCCGGACTGTTGGTTTGGGGTGCCTGCCACTGCATCGGAGAAAGAGAGGTCACTGCTGACGGTTCGACACTCAACCGTCTTAGGCCTAGCCGGTTTGGAAGCCTCTCGCACCTGCTTCTTGTAAGCAGGACACCCGCGGAAGGACGTGGAGTGTTGGCCTTTGCAGGTCAGACACTTAGTGTCCTCCTTGGGTGTCGAGCACTTGTCTCCCAAGTGGTCGGTGGAGCCACACCGGAAGCATCGCAGCCTCTTGTGGCAGCTGGGTGCTTTGTGGCCCCACACGAGGCAACGGCGGCAGAGGTCAAGCTGCTTTTCAGGCAGCTTTTCCTCGCCCGTCCGGAACTTAACCAGTCCTCCAAAAAGGAAAGGACTGTGCTGCACTGCTTTCTTGCAGTCCTGAGATTTTGTGATTAATCGCATCACAGGAATAGGCCTGCTGCGGTCAATCTTGCCGGCTGTGGTGTTGTGGAGCCGGTGCACGGAGAGTATATCTCCCCCAAACTGGGACTGCAAGTCCTTAAGGACTTCGCCTTCAGGGATAGAGGTATCAATACCCCTGAGGCGCAGGACATGGCGCTTGTTAGACGCCTTGGGTTTTTCGGGCATGCATAGGCATCCCGAGAAGCCAGGTGTGGATGGCAAATCTTGCATGATACGCGCAATTATTGCCGCTTGGCCACGGATGAGAAAGTTTCCACGTGGCAATAGTTGCACTCGTGAAACTTTCTTGCTGTCCTCTCCGAGGAAGGTGGAGAGGGCCTTTGAGAAATTAAACGTAATTTCCCAAGGCAACTGATAACTGGGTAACTATACAGCATCCAGTGCTGTTCACTGCGCGATTCTTCTTCCGTGATATCACGGTGAAGCCATCGCGGGGTTCTGGTGGTGTGGGTGTGTGTGTGGGTGTGAGTGTGGTCGGTTGAGCGGGATCATCGGTTAGCTCTTCGTCCGTCACAATTTGGAGACTGCGAACGGATTGGAGCGAAGACAGCGGAGAGCCATCTGAGTCCATTCTGGACTCCTCCAGAAAATTCCGCGGCGCTTCCTTGCCGCACTACTTATAAATTTTTACAAGTAGTGTGCTCGGTCACGACAAATGGAAAAAAGGCGGAAAATTAGGGAGAGAGAGAGAGAAGGTCGCTGGCGGCGCCTGAGACCGCAGTCCGGTGAAAACCTGCTGGTGACAGGCCAAAAGGGTGTAGGGAGCGAGGATCTGGGCCAGAGGCTTCAGTCCAAGCGCCAAGGAGAGGGAAGAAAGAGTCAAAGCCGAGAGGCAAGAAGCTCGAAGTCGGGCGGGGCCAAAACCGCTATCCGATGAAAGCGAAAAGATCAAAGGAGAGGAAGAGAGAGAGAAAGTGGGTAGTGGCTAAGACTCGTAGGTAGGCGGTGCCTGAAGCCGCGATCCAATGAAGGCCCGCTGGTGACGGGCGAAAAGTGTGTACGGAGCAAGAATCTGGGCCAGAGGCTTCAGTTCAAGCGCCAAGGAGAGAGAAGAGAGAGAGAGAGAGGGTGAGGCAAGATCAGCAATCGAAGAAGCTGCGAAGAATCTCCTCGTAGTCTGCTCTGATGACGGGCAACTTGCCAACAGAGCTCACTCGAATCGCGTCTCGGTCCTAAGGGACCAAAACCCAAAAGCAAAGACCCAATCTATTTCTTTCCTATCTCTCACAAGCAATGCCTAGACCAATAAAGGAAAAATAACACGCCACGATGGAGAGACAAGCCAGAAAATAAAATAGTCTGCCACAAGCAACCGCTAGAGGCGAAAGCCAAAACTCGGCGCCACGAAGGGAAAACTATTTTAAATAGACAAGGCAATACACTTTTGATCTTAGCTCGAAGAGCCGAGAAGCGATAACGTGCTAAGGTTGGTGCTGGCTGTATTCGCTGTGGATAGTGTGTTTTGTATTGGTCTGTCATTTAAATGAAGGTGCAACATTATAATAATGTCCCGATGCAAGTGATTCCGATGATTTTTCAAGAACCATATTTAAATCGGAGATTCCAAATGCCTGTCAATGTTTTAACTTATACGGAAGTAAATGATGGTCGATGAGGTTTTGCAATTGACCCAAATATACAAGTTGGACTACTTCTCGGAAATACTACTAATCCTGAAGGATAGTTTGGTCTGAAAAGACAAAAATGTTAGCAACACCAGGTATTCCCAGGCGGTCACCCATCCAAGTACTAACCTGGCCCGACGTTGCTTAACTTCTGTGATCGGACGGGAACAGGTGCTTTCAACGTATAATATTTTATTGAAGGGCCCGTGGGCCGAAGCAAGTACAATAGATTTATGTTGCATACAGAGCATAAAGTTCATTAATGGCACTGATCAGCGAATTCCACCTGAAGAGTTTTCCTTCCTTTTGGAGATGATTTATAGGATATTCAAGGACGGAGACAGCTGGACGAAGGGAGATCTTTGCGTTGAGATCCTCGCAGGGGAGACCCTAAGCGTTGAGAACCTCCGGCAGTAGATTGGAGACGCTGGTAGCAGGGTTTTGCTCTCGATTGGAGACAGCAGGACGGAGGGGGAGCTGAGGGTGCCGAAGCGATTTAGCAGCGACACCTGTCACTGCAAGGCACCGCGGCACCCCACCGAGCTACATACCCCGGCGAAGATAGAGCTTTAGGAGATTGAGAAAGCGCCTTACAGGTCGATCAGATTGAGACCTTCGAAAGGCCTGGGGATCGTTGGAGGTACACCAGAAGGCAGTGGGATTTCGTCCAGGATGTGAGACGATTGTAGAAAGTTGATGACAATGTCCCTCTCCCTGCCTTCTAGGACTGCGCACAGCCGCTCCAAGGGCCCATGTTGGTGGACCAGTCGTGGACGTTGGCGGATGATAGGAACGATGGTCTGTAGAAGATGGCGGTTTCTCGCCACCGCATGCCGGACAATGAATTTGGCAGCCGTGTCCGCAGCGACAACCCTGAGCTGATTGACTCTTGCACGGCGATACAGGGACAGGATCGGAAGACCCTGCCAGGTTGATTTTAGAACTGCGCGTAGTGCACGCCGTTCAACTCGATCCAAGCGTGCCCATGCTGCTTCACAGGCGTGAAGGAGAATGGGAGCTGCATAGAGGATGACACTTCTGATCAATGATTTATACAGCAACGTGCCAATCCAAACAGGAAAACGCTTAACATGGAAACACAAGCGCTGGAAATTGAGGAGCCTGGGGCCCAATTTCTCGGCCGATCGGAAAGCATGAGCACGTAAGCTGAGCTCATGATCAAGCCTGATGCCAAGCAGATCAACAAAGGGAGACCAGTCTAACGAAATGCCCAGAATATGAGGCCTACGGAAAGCATCCGCTTGCCAACGATGCCTGCGGCAGAAAAAGCCCACCTGAGTTTTCTCAGGCGCAAAACGAAGGCGCCAAGTGTTTGACCAAACTCCTAGCTGATTCATGAAGGGTTCTATGAGATCAAGGGCAATAGCTGGAGTTCTGCCCGATGCCCAAACAGCAATATCGTCAGCATAAATGGAAATTCCCATCAGCCGATCTTGTGGACGTGGAATACAAGACGTGAACAAAGAGTACAGAAGTGGCGAAAGAGGAGAGCCTTGTGGCACCCCTGCCGAAGTCCTGAACCATCTAGAGCGATGGCCTTCATCCAGAACAAAAGATCTTCTATTCTCAAGGAAGGACGCCAACCACTTCACGACAGGAACTGGGATGAGATGTGCACACTGATGCAAGAGACCCCGATGCCACACCGAATCATAGGCCTTTGACACATCCAAAGCCGCCAGAACTGTGCAAAAACCACCATTCATGGCCTGAACGATTCGCTCTGAAACCCTGACCACCTGCTCCAGTGCATCTCTTTCCGGCCTGAAACCAGACTGTTCAAGTGGGAGAACATCATGATGCTTGCACCAATGAAGAAGACGGGAGTTTAGTATACGTTCTAGAACTTTGCCTATGCAAGACGTTAGTGCAATAGGCCGGTGCTGGATGGTTTCCTCAGGTCCTTGCCGTCCTTAGGAAGCATGCGAAAAGCAGCCATTCTCCATCGGGTCGGGAAATATCCTAAACGAAGGGAAGCCGAAAAAATCATCGAAAGAGCCTTCGAGAGGGAAGGAGGGGAATTTCTTAGAATGTCTGTTGAAATACCGTCAATTCCGGGAGCTCGACCAGGACGAAGCTTAGATAGTTCCCGCTCAACTCTTTGGCAAGATATTGGACCACATAACCCATCATCATCAGCGTCATCAACGAAGAAGTCTTGAATCGGGTGATTCTCCACCTCATCGAAGAATTCTGCATCAAATGATGGGTACGCTTCTCCGGATAGAGCTCTCTCCAGATGGTCAGCGAAGAGCTCTGCCCGATCCTGTGAGTTGGTTGTGCTTGAGCCATCTGTTCTCTGTAAAGGGGGACAGATAGAAGCCCCACCGCGGAACCAACGCTTTATGGACGGCCAAAATGTCGGACTTCTAGGTCCACCCCGGAAAGCCTCCATTTTGGTCTCCAAGAGCGTGCGACGATGCTCGTCAACTTGCTGACGGATCTCTCTGCGAAGACTATTCAGCTGGCTCCTCAGAGCTTGAGTCGGGTTATTCGCATATCGTCGCTGGATCCTGCGTCTTTCACGAATGATGATCATGGTCCACCAAGGGAGAGGAAGACGACCATGATCGACTCTCGGTCTGGATACTGGCAAAGAAGCATCGGCTGCGTGCCTAACTGCAAGCTCAACCTGCTCCGTCATGTGTTCAATTTGGGCTTCATTATTAGGGATGGACACTTGAGAAAGGAGTTGACGGTGAACAAGCTGGAGGTGCAGAACTTCGCAGAAATGAGACCAATCTGCAACATTACTCGTCCTCCACCTACGAACATCATTTGTCACTGGAACCCATGATGGAAGACTTGGACTATCTAGTTGCAAAGGCCGATGATCGGACCCGACATCCACACCTATACGACAACAGAAAAGACCCGCAATCGACGCAGAAGATAAAGCCCAATCGATAGTGTCGGCCGTCGGATAAGCTGCATGAGTAAACGTTGGAACACTCGGATCATTTAGAATTAAGATGTCCTCTCTTGAATCTAAGAAGGCAAGAAGCGAAATGCCATTGGCATTTGTGCCACGACAACCCAATTCACGAGAACGAGCATTTAGATCACCTAAAAGAAGACTGCGATCCGAACTAAAAACTAGATCCAGGAGACTGGAGTTGAAAGGAAGGCCTAGACTCACTGAGGAACATAAAGGGAGGAGATGTTGACCGAGTCCCCACCAAGCGACACTGTCACAGTGATCAAACGATGCCGATCTTGAGAGACTTTGTGAAGAGCTTGTTGTGCTAAGCTGCGGTGGACAAGCAAAGCCACACCACAACCTTCAGAGTCATGCGGAAAAGAATACACTTGAAAATCAGGAAAATGTGCTACCCAAAACGATTGCTCAACTACTGAGGAGAGTTTGGTTTCCTGGAAAGACAAGATCCTGGCTGATCTGGAGGCCCATTTCACCTCTTCCAGGCGACAACGGATGCCATTTGTGTTGTTGTGCCACACTAACATGGTGTATGAATACCGATGGACTTGGCAAACGCCAAGAGGACGCTGATGATTGAGTTGACAGTTTTCATCGCAGAGACAGGGTTATGGCACGCCGCTGTAAGTTCTTGGAGCTGACCCAAAACACCAATGACCATCTTGCTGAAATCTTCAGCAGAGCTGCAAGATGGTTCGCAGAGAGATGGTAGTGTTTTAGATGATTGCGTTTCATCTTCGGATTGCTGCACCGTAACCTTTGGTGGAGTGACGATTAATGTAGAAACTGTGGCTGCTGGTCCTGAAGACAGGGACCTGCGTTCTTCCTCGAGGCTGGCCAACTGGGAGCGAATCCTTTGGCTACGTCGGTTAATTGTGCGGGTTCGGCTGGTAAAGTGAACGGATCGGATTCCGCCGCGCTTCGCATCTTGGATAGCCTTTTTCTCCTCTGCAGTCTCTTTAAGCTTTTCTTTGAGGGAGCGAATGCTAGACGCAACATCTCTAGAGCGAGCGGCCCTGTCTGCAGGCTCTGTGGCTTGAAGATTACGATTCTTCCTCTTTGACGGAAGCGATAGTCTCTTATCAGAAGAAGAAGAAGTTGGGGAAGCAGTTGAGATGGCAAGGCTTGCCTCAGGAAAGATGTTCTCACTGACGGTAACAGAATCCTCACTCATCTCCTGGTCAAAGAAATCCCTCTGAAGCTGGACCGATGTCGGAGCGGGTGGTCGGCGGTCATTCCGTCTCGTCACGGTTGTCCATTCACTGTCTGAGCTGGTATTGGTGGAGGCGACCTTAGAGAATGACTTTCCGTCTTTCATTGAGTTGACGGCGAACGTTCTGGCGGAGGTGACGGCCCGGATGCTCTCTATGACTTCCTTATGACGCTGACAGCCCGCATACGTTACCGCGTGAGCACCGCCACAACCTATGCATTTCTTGGCATCCTTACTGACAGGGCAATTGTCTTGAAGGTGCTGGGTGTCGCCGCATCGCATGCACCTCATCTTAAATGAGCAATTGCTAGAGGTGTGACCCCAACGAAAGCATCTCATACATTGCTGTACCTCATCACGGGCCTGCGGCTTGCTGGTACGGACCGCAAGGACACCGAAAAGATGTAGCACTCCTTCAAAAAGATGAGCATGTTGCTCAGCAACAGATGCCACTACCACAGGGATAGGGCGATTGGGGTCAATCTGTCCATCCGTCTTTGCATGAAGACGACGAACCGATTTTACATCCTCATGTACCGATTTCCTAAGATCTTCTAGGATGTCGGTGCACGGTATCGAGCTGTCGACACCTCTAATAAAAATGTCCATGTACCTGGCTTTTCTATTAAAGGGCCGCAAGGCAACATTGGATCCAAAGTGGATTGAGGCTTTCTTGAAAGCCTCGAGAAGAGAACCGTTATTCGTTGACTTAAGGCGGAAACCCCCTTTAGTCGGACTAAGGACTTGGAGGGGGATTCCGGGAACATGTTTCCTGAAACATGTCAGTAAATGCACCAACTTGTTATCCCAGAGGCCATCAGGGTCCTCTAAAAACAGCAGATTTTGGTTTCTCTCAACTCGATCCTTCTTGGTCTTAGGCGTTTCAAGTGGAAGGGCTTGGCGAGGGCCAGAGTGTGCCTTCGGAAGAGTAACGCGAGTGGCAGGGTCTGTCCTAAAATGGATGCCTTCTACACTACTTAAAATGGTGCTATGGGATGGAGAATGACTGCCCGAAGAAGAACGAACCCGATCAGAGTCGTCACTTTGATCAGGATTGAGTTCAGGATGAGAGCACAAGTCATCCAAGCTTTCATTCAGGATGTTAGAGACTACGTCTCTAACATCGGCCACCTTTTTGGACGGTGGAGAGCTAGCAGAGGAAGGACTGATTGGTCTGCCTCTTTTGCTGCAACTATTAGTCACTTCCATAATCAAACTGGAAGGAGGCGGGCATAAATTATTGATAAGAGACCTATCCATACAGCCGCTAAAACAGGGCTGTATGAATAGGTCCTGAGAAAATGCCCTTTAAGTACACAGAAAGGAAATTGACTATAAAAGCACAGAGCAAATGCAGGCTTAAAGTGAAAACGGAAGATATCTAGAAACTAAACAGCCTGCAAACACCAAAGTAATAAGCAAAGAGCGTAAGAAGCTATGAATTAGCTACCACACGAAGATTGCCTGTATTACAATGTAGCTGGGAAAGAGAGAGAGAGGAAATCTATGAACTAACACAAAACTAATGAAGATAGGAAAAACTATGAACTGGCAATACTCTCTTCTACCGACAATGCCAAAGACTATACACAGAGGAATAATTAAATGAACTCTTTTTGGCTGATAAGATTTCTTTGCTAAAACTATGAACTGCAAAATTATTAACTTAGTAAAGTATCGATGAACGAAGATTAATAAACTAGTGGAGATAACTATGGAAAGAAAACTAGGAAGACCTAAACTGAAAAGTAAGAAGTCTAGGGTTAAACACTAGACTGGGAAACTCAATAAAATAACTAAGATATCTGCAAATTCAGGCTAATCTGACGCCAAAATTTGAAAATATCTGAAAGCCAAAGAAATCTACTTAGCTTTGTCCCCAAACCTAAAGGACAAAATTAAGTAGATTTATGGTTCCTACGCTAAAACTAAACTAACTATGCGCCAACAAAGACTACAGAGGACACAACAATAAGTAACACTTCAATTTAGCGAAAACGCGATCAAAATCAGATCAAAATCAGCGGAGATAGAGTCCAAAAACACTAAATAGCCGTAAAATGGGTCCTAACGAGCGTCCAACGATCAGATAGCAAAACTAACGACGCCGAAAACCTAAGAACCACTTACGGATCACAAATTATTAACTGTCTAATGTCACAACGGTAAATCAAACACTTAAAACAGCCGTATTTTGTAATTAGCAAAATAGGTAAGAGCGACGAAGAAATACGACCGCACGGCAATAGCTTTCAACGTGGTATGGTCGCTAACGACAGACATCCATATTCATGGTGTTGTCTACTGTAAAGTGACATTAATTTTCAGCTCCTGGTTGAATTAAAAGATTTATTCTTGCTACTACCGTTGTTAGTAGTGAGAGGTGAATACTGACCTTGAGCATATCATGTGGAGATTGAAGCGAAATGAAGGTATCAATATGATGTAAAAAATCGTAATTCATCATTTTGATATGTCGCAATAAAATGTTTTCAAAGCAGTTGTCGTTTTCTCTTTTGTATTCTTTAACTTTGTTTAAAAAGCTAATTCGCCAATTTGAAGAAGACGAAAATCGAATGGATAGCAGAGGTCCGCCCGTGCTTCTTTGCCGTATTTGACGGTCTCAAAAATTTGGTGTTTATTGCAATAATTGCATGGTAAGCATCAAATGATCCAAGCGATCGTCGAGTCTTTGACAGGCCGCAAGGCCTATTCTAAAATAAAGAAAAGAAGGAGGAAGGGAAATGGAAGCTACGTTACACGTGTATCGATGCCGTTTTCCTATTCTTGCAACAGCAGCCAGCAGCAGTTTTGTGTTTGTGGCTGGCTGGTGCGTCGCCCCACCCAGGAGGCGGCAGGGGTACGGCCGTTGTGTCTCTCCAAGATAGTCATATTTCGGTGCCAGCAGCTATACTGCCCGGTGGTTTGGAATAAAAACAGGTGATAATACACAATAGACGGATGCGTTCTGTCGCATATCATGGATTGTCATGAGTGTGTGGGATATCTCTGTTGCGTCATAGAATGCTGACTCGTCATCCTCCGACCACTGATTGATAATTGACAACGGATTTGTTTTCATTGATGTTGGAATGAAGTTGACAGCTTCAGTCGCATATCATTGTCCGCGGTGAGATGTCTATGTTACGTCATAGCTAGTTGACTCGTTATCGGAAACGTCTTTCACATGGCAATAATTGAAAAAGACATAGTCTTTGATTGATGCTGGAAAGGAGACTTTATTTTTATTTGAATAATGGGCTGTTCCTCGCGGTACTGCAATACGAGGTCAACCCGGGGAAGGGGCGAGGCAGGCCTCTACCTCCCTTCCGGATAACAAAAATCGGGATAATCTCCATGCAGTCCGTTGGACTGCGTTCTAGAGATTAAACTTGAAAGAACAGATACTACACTTTTGATCTTAGCTTGAAGAGCCGAGAAGCGATAACGTGCTAAGGTTGGTGCTGGCTGTATTCGCTGTGGATAGTGTGTTTTGTATTGGTCTGTCATTTAAATGAAGGTGCAACATTATAATAATGTCCCGATGCAAGTGATTCCGATGATTTTTCAAGAACCATATTTAAATCGGAGATTCCAAATGCCTGTCAATGTTTTAACTTATACGGAAGTAAATGATGGTCGATGAGGTTTTGCAATTGACCCAAATATACAAGTTGGACTACTTCTCGGAAATACTACTGAAATCCTGAAGGATAGTTTGGTCTGAAAAGACAAAAATGTTAGCAACACCAGGTATTCCCAGGCGGTCACCCATCCAAGTACTAACCTGGCCCGACGTTGCTTAACTTCTGTGATCGGACGGGAACAGGTGCTTTCAACGTGGTATGGTCGCTAACGACAGACATCCATATTCATGGTGTTGTCTACTGTAAAGTGACATTAATTTTCAGCTCCTGGTTGAATTAAAAGATTTATTCTTGCTACTACCGTTGTTAGTAGTGAGAGGTGAATACTGACCTTGAGCATATCATGTGGAGATTGAAGCGAAATGAAGGTATCAATATGATGTAAAAAATCGTAATTCATCATTTTGATATGTCGCAATAAAATGTTTTCAAAGCAGTTGTCGTTTTCTCTTTTGTATTCTTTAACTTTGTTTAAAAAGCTAATTCGCCAATTTGAAGAAGTTGACGAAAATCGAATGGATAGCAGAGGTCCGCCCGTGCTTCTTTGCCGTATTTGACGGTCTCAAAAATTTGCACGTCATAATGGCATTTTTGAGACGAGCTGCACCCGCGCCTTTTGGTCATTCTGCGCCGATCGGGGCCTCACGGCCACAGTACATGCCGACTGGCTCAGCTGCTGGAGATTGGCGTTTCTCCGGCGGCCCTCTTGAGGGCTTCTCGTTTGACGACAGAGGTCATCGAGGTGGTCGACGCGGAAACGGCCGTCCTAAGGGCCTGATGGATAGTTCAACGCCCAATGGTCAGCGGTGGTCTTCTGTGGGTGGTTATGCACCTCGGGCGTACGGCTCGTATGCTGAGGCCGCCGCCGCACCCAACTGGTCCATCTCCACACAAGCCTGCTGCCCTACCTGCTCCAGCATTCCGGCTCCTACGTACCTCCAGCCCTACACTGCTCCTGCTCCTGCACCTGTTCCAGCCTTCCCTCTCTCTCACCGTCCTACGGCCCCACGTCTACCGAAGTCCAAGAACAAGCCAGCAGTCCTACCCAGCAGCTCCCGCCAAGCCGTGATCTTCACCGACATCCCGGCCACGCCCATGTCCGTATTTTCCGCCGCCCTTTCGGAGTACGGACAAGACCGGGATGTCGTGGGGATCCGGCCCCTACTTGACGGTTCCGGCTACTCCGTCCTTTGCCGCTCCACGTCCGCTGCCCAAGCCGTCCTGTCCAAGCCGCTGCCCCAGGCCCTCACCGATGCCACTGTCCGCCTTCCAAGATCCTCCAGCCGCCCTCCAGCCAGTTCCAGTATCCTCCTCTATGACGTCCACCAGTCCATCGACACCCAAGACCTACTCCAAGACCTGACCCAACGGTACCAAGTCCCCATCCAGTCCGTGACCCGTCTCCATCTCCATGACCAGTCCGGCGCCAACGACGTTCCCGTCAGCCTCCAAAGTCCAGATCCGCCTGCCACCTACTTCTGCCGCCCGCCTTACCGAGTCCAACACCATCCAATCATTCACGTATAACCGCCACCGCTTCCAGCTCCAATCCGCACCCAAGTCCGTACCTCAATGCCTCCGCTGTTTCCTGTACGACCACACCACTGCCTCCTGTACCAACCAGCCCCGATGCAAGTCCTGTGGCGAGCCCAACCACACCAAGACTCCTGCTCCAATCCCAAGTCCTGCTGCAACTGTCAGGGCGACCATCTGCCAACCTACCGTGGGTGCCCCGCCTTTCCCAAGCACCTGCGGTGGGCCGCAGTTGCAGACAGGACCCCCGTCCAGCCCGCTCCAGCCAACCACTGCCTCCCGGATCCTCTCCAAGCCGCCCAGCCAACTCCAGCTGCTCCTACTCCTCTCCAGACTCCTCGCCTCCACACCCTCCGACCGCTGCCGCACCGCCCACTCCAAGACCGCCTGTCCAGTTCCACAGCCTCCTGCCAGACCCAGTCTCCTGCCAACACCTCAACCACTGCCACCCAGACCCAGTCCAGCCTGTCCAATGTTGCCATCTCCGCCAACCCGCTTGCTGCTGTCTCCGAATACGCCAGTGAAAAGACTCTAGCGATCTTCCTATACTCAAATGACTTCCCAAAAGGCTGTCAGAACGTTTACAGTGAAAAAATAAAACACTTCAGTCCAGCCGTGGTGGAGAACGTGCTAAAACGACTATCAGCTGATTTGTGTATGAACTTGCGTGCAGTGCTCCCCTTACAGAGGATATAACTTTTTCTTTTCTCAACTTTTGTTTTCTACTTTTCCACATTCGTTTCTCTTATGTACACAGCCGTTTTAGACTCGTAGTATTTGGTACAGGATTTTTTACATTGTAACAACAGCCCACTAACTAAAATGTATAACAAATGTTCACGTTCTTGAAGAGCTGCTTCGGCGGCTGTAAATAAAACTTATTGATCAAAAATTTGCCTGTCGTTATGCCGAGACGCAAACGCAAACGCCGTTCCCGGGGCTCCTCGGGCGGTACTGCATCTCGCCAGACACCCAACCCGGCAAGATTGAGGCAAGAGCCCCCTCAAGGGCCACCGTCGTCGGATCGACAACGGTCCTCTCAAGGGCCTGGAGCCACTGTTTGGCCCTCCTACGGGCCAGAAACGGAGCCTTCTGGCTTTGTTGCGCCGCGACACCTTGCCGCAGGTGACCTGAGTCACTCGGCTCCTACAAGTTTTGCCGCTGCTGCTGCTAACAACACCGCTGCTGCCCCACAAGTCGCTGCCTGGTCACGTACGCCGGCTGCACTGCGCGCACGCCCTATTGACGGACACTTGGTCATTTTCACTGGCCTGTCCAACCTGTCGATAGGGTCGTTTGCTGCTGCGCTGGCGTACTACGAACAAGACTGTGCCATCCTCAACGTTCGTCCGCTGGCAGATGGGTCTGGTTTTGCTGTCCGCTGCCGGACAGGCGAAGCAGCTCTACGGTTCCAGACCCGTCCGCCCCTCCCATGTTGCAAGGTACCTGCATAAGACCTCCGAGATCATCAACCAGACCGCAGAGTCAAGACGCCCAGGTCATCCTCCACCAGGTGCACCCCAACATTGGCATCCAAGATCTCAAGGCCGATTTGGAGGTGCACTACGGCGTGACCCTGGGCTCCGTCACGAGGCTGCACAGGAGGACACCCTGACGGTAGCGTCGATCCTGACCATCCTGTTCCGACACGTCAGGGTTCGCGGTACGCCAGAGGACATCCATAAGTTGACCAGCAGCGACAGAGTTACCAGCTTTGGGTACAATCTCCACCGCTACACCGTTCCAGCTCCTCCACCAGCAGTCAAGCAGTGCGACATTTAGTCGGTGCTACAGCTTCTCCACACTCGTCACGGGAATGTGCTGGCCCACCGCGCTGCAAACGATGTGGCGGTGTCGAGCACCTAGCCGCGGCTTGTACCCGTGACAAGACCTGCCCGAACTGCCAGGGCGACCACCTGCCCACCTACCGCGGCTGCCCTGGCTTCAAGGAGCGCCAGCGGAGGTTGCAGTTCGGAGCGGGTCTCCAGCAGCAGCACCAAAGTCAACAGCAAGCACCTCAGCAGCAACCTCAGCAGCCAAAGTCGAAGAAGACAACAGAAGTCCAAACACAACAGCAACAAGCAACCAAGCACACAAGTGATTCGGCAACGCAGACCAACACAACAGAAGTACAACACAAGAGAAGCGGCACCGCAATGAATCCAATCATCTCAGAAAGGCCATCCGATCAGACAATGGCAATCCTGTTGTATTCAAGCAACTTCCCAAAGACCAGCCAGCGAGTGTTCAAGGCATCTGTAGACAGTCCTACCCCCTCTGCTCTTAACAGAGTGGGAGAAAGACTCCTAGAGCAGCTTATCGGAGAAGTCCGAACCTTCACCAGCTTTTGAGCTATTTCTTTTCGTGTGTCACTATTTCTTTACTCTTTCGCCATTTATTTTCTGTTTTGTACATAAATTTTGTAGATTCGTACGTCTTTGGTAACAGTTTATTTTTGCGTTCACCTGTCTATGTTCAACTGTACACAACAGTACCACGTTTTTTGAAGAGCTGCCTCGGCGGCTAAATAAAATCTTATTGATCAAAAATTTGGTGTTTATTGCAATAATTGCATGGTAAGCATCAAATGATCCAAGCGATCGTCGAGTCTTTGACAGGCCGCAAGGCCTATTCTAAAATAAAGAAAAGAAGGAGGAAGGGAAATGGAAGCTACGTTACACGTGTATCGATGCCGTTTTCCTATTCTTGCAACAGCAGCCAGCAGCAGTTTTGTGTTTGTGGCTGGCTGGTGCGTCGCCCCACCCAGGAGGCGGCAGGGGTACGGCCGTTGTGTCTCTCCAAGATAGTCATATTTCGGTGCCAGCAGCTATACTGCCCGGTGGTTTGGAATAAAAACAGGTGATAATACACAATAGACGGATGCGTTCTGTCGCATATCATGGATTGTCATGAGTGTGTGGGATATTCTCTGTTGCGTCATAGAATGCTGACTCGTCATCCTCCGACCACTGATTGATAATTGACAACGGATTTGTTTTCATTGATGTTGGAATGAAGTTGACAGCTTCAGTCGCATATCATTGTCCGCGGTGAGATGTCTATGTTACGTCATAGCTAGTTGACTCGTTATCGGAAACGTCTTTCACATGGCAATAATTGAAAAAGACATAGTCTTTGATTGATGCTGGAAAGGAGACTTTATTTTTATTTGAATAATGGGCTGTTCCTCGCGGTACTGCAATACGAGGTCAACGGGGAAGGGGCGAGGCAGGCCTCTACCTCCCTTCCGGATAACAAAAATCGGGATAATCTCCATGCAGTCCGTTGGACTGCGTTCTAGAGATTAAACTAGAAAGAACAGATTTTAAGAGAGTTTATTTAAATCAATTGGAGAACATCAAATAGCAAGAGGACAATATGAATGATGATGACAGAGAATACCGAGATAATAATTAAGAAAGCACAAATTATATAACGTTAGTAAGGGAAAGTTAGCATTAGAAAGTTTGAGGGACGCCAGTAACGAAGTGGGTATAAATATTGCGGGACCAATGGATTACATATCGGATGATGTTCGCACGAAGACCCGCCACGTTGCTGACGCCCAGGCGACGCAGGAGAATGTCGTTTTCTGGCCACCAAGAGCCGAAGGCCCCCACCATAAAGGTGAAAACCTCACCTCCGGTCTCAGTAGCCAGCTGCGCGTACTTTTCTTGGTTGCGTGCGTCGGCCTGGTCAAAAAGGTTTATTCTGTCCATGGGGACCTTAACATCGACCAAGAACCGACCACCGGAAGAGTCATTGATTTGTAGGTCAACACGTTGGTTCGAGGATGACCCAGGGGCCACCCGGTCACAAATGATAGACCAATCGCGATTTGATGACGAGACAGCCTCACTAAGGAGCGCGACGACCCCATGGTGGCGCCTATTACGCGGGGCAGAAACAGGCGTGCAACACTGTAGGATGTGAGTGGCTGTCTCGGCTTCGTATCCGCACCGCCTACACCTCCGGTCCTGACCGCCTCCGCGAGTGCCATTCAGCGGGAGGAGGTCCAGGCGTGCTCGATGCACGAAGCGCCAGTCGCTGACACATGAAGTGCCGGAAAGCAAAGTCGTGGTCGCTGCGGAGTGCTGGGCGAGGGAGGAGGCCACACGACCTTGGACTTGTAGTTGACACCACGTCCGGTAGTGGAGGTCCTTTATTGTGAGTCGGAGAGCGCGGACGAGGAGATGGGCGTTCTCAGGCGATATAGTGGAGCGCTGTCCATCGAAGGGGGAGGCGTAGGAGGCAGCGATCCCGGATCCACGGCACTCGAAACGGAAGCCAATCTTGCCTCGCAAAGTACGCATCGCCCACCTCACGGAAGCCCACCAAGCATTGGCCCCCGGAACTCCGGCCACCTCAGAATTTAGGTATGCCACTAGCTGATCGAGGGTAGCCGCAGCTGCCGTAGAGCGCGGACGGAAGGCGTGGCGAAGGTCATGGAGTGCCACTTGCCCGAGACGCGGAGAGTTGAGAACGGAGAGGGCGAAGGAGACACGGAGGATGGCATAGTCTTCTACAGTGGAGGAGATCCCAATTCCCCCTCGAGCTGGGGCAGCGTAGAGGTAGGACACGGCTGATGTTTTCGGTAGGTGAAGCACTTGGCGAAACAGCGAACGAAGCCGCTCGTCGAGACCAGGCCTGGACACACCGCCGCGCTGTCTGCTGTGTGGAGATGACAGAAGCTGGACGTCCATATGATGCTGCTTGAGAGCGTACTGGAGGCGTGGGTAGAGGTGACGTTTCCACGCAATCACCATCTGGAGAGGAAGCAGACCGGAGTGAACGACCTTAGCGAAGTCGTCCGCGATGCCATCCAGCAGTTCGACCGGCGACTGCCGACCGTGCAAGCCACGCGGGACACCTAAGTAGCGATAGGTGTCCTCCTGCGCGAGCACACGGATTGGGGTTCCACTTATCACTTGAGTCTGGGCCGTCGCCTTCCCAAGTTGGACTGAGAGGGAAGCGCACTTGTGGGGAGAGAACTCAAGACCACACCAGGATGCCGCACGGACCACACGATCCAAGATGGCCGCTGCAAAAGTCGGCGTTCTTCCGAGGAGGACGAGGTCATCCGCGTAGGCGAGCACGCAGGTCGGTAGAGCCCCCGGCCCGAGGCAGATGCCGTCATCTCCCGACGACTTGGCCACACGAATCAGCACCTCTATACAGATGTTAAAAAGTAGGGGGGACAGAGGACAGCCCTGTCGAAGCCCCCGACACAGTGGGATAGGCTCAGTCTCTTCACCGGCCGTGCGAACAGTTGAGGAGTTGCCGGTTACGAGGCGCATTACCACACTTTTGATCTTAGCTCGAAGAGCCGAGAAGCGATAACGTGCTAAGGTTGGTGCTGGCTGTATTCGCTGTGGATAGTGTGTTTTGTATTGGTCTGTCATTTAAATGAAGGTGCAACATTATAATAATGTCCCGATGCAAGTGATTCCGATGATTTTTCAAGAACCATATTTAAATCGGAGATTCCAAATGCCTGTCAATGTTTTAACTTATACGGAAGTAAATGATGGTCGATGAGGTTTTGCAATTGACCCAAATATACAAGTTGGACTACTTCTCGGAAATACTACTGAAATCCTGAAGGATAGTTTGGTCTGAAAAGACAAAAATGTTAGCAACACCAGGTATTCCCAGGCGGTCACCCATCCAAGTACTAACCTGGCCCGACGTTGCTTAACTTCTGTGATCGGACGGGAACAGGTGCTTTCAACGTGGTATGGTCGCTAACGACAGACATCCATATTCATGGTGTTGTCTACTGTAAAGTGACATTAATTTTCAGCTCCTGGTTGAATTAAAAGATTTATTCTTGCTACTACCGTTGTTAGTAGTGAGAGGTGAATACTGACCTTGAGCATATCATGTGGAGATTGAAGCGAAATGAAGGTATCAATATGATGTAAAAAATCTTAATTCATCATTTTGATATGTCGCAATAAAATGTTTTCAAAGCAGTTGTCGTTTTCTCTTTTGTATTCTTTAACTTTGTTTAAAAAGCTAATTCGCCAATTTGAAGAAGTTGACGAAAATCGAATGGATAGCAGAGGTCCGCCCGTGCTTCTTTGCCGTATTTGACGGTCTCAAAAATTTGCCTGTCGTTATGCCGAGACGCAAACGCAAACGCCGTTCCCGGGGCTCCTCGGGCGGTACTGCATCTCGCCAGACACCCAACCCGGCAAGATTGAGGCAAGAGCCCCCTCAAGGGCCACCGTCGTCGGATCGACAACGGTCCTCTCAAGGGCCTGGAGCCACTGTTTGGCCCTCCTACGGGCCAGAAACGGAGCCTTTGGCTTTGTTGCGCCGCGACACCTTGCCGCAGGTGACCTGAGTCACTCGGCTCCTACAAGTTTTGCCGCTGCTGCTGCTAACAACACCGCTGCTGCCCCACAAGTTGCTGCCTGGTCACGTACGCCGGCTGCACTGCGCGCACGCCCTATTGACGGACACTTGGTCATTTTCACTGGCCTGTCCAACCTGTCGATAGGGTCGTTTGCTGCTGCGCTGGCGTACTACGAACAAGACTGTGCCATCCTCAACGTTCGTCCGCTGGCAGATGGGTCTGGTTTTGCTGTCCGCTGCCGGACAGGCGAAGCAGCTCTACGGTTCCAGACCCGTCCCGCCCCTCCCATGTTGCAAGGTACCAGCATAAGACCTCCGAGATCATCAACCAGACCGCAGAGTCAAGACGCCAGGTCATCCTCCACCAGGTGCACCCCAACATTGGCATCCAAGATCTCAAGGCCGATTTGGAGGTGCACTACGGCGTGACCCTGGGCTCCTTCACGAGGCTGCACAGGAGGAACCCTGACGGTTAGCGTCGATCCTGACCATCCTGTTCCGCACGTCAGGGTTCGCGGTACGCCAGCGGACATCCAGAAGTTGACCAGCAGCGACAGAGTTACCAGCTTTGGGTACAATCTCCACCGCTACACCGTTCCAGCTCCTCCACCAGCAGTCAAGCAGTGCGGTCGGTGCTACAGCTTCTCCCACTCGTCACGGGAATGTGCTGGCCCACCGCGCTGCAAACGATGTGGCGGTGTCGAGCACCTAGCCGCGGCTTGTACCCGTGACAAGACCTGCCCGAACTGCCAGGGCGACCACCTGCCCACCTACCGCGGCTGCCCTGCCTTCAAGGAGCGCCAGCGGAGGTTGCAGTTCGAAGCGGGTCTCCAGCAGCAGCACCAAAGTCAACAGCAAGCACCTCAGCAGCAACCTCAGCAGCCAAAGTCGAAGAAGACAACAGAAGTCCAAACACAACAGCAACAAGCAACCAAGCACACAAGTGATTCGGCAACGCAGACCAACACAACAGAAGTACAACACAAGAGAAGCGGCACCGCAATGAATCCAATCATCTCAGAAAGGCCATCCGATCAGACAATGGCAATCCTGTTGTATTCAAGCAACTTCCCAAAGACCAGCCGGCGAGTGTTCAAGGCATCTGTAGACAGTCCTACCCCCTCTGCTCTTAACAGAGTGGGAGAAAGACTCCTAGAGCAGCTTATCGGAGAAGTCCGAACCTTCACCAGCTTTTGAGCTATTTCTTTTCGTGTGTCACTATTTCTTTACTCTTTCGCCATTTATTTTCTGTTTTGTACATAAATTTTGTAGATTCGTACCTCTTTGGTAACAGTTTATTTTTGCGTTCACCAGTCTATGTTCAACTGTACACAACAGTACCACGTTTTTTGAAGAGCTGCCTCGGCGGCTAAATAAAATCTTATTGATCAAAAATTTGGTGTTTATTGCAATAATTGCATGGTAAGCATCAAATGATCCAAGCGATCGTCGAGTCTTTGACAGGCCGCAAGGCCTATTCTAAAATAAAGAAAAGAAGGAGGAAGGGAAATAGAAGCTACGTTACACGTGTATCGATGCCGTTTTCCTATTCTTGCAACAGCAGCCAGCAGCAGTTTTGTGTTTGTGGCTGGCTGGTGCGTCGCCCCACCCAGGAGGCGGCAGGGGTACGGCCGTTGTGTCTCTCCAAGATAGTCATATTTCGGTGCCAGCAGCTATACTGCCCGGTGGTTTGGAATAAAAACAGGTGATAATACACAATAGACGGATGCGTTCTGTCGCATATCATGGATTGTCATGAGTGTGTGGGATATCTCTGTTGCGTCATAGAATGCTGACTCGTCATCCTCCGACCACTGATTGATAATTGACAACGGATTTGTTTTCATTGATGTTGGAATGAAGTTGACAGCTTCAGTCGCATATCATTGTCCGCGGTGAGATGTCTATGTTACGTCATAGCTAGTTGACTCGTTATCGGAAACGTCTTTCACATGGCAATAATTGAAAAAGACATAGTCTTTGATTGATGCTGGAAAGGAGACTTTATTTTTATTTGAATAATGGGCTGTTCCTCGCGGTACTGCAATACGAGGTCAACCCGGGGAAGGGGCGAGGCAGGCCTCTACCTCCCTTCCGGATAACAAAAATCGGGATAATCTCCATGCAGTCCGTTGGACTGCGTTCTAGAGATTAAACTAGAAAGAACAGATACTACACTTTTGATCTTAGCTCGAAGAGCCGAGAAGCGATAACGTGCTAAGGTTGGTGTTATGACTTATACTTTTATTGAAGGACAAAAACATACGTTCCCCGATGACAGGGTCCAGTGGTACAAGCAATAACACAAAGCAGCCCTTAAAAGGGCAAGTTAGGCGTTCACAGTTCGTAATGCAGCGACAGTTCGGTACTTGACAGCAGCAGGCTTGACTGAGACAACGGGAGAGAGAATGAGAGCGCGCCGGTTCTCCAGGGCCAGTTTGTGCGCTGGGCGTGTTGGTGCGTCTTGGCTTGTCGGCGTTGCCGCTCAATCAGCCACGCTAAGAGAAATACGCCGGTTCTCGTCTCACGATACGCTAGATTTTCTTGGGCGTCGAGCGCTCTTGGCTGGCGCTTTTTAAAGTCAGTTGAGAGGGGAACAATCAATGTCATCACAGTGTCTTTCGTTGCGGCATGGGCAAGGCTCCGCGCGCGGGAGTATGGAAAGGAAACTTCACTTGTCCTTCGTTGCGGTAGGTAAAAATGATGACGCAGCAGATAATTGAAAGGAGAGAGAGAAATGAGAATGCGTCACACCTCCAACGCTCTAAATGAATAAAAATTCAGCGTGAATTTTTATTCAGAGTCAAATCAGTGATCAGTAACAAAACTTCACTGCAGCAACGGCTCGTAGAGGCTGGGTTCCAAACTTGAGGGTATCGGATTCTTTGAAGGGATAGCAGATTTGGAATTGATTGGTAGGACATCGAAGGGCTTGAAGGGATCGTAGGTTTTGAGGTAGCAGCAGCTTGAGTCCATGCCTGCCTTTAAAGACATGCGCGAGAAAGGCAGTCGGCAACCACATTGTCTCGTCCTCGTATGTGCTTGATGTCGAGGTCAAAGTCTTGAATACTGAGACTCCATCTTAGGATCCTTCATTTTGTCCATAAACACAATTGGGTTATGATCGGTAAGAACGACAGTCCGAAACGCAGTAGTACTCAAGTATACAGAAAAGTGTTTTAGCGCTGAGATCAAGCCATATGCTTCCTTTTCTATAGTTGAATAACGTTTTTGGTGCCTATCAAATTTTTTTGAAAAGTAGGACACTGGGTGATCAACCTCGTTATGATTCTGTGATAAGATGGCTCCAACTCCTAAATCACTTGCATCTACAGTAAGGATAAACGGTTTTTTCATATCAGGAGACTTTAATACAGGAGGAGACGTTAATAACATCTTAATATTCTGGAATGATTTTTCGCATTCGTCAGTCCATAGAAATTCAACCTTAGCACTGGTTAGGTTAGTAAGTGGCGAAGCAACTTGAGAAAAATTTCTACAAAAACGTCTGTAGAATCCAGCCATGCCTAAGAAACGCCTTAACTCTCGTTTAGTAGTAGGACGAGTGAAGTTACAGATTGACTCAACTTTTGATTCAATAGGTTTAACTGAACCATATCCTACTTCGTGACCGAGGTATTGAACTAGTGCTTTTCCAAACTCACACTTTTTCAAGTTGATAGTAAGGTTGGCGGAATTTAGTCTAATCATCAAATTTTCGATTTGATTAACATGATTGTCCCATGAGGAACTGAAAATGACTAAATCATCAAGGTAAGCAGCACAACCTTCTAAGCCGTTAATAATTTGGCTAACAAGACGTTGGAAAGTAGCAGCTGAATTTCGCATTCCAAAGGCCATTACTCGGTATTGCCAAAGACCATCAGGAGTGGCAAAGGCTGAACAACGCTTGGCTCTATCGGTTAACGGTACTTGCCAAAAACCTTTCATTAAATCAAGTTTTGAAATATATTGAGCATTACCGATCATGTCAATACAGTCGTCTATTCTAGCCATAGGGAAGTTATCAGGTACAGTCAGAGCATTTAGTTTACGGTAGTCGGTACAGTAGCGACTCGAACCATCACTCTTGGGCACAAGTATACAGGGTGAAGACCACTCACTTGTACTCGGCTCAATGATATCGTTTTCAATCATATACTGGATCTCTTGTTTCATTAATTTCATTTTCTCGAAATTTACTCTGTAAGGATGCTGTCGTATAGGTTTCGCGTTGTTAGTCTCGACATCATGCATTATCAGATTCGTGACTTTAGGGCTGTTACTAAATAAGTCTTTGTATTTTTCTATCAATGAAATGATATCACATTTTTTATTATCTTCAAGATGGGAGAGATAATTATCTAAGTCGCTCAGAATGATAGAATTATCTAATTTCAGTGGCGGAATTATGTCAGTAAAATCCTCTTTGTCATATTGAGGTATATCAGTTAACTCGCTTTTGGCAAGGACTTGTACTGGTTTTGGTTCACTTTCCAAATCTCTTTCGTGATACTTTTTTAACATATTGATGTCACAGACACGAGATTTCTTTTTGCGCTCGGGAGTTTCTACGACGTAATCGAGATTGCTCAATTTCTGTTTTATAAGGCAAGGGCCATAATATCGCGCTTTTAATGGGTCTCCTTGAATTGGCAAATAAACCAATACTTTGTCTCCCGGAGAAAAACGTCTTTCGGAAGAACTTTTGTCGTATCTGAATTTCATTTTCTTTTGTGATTCAGCAAGATTTTTACGCGCTAAGTCTCGGACTTCGTGAAGTCGTTTCCTAAAATCGGAAACGTATTCAAGTAAACTGCTTGATTCAGCATGGTCAGTTTTTAGCCATGTTTCTTTAAGCATTTTCAATGGACCACGAGCTTCGTGACCAAATACTAAATCAAAAGGACTGAACCCTAAAGATTCCTGGACAGTCTCTCGAGCAGCAAAAAGCACTAAAGGAACACCCTGACTCCAATTTCGGTCATTTTCATGGCAATATGTTCTTAGCATATTCTTTAGGGTTTGGTGAAATCGTTCGAGAGCTCCTTGAGACTGAGGGTGATACGCATTAGAAACAGAATGAGTTATATTAAGCTCATATAAAACTTGCTTGAAGACTTTCGAAGTAAAATTACTTCCCTGATCGCTTTGTACGGTTCTTGGTAAACCAAATAATGAGAAAAATTTGATCAAAGCGTCTATCACTGTCCTAGCAGTAATGTTTCTCAGTGGAATAGCTTCTGAGAAGCGTGTCGCAGAGCACATAATAGTGAGCAAGTATTGAAAACCGCGTTTACATTTTGGAAGAGGCCCTACACAGTCAATAATAACGCGACTAAACGGCTCATCAAAGGCCGGAATGGGTTGGAGAGGTGCTTTTTCGGGTTTTGAGTTTGGTTTGCCAACAATTTGACAGGTATCGCAACTTTTGCAATAATTAGAAACGTCTGACATAATCCCTGGCCAAAAGAAGTGTTTCATTATTCGAAATCTTGTTTTTCTGACACCTAAATGTCCAGCCATGGGATGATCATGTGCCAAACTGATAATTTCTTTGCGATATGGAGTAGGTACGACAATTTGATTAATTACTTTCCAGTCCTCATCAGCAGTGCATCAATAGGACGCCACTTGCGCACCAAAACGTCATCTTTTAGATAATAACTTGGAACTTTCTCTGTGTCTGCAGTTTCAGCTAGATTGAATAACTTCTGTAAACTGTTATCGGACTTTTGATCCTTGACTAGAGTCTCGCGATCTAGTTTTAGGTTTACGGAATCATTTTCAAGAACTAGACACCTTTTAGTTCCCTTGACATCGGTGTCAAATAAAAACGTTTCACTGAGATCAATTTGGTCATTATTGTTTACCATTTCTTTTGCCTTAGATCTAGTGACAGCGCAAGCTGGGAATAAATTATCGTCAGTTACTGTAACATCTACAGGTCTGTCTGTCATAATTGGCGTAAACACACTAGCTCCCATGAGATCATTACCGAGTAACAAATGAATTCCCTGAATAGGTAACTCATTGATAACACCGACTTTTATCGGTCCATTGATAAGATCAGATTTCACGTGCAGTTTGTGCAGAGGCACTGAAACGCGCCCCGTAACACCTTTTATGGGAACTGTTGACTGAAGGAAAGTATTATCGGACACAGGAACAACTCCTTCAACAAGTAATGACTGATAGCAGGCTGAGTCTCGCCATATCTTTATGGGAATTTGACTATTTGTGTCAATACCTATGGAACCAAACGTGGTAAAGGCTTTTTCACCTTGCTCAATTAATAATTCCTCACTATTTTTTGACACTTGTAATTCCTTAGCATCTTTCGATTTCTGAAATTCAGTACTTTTATTATGATCAGTTATTGTAATTGCAACTTGTTTACTGGAAGATCTTTCTTCCTTACGTTTGAGAACCCAACAGTCAGTCACACGGTGACCTCTCTTTTTGCAATATTTGCATTCTATTGCTTTTCCTGTCAGTTTCTTTATATCACTCACAACAGGTGGTGATGTAATAATTTCGTGTTCCCCTTTATTGAAAATTTTCTGGGGCTTCTGGTCTGCCAATTTGTGAGTCAAATCATACTGATCTGCCGCTCTTGCGGCATCTTGCAGACTAGTTAAATTTCTCTCATTGAGATACGCTCTGATGTTGGTTCCAGTACAATTTTTGAACTGCTCTATAAGGATAATCTGTCTTAAAGAATCAAATGTTTGAACATTTGCTGAAGAGCACCATTTATCAAAAAGAATTTCTTGCTCTTTTGCGAAATCGAGATAACTACTTCCTACATCTTTTCTTTTGTTTCTGAATTTTTGACGATAGGCTTCAGGAACCTTTTCGTAAGCTTGTAGTATCTCTAATTTTACGACATCATAATCCTTAGCGCTGAAATCTGACAACGCAACGTAGACTTTTTGAGCCTTTCCAGTGAGAGCTGTCTGTAGCAATAAGGGCCATTTTTCTTTTGGCCATTTTGAAGCAATAGCTACACGTTCAAAATTTTGGAAAAATATTTCAACGTCATTTTCGTTAAATTTAGGAACCAATCGAATTTGTGTAGCCAAATCTACATCAGAATTTTTAGAAGCGTATGCGTGTTCGAGTCTCAGTTTTTCCAATGTTAATTGCTGCTGCATTTTCATTTCCTCAAGTTTCAATTTAAACTCTTGCTCAATACGAATTTTTTCAAGTTCAAGAATATGCCTTTCATTTTTGCTTTGATCGGAATCGTTAGTAGTGCTACTGTTTTCTGAATTTGTTTCGCCAATATTGAAATGAGTCATTAAAGCGTTAATAATCATGTCTTTGCGCATCGATACGGTTACTTCAATGTCAAAATGTTTACTAACTTCAATTAATCGAGCCTTTGTAAAAGACCTAATCTGATCGACAGTAGGATTTTCTTGAATTTGTTTGATTAACTCTTCAACAGAATCCATTTTTAAGGATGTTAGTAAAAATACACTTAGAAGCGAGAGTAATTTCTTAAGTTACAAACTTGACGCAACTGACGAATGATATAAACTTAAAATACTAATAGTATTTAATAATAACTCTAACTCAGAAACAATATGACTGAAAACTTGCGCTTACTCAAACACTACCACGCTCAGGACTATCGATCCTATCCCGGCTGAGCCCCCAATTATGTTATGACTTATACTTTTATTGAAGGACAAAAACATACGTTCCCCGATGACAGGGTCCAGTGGTACAAGCAATAACACAAAGCAGCCCTTAAAAGGGCAAGTTAGGCGTTCACAGTTCGTAATGCAGCGACAGTTCGGTACTTGACAGCAGCAGGCTTGACTGAGACAACGGGAGAGAGAATGAGAGCGCGCCGGTTCTCCAGGGCCAGTTTGTGCGCTGGGCGTGTTGGTGCGTCTTGGCTTGTCGGCGTTGCCGCTCAATCAGCCACGCTAAGAGAAATACGCCGGTTCTCGTCTCACGATACGCTAGATTTTCTTGGGCGTCGAGCGCTCTTGGCTGGCGCTTTTTAAAGTCAGTTGAGAGGGGAACAATCAATGTCATCACAGTGTCTTTCGTTGCGGCATGGGCAAGGCTCCGCGCGCGGGAGTATGGAAAGGAAACTTCACTTGTCCTTCGTTGCGGTAGGTAAAAATGATGACGCAGCAGATAATTGAAAGGAGAGAGAGAAATGAGAATGCGTCACAGTTGGTGCTGGCTGTATTCGCTGTGGATAGTGTGTTTTGTATTGGTCTGTCATTTAAATGAAGGTGCAACATTATAATAATGTCCCGATGCAAGTGATTCCGATGATTTTTCAAGAACCATATTTAAATCGGAGATTCCAAATGCCTGTCAATGTTTTAACTTATACGGAAGTAAATGATGGTCGATGAGGTTTTGCAATTGACCCAAATATACAAGTTGGACTACTTCTCGGAAATACTACTGAAATCCTGAAGGATAGTTTGGTCTGAAAAGACAAAAATGTTAGCAACACCAGGTATTCCCAGGCGGTCACCCATCCAAGTACTAACCTGGCCCGACGTTGCTTAACTTCTGTGATCGGACGGGAACAGGTGCTTTCAACGTGGTATGGTCGCTAACGACAGACATCCATATTCATGGTGTTGTCTACTGTAAAGTGACATTAATTTTCAGCTCCTGGTTGAATTAAAAGATTTATTCTTGCTACTACCGTTGTTAGTAGTGAGAGGTGAATACTGACCTTGAGCATATCATGTGGAGATTGAAGCGAAATGAAGGTATCAATATGATGTAAAAAATCGTAATTCATCATTTTGATATGTCGCAATAAAATGTTTTCAAAGCAGTTGTCGTTTTCTCTTTTGTATTCTTTAACTTTGTTTAAAAAGCTAATTCGCCAATTTGAAGAAGTTGACGAAAATCGAATGGATAGCAGAGGTCCGCCCGTGCTTCTTTGCCGTATTTGACGGTCTCAAAAATTTGGTTTACTACTAAAGTTTACTACTACATGGTTTACTACTACTTTACTACTACTGGTTTACTAATTTCGTTACTACCGCTTGTTATACGGGTCTGGACATCGGCTCGGACCATTTGCCTTTGGTTGTTGCGTTCCGTGATTCCTCTCCTTCCGCTCCTCACCGATCCTCGCTCTGGCACTTGTCTGCTCACACCTCTTACTCGGACTATACCTCGCGTCTTGATGCGGCTGTTCGCTCCTCTCCTGTTTGGCCGCCTGCTCTCTGCTCCGCTGCGGGGGACATCGATGACCTGTACTCCACAGTGACCTCACTCATCTCCGGGGCGGCTGCTGCGACCATACCAAAACGCCGTGTTGCCAATGCGACTCGACCTCGCCTTCCGCCGCCGGTGCTGCGACTCATCCGTCTCCGGCGGTCCCTGCGACGGCAATATGCCAACTGCCCGACACCGGACCTTAAGCGGGAGATTAATCAGCTACAAAGGACAATCAACAGTGAAATTGCCTCTGTCAAGTCTTCCATCGAGACCGACCGGGTGGCGGCGGTGGCATCGGGACCTTCTCATCCGAGATTTTGGCACGAGGTCCGCCGTCGCTTCCGGCCGTCTGCCGCTATCCTGCCACCTGTGCGCGATCCGCAGGACCAACAGCGTTTCCTAACAACACCACAGGACATCGCGCGAGCGTTCCAGTCCGTCTTTTGTGAGTTGACGTCGGACCCTTCTCAGTTGCCGCCACTCGACGTGCATCCGGTGGACTCAGTTGTTTTCCCAGCAGTCACGGAAGCGGACCTCCGGCACTTCCTGCAGCGTGTGCGGTCCCGACGGTCGCCTGGACCCGATGACCTGCCGTATGAGTTTCCTGATTCATGCGCCGGCATCTTGTATTCGGCTCCTGGTCGTCCTGTATAACTCTATTCTTGCAACAGCGCACTTTCCAGCCAAGATGAAGTCGTCCACAACGGCGATGGTTCCGAAACCTGATCGCGACCTATCGAATATACGCAACTACAGGCCAATTACTCTAAGCAACACCCTGCTTAAGCTGTTCGAGTTTCATTTAAACCATCATCTCCTTCAATTCTTGGAAACTCATAACATCCTTCACCCAACGCAGCTTGCATTTCGGTCTGGTACAAGTACGGATACTCAACTGGTGGATATCATAGAACGCGGCGTGCAGGATTTAACCTCGGACTAACGACGGCGGTTATATCTCTCGATTTGAACAAAGCTTTCGACACGGTGTCCCACCGCCTCTTGTTGCAGCGGCTTATGGACGTCACCTCTTGCCCTCGCACGGTAGCCCTGGTGAGAGGCCTTCTGACCGCACGTTCGACCTGTACTCGCTTCCTGGACCCTCTCACAGACAGTTTTTCGCCGACTCGGGGAGTCCCTCAGGGCTCCCCGATTTCGCCCACTCTATTTAACCTGTACTTATCTTCGGCGCCGACCCCTCGACATGACAGTGTACGACAGTACTTTTATGCTGATGACGTAACCGTCACCTCAGCGGCGGGGACCCACCTCGATACTTGGCGTCGGGCTCGTGGCCATCTGGAGCATCTCTCGGTATGGTTTCGTGAGCACGAATTGCAGCTGCAACCAACGAAGACCACTCTGCTTTACCTCACGCGTCGGCGTAGTCATCCAGTCTTGCCTGCGGTAGTGATCGATGGACATCCTGTTTCTCCTGCCCCAACGGCGAGGATTCTGGGCCTTACTTTGGACTCCAACCTGTCGTTTGCTGCTCACGTGAAGTATTTGGTTGGCCAGTGTCAGCCTCCTCTTCATCACTTGCGTACCCTCATGCAGTCTCACCGCCAGATTCCCCAGTACATCGGTCGGTTGTTGTTCAATACGTTGGTACTTCCTCGGATCCTTTATGGTGCCCCTGCTCTGCTTCGAGCTCCGCCATCATCCTGGAGGCGTCTTCGTCAAGTTCACTGTAAGGGTCTACGCGCAGTTACACGGAGCCATCGAAGAACTCCTTTGGAACGATTATACGCCATCGCCAGTTCGCCTACCATAGACATTATCTATCGTGATCGGGCAGTGGAGTGTCTCCTTCGCTGGGCCTCTGGCCGGGACCCTTCAGTGCGCCAACATTTGCGCCCGCAAGGCAGGGACTTACGCCTGCCATACAATCAGTCCCCCCTCTTGGCTACCTTTGAGCTGTTGCCGCCTCGCTTACAAGCTTTTTGACTCATTACATATTGACTCATTTTTGACTCTGTACATATTGTATATACTGTACATACTACTTCGCCTATTGTACATATGTATACATTGTTTCTTTTTACAGCACACATATCGTTGTACATAGTTTTACTTCATCTTTTAACTTATCGGCTAATGCTTGTGTTCTCTTTTTTTGTACTGATCACTCGTTTGTGTTTTCTCATCATTTCATGGATTGTTCACCCATTCCGCAGAGAGCGAAGCGCCGGGGGGCCTCCGGGCCCTAGGCGGAAATAAACTTATTGAACAAAAATTTGGTCATCGAGTGCGGTCGTATTATTGTGCAGCTCCCGTCGCCATTCTTATATTCATTATATCTTTGCACTGCGGCCACCTTTATCTGTGCTCTTTGTTTTGTTCGCGTCCCCAGGATATTTATGTTCACTTGAGACCACCCGCCACTCAATCCTCCCACGGGAATTTACGCAGCGGATGCCTCAATCTCGACATTTCCTCTCCTAATCCGAAGCTCCGATTGGTCGACACGGACGTCGTACGCGGAATTGCTGACGTCATCACCTCATCGCTGTTTCACGACACCTTCGATATCTCTAACCCTCCACTGTCACTTTCGCTTGATAAAGCCTTCATACAAAGCGGTTATATTGATCTGCCAGTGTCCACCACGGACTCCGTGCGCGAAGTAGCTGACGTCATCACTTCACCGCTGTTTCACGACACATTCGATATCATCTAGCCATACAATATCACCTCCGCCAGATACAGCTCTTCACAAAGCGAGTCTATCGATCTGACAGTGTCCACCGGTCATCTTGTCTCACGGTACGTTTGATTGTTTGTAGCGTGTACGACTGATAGTGCTGTGTGCTTTGTCGACGCGGATCATATCACGCACACACACCCCTACGGACAGTCAACGTGAATC
Organism: Prostheceraeus crozeri; assembly: GCA_907163375.1. NCBI lineage: Eukaryota > Metazoa > Platyhelminthes > Polycladida > Euryleptidae > Prostheceraeus > Prostheceraeus crozeri. The sequence continues at coordinate 15,748 of CAJQUW010006140.1, read as the reverse complement.
GGTACGCATAATCACCGCTTGCTACACGCTGCCCACGTGTGGTTGACTGGCCGAGTGCATTAAGGCTCTGCCTTGAGGGTCACGGACCAAGTTCGAGCCCCACTTAGAACATTTTTGGTCCTTTCTTGTCGTGATCTACAAACCATTACTACACTTGTTTCACGTCCTTTTGCACTATTTTACATTTATTGAGGACTTGGTTGCATCTATATTGCATCATTTACATTTATTGAGGACCTGCTTGCAATTATATCGCATTTGTATGCCTCTCTCACATTTATTTATCATTTATCATTTATCTCACGTTTAACTAACGTTGATACCCCCGTGTGTTAACTGGCCTAGTGTTTTAAGGCTCTGCCTTGAGTTTCACGGAACCAAGTTCGAGCCCCACTGAGAAGAATTTTTTGTCCTTGCTTTTCGTGATCTACAACCATTGCTACTTCTTTTCACTTCCTTTTGCACTATTTCACGTTCTTTTCCACTATTTTATATTTATTGAAGACTTGTTTGCACTTATATCGCATTTGTCTGCCTCTCTCACATTTATTTGGCATTTATCTCACGTTTTTTAACATTGATACACTTTCTTTACGTTCTGAGCTGCGACATGCCTCCAAAAGCCCAACCCAAAGCTGAACGTTCCAAATCTGGCACCAAACCTGCCACGCGCTCCACCAGCGGCTCAAAACGGACTGCCACCGCCCCCAAGTCTATCTCCGGGACCCGGAAGACTCTACCGACATCAGTCAGCCCCTCCGCCAGAGCTGGGACTCCACCTCAATCTCTGCCGCAAACGGATCCTGGCGAGCAGCTGCACACCCCTGGCACTTCGATACACAACACCAACGACAGTCCTATGGATGAATCACCTGCTCAGCCGACACCAATATGCGGGCCCAATCCATCACCCATTACCGACACTTCGGATGCCTTGTCTGCAGACTCGCCGCCCAGTTCTGCCCCAAGCCGAGCCCTCGTCATCTGCTCCCCAGCGGCTTCTATAATTGAGCCTACTCCTGCTGCCACTCATGAGAGTACCGTCAACGATGATGATGCTGCTAATACTGCTACGCCTACGGGGGCCGCGGCAGCTGTCGTCGGGGCTGGTGACATGATGCCCTGCCCATCGTTAGGCGCCGCTCCCCCAATCACTACTGCAACTCTTGCCCAGCCTGATCAACAGCCTCAGGCTCCAGACATGGCCGACTCTGTGTCACAGGTGCATACCACGACATCACTCCGCTATTCTGGATTTTCCGGGGCAGCCGGCTCTACCCGCCTTTCCGCTGTGGCGGAACATGACCCCCCTGGGAACGTGTACCTCGCGGGTACTGACCACTCACGAACCACTCAACAACCACGGATATACCCACTGCCACCACCATCGCAAACACCTTCTGACCACCAACGGCGAGTTCTGAACTCTATTGACCTCCACAGTTCCCAGGCAGCCTCGCTCTCTACCATCAGCCCGGTCCAATCACCACACCGCAGGTCTCCAGACCCACTTCCCGGGGCTACACTAACGCCACGGACTAGCAAGAAACTGGTCTTCTTGAACCTACCGCCGGTGGATCTGGCTAAGTTCTATCGTCAACTGCTACTCTTCCCACTTCACGCGGATCAGATCACATACATCGACCGGCTTCAACAAGGCGATGGCTTCATCGTGACCTTCCAATCAACAGCCGATGCCACATCTCTTCTCCAAACAGATCGTCCGGCCTTCTTTAATGAGGCTGAAATCCGCCCTCCGAAACCCAAGACAACATTCCAACCGTCGCAAAACAACTTGACCCAAGCCACTCGGGAGCTCATACTTAAGCAAGTTCCCCTCCGTATTACAGAAGACGATATTAAGGCCTGCCTTCTCCAAGATTACAACCTGACCTCTCCAGTGAACGTTTCGCGTCTCCATCGCCGCGGCCCGGATAGGCAGGTGGATTGGACACGCCCTTGCCCTTTCGTTAAGCTCCGTGTTCAGGCAATCGATCTTCCTCGCCTGACTAGTGAGCCGTATATCCGCATCTGTATCCGCAATCACACGTATGACATTCTGGAACAATCACCACCAGTCATACAATGTCTCAAATGCTTCCGGATAGGTCATGATGTCTTCTCCTGCACCAATGGCACGCGGTGCAAACAATGTGGTCTTCCGGGCCACTTGCCAAGCCAATGTCCTAGCAACCACGACAACAGGCGCTGTTGTAATTGTGGAGGCCCCCATTACCCGACCTACAGGGGTTGCCCGGCTTTCCACCAGATTCCCAACTTCCAACCCACAACCAATACCCTACGGGATGAAGCTGAACCCACATCACAGCCCCCATCCCGCCCTTTACAGCAATCCACTTCCATCCTGGGCCCACTACCTCGCAATGCAATAACGAATCCTCAGTACGTTCGCCCAACGCAACCCCTACACAGGCCTCGTTCCTTTTCGGATGCTGTCAACTCCAACGCAGCCACATCCAGCCGTCCACTTCAGTCAACATGGCCCCGTGGGCCTCAACCAGTACATCATATGGCACAACAGCACAATACAACGGCCTCTCACCGGATGCCCTCTGGCCCGGACGACACCGCACGATCTACAACTTCACAACTTAGACCTACGCCTCCGGGGCTCACCGGAACTCCCTCGCCAGGTGTCACCCCATCACCCGGGGCCAACTGGCGAGGTCCAGCAGTCATACGCCCACCGAGACCAACTCGGTCCCTCTCCGCCGGTGCTGTTCGCCCCAACCAGGCCTCACCTGACGGCCCTCCGCCACTAATGTCCCTGCCTACAGACTTGCCCCCGGACTGGACAGCTTTGTTCTCAGATCTCCCGCCTACATCCGTCCCGGTCCTCCAAGCAGCCATGGACATTCTCAAGACGCTTCTGCATCACGCAAACCTTCGTGATCAGGACCCGGTCGAATTCGCAATACATCTCCTTAACAGTTACAGCCAATTCACAGCCAATTCCCATGTCTGATCCGACAGGCCGCCATCCTCGCTCTTCGGCCGCGTCGGGGCGGTCTCCGCGCGGTCGCGCCGGTCGAGGACACTCCACCATGGGTCCAGCCAGGATTCTCCACCTCAACGTAAATGGCCTCCGGGCTCGACAGGCTGAACTCAAGCCTGTACTTGCAAGCTGCTTGGTAGCCTCTCTGCAGGACACACGAATCTCCGAAGCCGTCCAAATGCCTCGATTCCCTTCGCATCATGCATACAGTCTCTTCAGCCGCCCCGGACAGCCTGGTCTGACCGTCTTAGTCCACCACAGTGTCCGTCACAGCCTGCAACGCAAAACGTCACACAACGGCCAAACTTTCATTCAGATTGAGGTTCAGGATCAACGTATTTCTGGCCGGCCGATCACCATCACCTCCATCTACGCTCCTCCGTCGCAGACTCATGGTACTCTTCATCATGCTTTCCTGGTTGCCGCTCTGCAGCTGCCCCATGCCCTCCTGCTGGGGGACTTGAACGCCCGCCATCGCACTCTAGGCGGCACCTCCAACAATGCCAATGGCGTGGAGCTGGTCGAGTTCTTGCGGTCAACAGATGCGGTGGTCCTCAATGATACGAGTCAGCATACATTTCATCATGTCTCGCACCAGTATGCGGCCTGCCTGGACTACGCCATCGCTACACCTTCGGCGGCACAAGCATTTATTCGCTGTTTTCGAGGTCCTGACTACGGCTCTGACCACTATCCGATCCTCCTCGACTCCGCACCGTCACGCACTCCGTTGGAACCTCATCAACCTCGTTTACACCTACCAGCCAATCAAGACTACTCTTTTTACCAACAGCACCTCACCTCACTACTAGCGGATACCTTCTCTGATCCAATCACGCCATCTGCAGATCTCAATACACTACACCACCAAATGACAAGGCTCACTGAGACCATGAAGTCGGCAGCTCTAGCCTCCTTTCGCGTACAACGTGGACCGAATCCACGCCATCCTCGCCTGCCGCCTGATGTTCTACTCCTTATCCGGACCCGCCGACACCTTCGCAGACGATACAGTCAGGCTCCCACCGACGACCTCCGACGTGAAATCAATGCTATCAAACGGGAAATTACTAAGGGTGTTACTCGCATCAAAAAACAAATTGCTGCACGTCACGCTGACATCCTCGCTTCCGGTCCAGCACATCCAGGCTTTTGGTCTCTTGTGCGACGTCATTTTCGCCCACCGCCAGACGTGATCCAACCTGTTGGAGATCCTGCACACCCTGGCAGAAGCCTTACCACTCCCTCGGACCTGGCCGAGGCCCATGCCGAACAAATGCGGACAGTTTTTCCGGACTCTGCGCTGATACCTCCTCCGCCTCCGCTGACGCCAGTCCTTTCACCTGCCGGTATTCTTCACCCAATGACGCTACCGGATCTCTTCCAAATCATCAGACGCCTCAAGAACAACCGGTCTCCTGGCCCGGATGGCCTACCATACGAGTTGATTAAGTATGGTCCTCCCAGGCTTCTACACATCCTCTGCATTCTCTTAAATGACGCGATCCGGCTACAAGGTCTGCCATCCTGCTTGCGAGAAGCTACCATCGTCATGTTACCCAAGCCTGGTAGGGATAATTCATCAATCACCAACTATCGTCCCATCACCTTGAACAGCACGCTCCTCAAGATCCTCGAGCATCACATGAACAAGCTTCTCCTAACCTTCCTCGAAAACCACAACCTCTTGCAAAATTCACAGACAGCCTTTCGAAGTCATCGTGCCACCCAGGACATCCTCACAGACATTGCAGAAACCACCATCACCGGCTTCAACATGGGACATGTATCACTACTTATCTCGCTTGATCTTCGAAAAGCGTTTGACTCCATCAACCACCATCTGCTTCTTAGCAAATTATCCACTGCCACCTCTTGCCAGCAATTCACGGCCCTTACATCTCACATTATTGGGGCAAGACAGGTCAGAGTCCGGGTGGCTGGGCAATTCAGCACGGAGTACACTCCCACACGAGGCGTCTTGCAGGGGTCCCCACTTTCGCCAACCCTCTTTAACCTGTATCTTGCCGACATCCCGCAGCCAACTAACAGACAGCTGAAACAATATATATATGCTGATGACATTAGCATCCTGGCCACAGCCGTTTCTTCTCAAGCAGCGTGGGACCTAGCTCAACCACACCTTCACAGGATTGCTAGCTGGCTTCAAGTGCAGGAACTACATCTACAGCCCAATAAGACCCAGGTAACATTTCTCGTACGCAGCAATAACCCGCAACCAACACCGTCAATGTCCCTGACGGGCCAACCGCTTGCTCCAAATGCCGTCACCACGGTTTTGGGCTTCCGCTTTGACCGACGGCTCACCTTCGCCCAACAGACGACAGCTACGGCGACGGAGGTGGATCGTCGCGCCTTACTTCTGCGCCGCCTAATGACACAACATCATAGGATCTCCCACCGCATTGGCAGCCTACTCACTAACGCATACCTCCGCCCAGTCTTGACATACTCGGCACCACTACTTACCCGCCTCTCTAACAGCCACTGGCGCACCCTTGAGCGCGCATGGAACCGAGGTCTCAGAGCGGCCACTAGGTCACACAGCCGTACTCCAATCCCGGAGCTCCTCCTTCGCGCTAGAGCATCTCCTATCCGTGCACTGTACGCTGAGGCCTCATCTCGATACCTCCTGCATCTGGCCGACAGAGGCAGACGAGACCTCCTTTCGGCACTCGAACCCCGACCTCGAGATGTCCGACTAGCCTTTACGCCGGCCATCCTTCGTATGGTTTTTCATGGCCTGGACCAGCCCACGCAGCATCGCCTCCACGACCGCTACCTGGCTTTAGGCCTCCAACCGCCGTAGCCCGCTTTATCTCCTTATCTCCTTACTTTCTGTTCTTATGTTTCTGTCTTATGTTTTTTACTTACTTTGATGCCTTCCTAACACTTGTAACATCCTCAGCAATCAGTAAATCAAGTATCAACGCTTATGTATATATGTTATAATGTTCAATGCATGTCACACCGAAGGACCCTGGACTACTCCTCGGTCGAGGATGTATTTGTAAAAATACAAAACTTATTGAACAAAAATTTGGTGTTTATTGCAATAATTGCATGGTAAGCATCAAATGATCCAAGCGATCGTCGAGTCTTTGACAGGCCGCAAGGCCTATTCTAAAATAAAGAAAAGAAGGAGGAAGGGAAATGGAAGCTACGTTACACGTGTATCGATGCCGTTTTCCTATTCTTGCAACAGCAGCCAGCAGCAGTTTTGTGTTTGTGGCTGGCTGGTGCGTCGCCCCACCCAGGAGGCGGCAGGGGTACGGCCGTTGTGTCTCTCCAAGATAGTCATATTTCGGTGCCAGCAGCTATACTGCCCGGTGGTTTGGAATAAAAACAGGTGATAATACACAATAGACGGATGCGTTCTGTCGCATATCATGGATTGTCATGAGTGTGTGGGATATCTCTGTTGCGTCATAGAATGCTGACTCGTCATCCTCCGACCACTGATTGATAATTGACAACGGATTTGTTTTCATTGATGTTGGAATGAAGTTGACAGCTTCAGTCGCATATCATTGTCCGCGGTGAGATGTCTATGTTACGTCATAGCTAGTTGACTCGTTATCGGAAACGTCTTTCACATGGCAATAATTGAAAAAGACATAGTCTTTGATTGATGCTGGAAAGGAGACTTTATTTTTATTTGAATAATGGGCTGTTCCTCGCGGTACTGCAATACGAGGTCAACCCGGGGAAGGGGCGAGGCAGGCCTCTACCTCCCTTCCGGATAACAAAAATCGGGATAATCTCCATGCAGTCCGTTGGACTGCGTTCTAGAGATTAAACTAGAAAGAACAGATACTACACTTTTGATCTTAGCTCGAAGAGCCGAGAAGCGATAACGTGCTAAGGTTGGTGCTGGCTGTATTCGCTGTGGATAGTGTGTTTTGTATTGGTCTGTCATTTAAATGAAGGTGCAACATTATAATAATGTCCCGATGCAAGTGATTCCGATGATTTTTCAAGAACCATATTTAAATCGGAGATTCCAAATGCCTGTCAATGTTTTAACTTATACGGAAGTAAATGATGGTCGATGAGGTTTTGCAATTGACCCAAATATACAAGTTGGACTACTTCTCGGAAATACTACTGAAATCCTGAAGGATAGTTTGGTCTGAAAAGACAAAAATGTTAGCAACACCAGGTATTCCCAGGCGGTCACCCATCCAAGTACTAACCTGGCCCGACGTTGCTTAACTTCTGTGATCGGACGGGAACAGGTGCTTTCAACGTGGTATGGTCGCTAACGACAGACATCCATATTCATGGTGTTGTCTACTGTAAAGTGACATTAATTTTCAGCTCCTGGTTGAATTAAAAGATTTATTCTTGCTACTACCGTTGTTAGTAGTGAGAGGTGAATACTGACCTTGAGCATATCATGTGGAGATTGAAGCGAAATGAAGGTATCAATATGATGTAAAAAATCGTAATTCATCATTTTGATATGTCGCAATAAAATGTTTTCAAAGCAGTTGTCGTTTTCTCTTTTGTATTCTTTAACTTTGTTTAAAAAGCTAATTCGCCAATTTGAAGAAGTTGACGAAAATCGAATGGATAGCAGAGGTCCGCCCGTGCTTCTTTGCCGTATTTGACGGTCTCAAAAATTTGGTGTTTATTGCAATAATTGCATGGTAAGCATCAAATGATCCAAGCGATCGTCGAGTCTTTGACAGGCCGCAAGGCCTATTCTAAAATAAAGAAAAGAAGGAGGAAGGGAAATGGAAGCTACGTTACACGTGTATCGATGCCGTTTTCCTATTCTTGCAACAGCAGCCAGCAGCAGTTTTGTGTTTGTGGCTGGCTGGTGCGTCGCCCCACCCAGGAGGCGGCAGGGGTACGGCCGTTGTGTCTCTCCAAGATAGTCATATTTCGGTGCCAGCAGCTATACTGCCCGGTGGTTTGGAATAAAAACAGGTGATAATACACAATAGACGGATGCGTTCTGTCGCATATCATGGATTGTCATGAGTGTGTGGGATATCTCTGTTGCGTCATAGAATGCTGACTCGTCATCCTCCGACCACTGATTGATAATTGACAACGGATTTGTTTTCATTGATGTTGGAATGAAGTTGACAGCTTCAGTCGCATATCATTGTCCGCGGTGAGATGTCTATGTTACGTCATAGCTAGTTGACTCGTTATCGGAAACGTCTTTCACATGGCAATAATTGAAAAAGACATAGTCTTTGATTGATGCTGGAAAGGAGACTTTATTTTTATTTGAATAATGGGCTGTTCCTCGCGGTACTGCAATACGAGGTCAACCCGGGGAAGGGGCGAGGCAGGCCTCTACCTCCCTTCCGGATAACAAAAATCGGGATAATCTCCATGCAGTCCGTTGGACTGCGTTCTAGAGATTAAACTAGAAAGAACAGATACTACACTTTTGATCTTAGCTCGAAGAGCCGAGAAGCGATAACGTGCTAAGGTTGGTGCTGGCTGTATTCGCTGTGGATAGTGTGTTTTGTATTGGTCTGTCATTTAAATGAAGGTGCAACATTATAATAATGTCCCGATGCAAGTGATTCCGATGATTTTTCAAGAACCATATTTAAATCGGAGATTCCAAATGCCTGTCAATGTTTTAACTTATACGGAAGTAAATGATGGTCGATGAGGTTTTGCAATTGACCCAAATATACAAGTTGGACTACTTCTCGGAAATACTACTGAAATCCTGAAGGATAGTTTGGTCTGAAAAGACAAAAATGTTAGCAACACCAGGTATTCCCAGGCGGTCACCCATCCAAGTACTAACCTGGCCCGACGTTGCTTAACTTCTGTGATCGGACGGGAACAGGTGCTTTCAACGTATAATATTTTATTGAAGGGCCCGTGGGCCGAAGCAAGTACAATAGATTTATGTTGCTTACAGAGCATAAAGTTCATTAATGGCACTGATCAGCGAATTCCACCTGAAGAGTTTTCCTTCCTTTTGGAGATGATTTATAGGATATTCAAGGACGGAGACAGCTGGACGAAGGGAGATCTTTGCGTTGAGATCCTCGCAGGGGAGACCCTAAGCGTTGAGAACCTCCGGCAGTAGATTGGAGACGCTGGAGCAGGGTTTTGCTCTCGATTGGAGACAGCAGGACGGAGGGGGAGCTGAGGGTGCCGAAGCGATTTAGCAGCGACACCTGTCACTGCAAGGCACCGCGGCACCCCACCGAGCTACATACCCCGGCGAAGATAGAGCTTTAGGAGATTGAGAAAGCGCCTTACAGGTCGATCAGATTGAGACCTTCGAAAGGCCTGGGGATCGTTGGAGGTACACCAGAAGGCAGTGGGATTTCGTCCAAGATGTGAGACGATTGTAGAAAGTTGATGACAATGTCCCTCTCCCTGCCTTCTAGGACTGCGCACAGCCGCTCCAAGGGCCCATGTTGGTGGACCAGTCGTGGACGTTGGCGGATGATAGGAACGATGGTCTGTAGAAGATGGCGGTTTCTCGCCACCGCATGCCGGACAATGAATTTGGCAGCCGTGTCCGCAGCGACAACCCTGAGCTGATTGACTCTTGCACGGCGATACAGGGACAGGATCGGAAGACTCTGCCAGGTTGATTTTAGAACTGCGCGTAGTGCACGCCGTTCAACTCGATCCAAGCGTGCCCATGCTGCTTCACAGGCGTGAAGGAGAATGGGAGCTGCATAGAGGATGACACTTCTGATCAATGATTTATACAGCAACGTGCCAATCCAAACAGGAAAACGCTTAACATGGAAACACAAGCGCTGGAAATTGAGGAGCCTGGGGCCCAATTTCTCGGCACATCGGAAAGCATGAGCACGTAAGCTGAGCTCATGATCAAGCCTGATGCCAAGCAGATCAACAAAGGGAGACCAGTCTAACGAAATGCCCAGAAAATGAGGCCTACGGAAAGCATCCGCTTGCCAACGATGCCTGCGGCAGAAATAGCCCACCTGAGTTTTCTCAGGCGCAAAACGAAGGCGCCAAGTGTTTGACCAAACTCCTAGCTGATTCATGAAGGGTTCTATCAGATCAAGGGCAATAGCTGGAGTTCTGCCCGATGCCCAAACAGCAATATCGTCAGCATAAATGGAAATTCCCATCAGCCGATCTTGTGGACGTGGAATACAAGACGTGAACAAAGAGTACAGAAGTGGCGAAAGAGGAGAGCCTTGTGGCACCCCTGCCGAAGTCCTGAACCATCTAGAGCGATGGCCTTCATCCAGAACAAAAGATCTTCTATTCTCAAGGAAGGACGCCAACCACTTCACGACAGGAACTGGGATGAGATGTGCACACTGATGCAAGAGACCCCGATGCCACACCGAATCATAGGCCTTTGACACATCCAAAGCCGCCAGAACTGTGCAAAAACCACCATTCATGGCCTGAACGATTTGCTCTGAAACCCTGACCACCTGCTCCAGTGCATCTCTTTCCGGCCTGAAACCAGACTGTTCAAGTGGGAGAACATCATGATGCTTGCACCAATGAAGAAGACGGGAGTTTAGTATACGTTCTAGAACTTTGCCTATGCAAGACGTTAGTGCAATAGGCCGGTGGCTGGATGGTTTCCTCAGGTCCTTGCCGTCCTTAGGAAGCATGCGAAAAGCAGCCATTCTCCATCGGGTCGGGAAATATCCTAAACGAAGGGAAGCCGAAAAAATCATCGAAAGAGCCTTCGAGAGGGAAGGAGGGGAATTTCTTAGAATGTCTGTAGAAATACCGTCAATTCCGGGAGCTCGACCAGGACGAAGCTTAGATAGTTCCCGCTCAACTCTTTGGCAAGATATTGGACCACATAACCCATCATCATCAGCGTCATCAACGAAGAAGTCTTGAATCGGGTGATTCTCCACCTCATCGAAGAATTCTGCATCAAATGATGGGTACGCTTCTCCGGATAGAGCTCTCTCCAGATGGTCAGCGAAGAGCTCTGCCCGATCCTGTGAGTTGGTTGTGCTTGAGCCATCTGTTCTCTGTAAAGGGGGACAGATAGAAGCCCCACCGCGGAACCAACGCTTTATGGACGGCCAAAATGTCGGACTTCTAGGTCCACCCCGGAAAGCCTCCATTTTGGTCTCCAAGAGCGTGCGACGATGCTCGTCAACTTGCTGACGGATCTCTCTGCGAAGACTATTCAGCTGGCTCCTCAGAGCTTGAGTCGGGTTATTCGCATATCGTCGCTGGATCCTGCGTCTTTCACGAATGATGATCATGGTCCACCAAGGAGAGGAAGACGACCATGATCGACTCTCGGTCTGGATACTGGCAAAGAAGCGTCGGCTGCGTGCCTAACTGCAAGCTCAACCTGCTCCGTCATGTGTTCAATTTGGGCTTCATTATTAGGGATGGACACTTGAGATAGGAGTTGACGGTGAACAAGCTGGAGGTGCAGAACTTCGCAGAAATGAGACCAATCTGCAACATTACTCGTCCTCCACCTACGAACATCATTTGTCACTGGAACCCATGATGGAAGACTTGGACTATCTAGTTGCAAAGGCCGGTGATCAGACCCGACATCCACACCTATACGACAACAGAAAAGACCCGCAATCGACGCAGAGGATAAAGCCCAATCGATAGTGTCGGCCGTCGGATAAGCTGCATGAGTAAACGTTGGAACACTCGGATCATTTAGAACTAAGATGTCCTCTCTTGAATCTAAGAAGGCAAGAAGCGAAATGCCATTGGCATTTGTGCCACGACAACCCAATTCACGAGAACGAGCATTTAGATCACCTAAAAGAAGACTGCGATCCGAACTAAAAACTAGATCCAGGAGACTGGAGTTGAAAGGAAGGCCTAGACTCACTGGAGGAACATAAAGGGAGGAGATGTTGACCGAGTCCCCACCAAGCGACACTGTCACAGTGATCAAACGATGCCGATCTTGAGAGACTTTGTGAAGAGCTTGTTGTGCTAAGCTGCGGTGGACAAGCAAAGCCACACCACAACCTTCAGAGTCATGCGGAAAAGAATACACTTGAAAATCAGGAAAATGTGCTACCCAAAACGATTGCTCAACTACTGAGGAGAGTTTGGTTTCCTGGAAAGACAAGATCCTGGCTGATCTGGAGGCCCATTTCACCTCTTCCAGGCGACAACGGATGCCATTTGTGTTGTTGTGCCACACTAACATGGTGTATGAATACCGATGGACTTGGCAAACGCCAAGAGGACGCTGATGATTGAGTTGACAGTTTTCATCGCAGAGACAGGGTTATGGCACGCCGCTGTAAGTTCTTGGAGCTGACCCAAAACACCAATGACCATCTTGCTGAAATCTTCAGCAGAGCTGCAAGATGGTTCGCAGAGAGATGGTAGTGTTTTAGATGATTGCGTTTCATCTTCGGATTGCTGCACCGTAACCTTTGGTGGAGTGACGATTAATGTAGAAACTGTGGCTGCTGGTCCTGAAGACAGGGACCTGCGTTCTTCCTCGAGGCTGGCCAACTGGGAGCGAATCCTTTGGCTACGTCGGTTAATTGTGCGGGTTCGGCTGGTAAAGTGAACGGATCGGATTCCGCCGCGCTTCGCATCTTGGATAGCCTTTTTCTCCTCTGCAGTCTCTTTAAGCTTTTCTTTGAGGGAGCGAATGCTAGACGCAACATCTCTAGAGCGAGCGGCCCTGTCTGCAGGCTCTGTGGCTTGAAGATTACGATTCTTCCTCTTTGACGGAAGCGATAGTCTCTTATCAGAAGAAGAAGAAGTTGGGGAAGCAGTTGAGATGGCAAGGCTTGCCTCAGGAAAGATGTTCTCACTGACGGTAACAGAATCCTCACTCATCTCCTGGTCAAAGAAATCCCTCTGAAGCTGGACCGATGTCGGAGCGGGTGGTCGGCGGTCATTCCGTCTCGTCACGGTTGTCCATTCACTGTCTGAGCTGGTATTGGTGGAGGCGACCTTAGAGAATGACTTTCCGTCTTTCATTGAGTTGACGGCGAACGTTCTGGCGGAGGTGACGGCCCGGATGCTCTCTATGACTTCCTTATGACGCTGACAGCCCGCATACGTTACCGCGTGAGCACCGCCACAACCTATGCATTTCTTGGCATCCTTACTGACAGGGCAATTGTCTTGAAGGTGCTGGGTGTCGCCGCATCGCATGCACCTCATCTTAAATGAGCAATTGCTAGAGGTGTGACCCCAACGAAAGCATCTCATACATTGCTGTACCTCATCACGGGCCTGCGGCTTGCTGGTACGGACCGCAAGGACACCGAAAAGATGTAGCACTCCTTCAAAAAGATGAGCATGTTGCTCAGCAACAGATGCCACTACCACAGGGATAGGGCGATTGGGGTCAATCTGTCCATCCGTCTTTGCATGAAGACGACGAACCGATTTTACATCCTCATGTACCGATTTCCTAAGATCTTCTAGGATGTCGGTGCACGGTATCGAGCTGTCGACACCTCTAATAAAAATGTCCATGTACCTGGCTTTTCTATTAAAGGGCCGCAAGGCAACATTGGATCCAAAGTGGATTGAGGCTTTCTTGAAAGCCTCGAGAAGAGAACCGTTATTCGTTGACTTAAGGCGGAAACCCCCTTTAGTCGGACTAAGGACTTGGAGGGGATTCCGGGAACATGTTTCCTGAAACATGTCAGTAAATGCACCAACTTGTTATCCCAGAGGCCATCAGGGTCCTCTAAAAACAGCAGATTTTGGTTTCTCTCAACTCGATCCTTCTTGGTCTTAGGCGTTTCAAGTGGAAGGGCTTGGCGAGGGCCAGAGTGTGCCTTCGGAAGAGTAACGCGAGTGGCAGGGTCTGTCCTAAAATGGATGCCTTCTACACTACTTAAAATGGTGCTATGGGATGGAGAATGGCTGCCCGAAGAAGAACGAACCCGATCAGGGTCGTCACTTTGATCAGGATTGAGTTCAGGATGAGAGCACAAGTCATCCAAGCTTTCATTCAGGATGTTAGAGACTACGTCTCTAACATCGGCCACCTTTTTGGACGGTGGAGAGCTAGCAGAGGAAGGACTGATTGGTCTGCCTCTTTTGCTGCAACTATTAGTCACTTCCATAATCAAACTGGAAGGAGGCGGGCATAAATTATTGATAAGAGACCTATCCATACAGCCGCTAAAACAGGGCTGTATGAATAGGTCCTGAGAAAATGCCCTTTAAGTACACAGAAAGGAAATTGACTATAAAAGCACAGAGCAAATGCAGGCTTAAAGTGAAAACGGAAGATATCTAGAAACTAAACAGCCTGCAAACACCAAAGTAATAAGCAAAGAGCGTAAGAAGCTATGAATTAGCTACCACACGAAGATTGCCTGTATTACAATGTAGCTGGGAAAGAGAGAGAGAGGAAATCTATGAACTAACACAAAACTAATGAAGATAGGAAAAACTATGAACTGGCGATACTCTCTTCTACCGACAATGCCAGACTATACACAGAGGAATAATTAAATGAACTCTTTTGGCTGATAAGATTTCTTTGCTAAAACTATGAACTGCAAAATTATTAACTTAGTAAAATATCGATGAACGAAGATTAATAAACTAGTGGAGATAACTATGGAAAGAAAACTAGGAAGACCTAAACTGAAAAGTAAGAAGTCTAGGGTTAAACACTAGACTGGGAAACTCAATAAAATAACTAAGATATCTGCAAATTCAGGCTAATCTGACGCCAAAATTTGCAAATATCTGAAAGCCAAAGAAATCTACTTAGCTTTGTCCCCAAATCTAAAGGACAAAATTAAGTAGATTTATGGTTCCTACGCTAAAACTAAACTAACTATGCGCCAACAAAGACTACAGAGGACACAACAAAGAGGACCACCTGCCCACCTACCGCGGCTGCCCTGCCTTCAAGGAGCGCCAGCGGAGGTTGCAGTTCGGAGCGGGTCTCCAGCAGCAGCACCAAAGTCAACAGCAAGCACCTCAGCAGCAACCTCAGCAGCCAAAGTCGAAGAAGACAACAGAAGTCCAACCGAAACAGCAACAACCAAGCCAACAAACAAGAGACTCGGCAACGCAGACCAGCACAACAGAAACACAACACAAGCGAAGCGGCACCGCCATGGACCACATCATCTCAGAGAGGCCAGCTGATCAGACAATGGCAATCCTGTTTTATTCAACCAACTTCCCAAAGACCAGCCAGCGAGTGTTCAAGGCATGCGTGGACAGTCCTACCCCCTCTGCTCTGAACAGAGTGGGAGAAAGACTCTTGCAGCAGTTAATCGGAGAAATCCGAACCTTCACCAGCTTTTGAGCTCCTTTCTTTTTTGTGCGTGACTATTCTTTTTTCTCTTTCTCAATTATTTTCTATTTGTATATAAAATTTGTAGTTTCGTACGTCGTTGGTGTCAGTTTTTTTTCCGCACATCAACAGTTCATGTTCATCTGTATACACAAGTACCACAATTTTTGAAGAGCTGCCTCGGCGGTTAAATAGAATCTTATTGATCAAAAATTTGGTGTTTATTGCAATAATTGCATGGTAAGCATCAAATGATCCAAGCGATCGTCGAGTCTTTGACAGGCCGCAAGGCCTATTCTAAAATAAAGAAAAGAAGGAGGAAGGGAAATGGAAGCTACGTTACACGTGTATCGATGCCGTTTTCCTATTCTTGCAACAGCAGCCAGCAGCAGTTTTGTGTTTGTGGCTGGCTGGTGCGTCGCCCCACCCAGGAGGCGGCAGGGGTACGGCCGTTGTGTCTCTCCAAGATAGTCATATTTCGGTGC
>CAJQUW010006138.1:0-22500 GCA_907163375.1 Prostheceraeus crozeri | reverse complement strand
GATGATAGAATGTATATTCTGTGTGGATGAGGGTGGTAGGCTACATGCAGGTATATTGTGTATAAAAGTCACGATAGATTTGAAATCTACGTTATGAAATGTTGGCAAGATGGTTTCCTATGTGCATCTAGGTTGTAGATTATGAGGTGGAAAGAATTTGGCCGGACATTGTAGGAAATTTGATATTCAATACATAAAAATTTCGGTATCTAACAGAAGCGTGGGCCCAAACGTATTTAATGAAATCAACGATATTAGCCTCATGAGGTCATACCTCAAATGGATAATCCAGTCCATTCTGTTACCATTGCGTGGCTTGAAACCCTTGATGCTTTACTTTCAATTGCTTGTGTATGGGGCCCCTTCTTGTAATGGATGAATAATAAGAGGTGGGGGGCGAGACGGGCCGTCCATTGCGTACAAAACATGTTATTCAGCAGAACAATTAGAGCCATCAGGGACTCTGATTTTCCCGCGGGGCTTTCCATAGGCTGTAGACAGGAAAACAGAACCTCAATCAGAGAGTTGATATTATCCGGAACTCCAAATCTCGCAATTCCATGCATGGTTAGAAGAGCAAGCTGCACAAGAAGTAGCTGCATCCTCGATGGAATTGCTTCTTGGCCATCGCGAAGGTTAGAGCGATCGGTTGATGGTAAAATAAATATCGGAAACCATCTGAAATCATGGCATTGGTCCAACAACAATATCTACGTAGATGTGTCCAAAACGACGTATAGGTTGTGGAAAGTCACCTATACCTGATTCAGTATGACGTAATTCACTTAGCTTCTTTGGCAATCAAGACTGTGCGTGACCAATGACGGATATATCGCGCTTCTCAATAGAATGCCACACAAATTTCGATGTGATTTGCTTTATGGGCGAATAGATGGATGAGAATTTTTCCGTGAATTAAATCAAAAACTTCTCTTCTAAATATTTTCTTGTAGAAACCAACTGGCCTATGGTTCTAACCAGTTACTCATGTCACATAGAGGGACCATATCACCGCGATTTCTAGCTATACATCTGTCCATTTCAACCCGGTAATAGAAGTTTGATATGCTCGAGTTTTCAGAGAGTCAAGATGATGTTCAGAAGCCATTGCAGAGTAATCAATCCTCATCTTGTATTGATGAAATTTCAACGCGAGATAAACCGTCGGCAACTGGTGTTAGACTTTCCCAGAAGATATTATGGCTGATAATGTTGAGGCGTTGCTGTCTAGCTTGACCAAGCATCAGATGACTTGACAAGAAGCCTGCACTAGTGGCTTACGATCGGTATCTAATACGAAAATTCTACACTATCGAGAGAAGTGCATGAAATGTCGAAATTGAAAAGTATGCGGCGAAAGTTTGCGATCAAATGTACTGCACTACAATTCTGGTTGTCGAAGCTTCCTGTTGAAAAATCAATAGGTTGGTGTTGATTCATTCCAGCAACATTGCTCGAGACTGCACCGATGGCAATATTACTAGGGTTGTACAGTCAGATAGAACCAAGAGCGCGCGATTCCGGAAAGTTGATGAACGAGAACATACTGCGTTTGCCAAAGCTTTCTTGCCGCTTTCGAAAACTGCCGATTGTTGACTTTGTCCCCATTGTAAGAAACTTTCGCCTTGTTTGAAATGCACATCATATAATGGTTTCATAATCCCTTGCTGCATTAGAGAATAAAACAATGTTAATACATGTAGTTTATCATTCCAACGGAACTCTGTAGAGCTTTTTAACGTTGCAGGTACAGGAAACTTGCTAACGTCCAACTTTACATGAAAGTAGGACGAATTCCATTGCAGTGAAATATTATGACCTAAACAGTCAATAATCTGAAGCGCCAAAGATACATTATGTTTTCTCAGAGCGAACGAGTAAGCCCATTTTGAAGAATATCTGTTGCAGATGTGCGCCGTGTGGTCATCACATGTGTTCTAGAAAATACGCAAGGATGTCGTCAACGTAATACAATGCAAAGAAAGCAAGTTGCCAAATATTGTATCCATCCATTGCGCTGAAATGTCGCGCCAAGAATTTCTGAGTCCACAAGCGATTGAATAGTGAAATACATATGTCCCAAACAGCGTAATTATGGCGGTTTTGGTATATCTGCTTGAGGTTTGGCGCCGGAACCTGGAAATAACCTTTCAATAAGAGTTCCAGTTGAGATAAACAGAGTAGCTACCGCGAAGGTTAGATGTGATGTTTGGCAGTCGGGTAATGATTACGCTTCCGTTTGGCATGCGTTCAAACATGGAGGTACCGACGATAATCTGCACA
Source organism: Prostheceraeus crozeri (assembly GCA_907163375.1). Classification (NCBI taxonomy): domain Eukaryota; kingdom Metazoa; phylum Platyhelminthes; order Polycladida; family Euryleptidae; genus Prostheceraeus; species Prostheceraeus crozeri. Next base: position 20,217 of record CAJQUW010006138.1, on the reverse strand, counting down.
CGGATAGATAAGAAACCATTAGATTTTGGAACCATATGAAGAGGGGATGTTGCCCAGTGGACTGGGCCGACTTTGTGCTAATTCCCCATCTCCTTTCTCCATTTCGGCGAAATGTTTCCTTTGCTATTTTAAGTTTTTTGGTTGGAAGACGAACGAAAGCGTGAGTGCACTGGATGTCCATTGGTTTTAATATAATGCATGATACGCATGCCCTTGCGGCGATATTCGGATTCTGCCTGAGTTCCGTTCGAAACCAACGTCTCACAAACTCAGTGAATAAATGACCATAATGACCCACGATGCGTAGGGAAATACTGTTTAAATGTTATGAATGCAAAAACTGGCTCTATCTGAAGTGGCTTGCAAATGTACTTCAACATTCATAAAGACGACGACGAGCCACATCAACAAGTTGATAGTGTGCCAAGAAATCCGCACCCAGTAAACGATTGTTGAACATCCAGCTATCACAAAACTGTCCACTTGTATGTGTCCTTTCGAAACCGTAGCGTTACCCAGCTTGAAAAAGTGTAAAGCTTTGCATCGGTGATCCAGTTAGCAGCTACGAGGGCGGGAACATTGGGAGGATTCTTAGTACGGTTTTGTCTGTGAAGAGCATGCAAGTATGATTGAGCAGATATGTGCACCAGTGTCGACTAGAAATGATCGTCCCAAACAGCTCATCAATAATTTCTATTCAACTTTCCAGACTCTGGTTTGCGAAGACATTGCTAGTGCTAGGCAGCCGTCATGAAAGATGACGACCGCTCACCCCCCGTCAGCCGTTTACTGAGATTCCATTGAGAGCCTTCAGCACAACTGCGAGCATTAGGTCTGTCATCTCTAATGAAAATTACAAACGCCAGACTGTGGTATATATCACTTCTTTGAACGTTGCGGCCACACAGTGGTAATTTACTTTTGACTTTCTTCGAGTTAGCAACATTTATACCTGATTTCATTCCTGACTAAGCAAATTTTCTTATAATATCTGAACTCATTGCCAAGGTTCACATACTTCATGCTATGTGGAGATTTATATTCATTCGCAATCGAGATAGAGATTCAGCTTTTTCAATAAGGGACAAATCGACGGATGAAATTCGTCTGCGTCTCTCGAGTAGTGATCGAATGGACTCAGGATAGTGCCTCGCAACAATATTTGACACTCAAAAATCAGGCAGTGAATAGTTTTTTATACGTTATTGGGTCGATTTCAGGAGACCGAACTTAAGATTGTTATCTGTCATCCCAAAGTTCACGAAAAGATTGAATCAGCAGGCGTTGCTAACGTTTTGTCACATCAAGCATTCTTTCTGCTTTGAGTGCGCTCAGCTGCAAGTTTTCGTGAACTTTTTATGAAGAATGTCTTCAAAGCAGAATATTCATTCTATGACGGTTGTTTCGTCTAAACCAAGAAGTGAAATCTTTGTCAAACAGACATTCGGGAAGCGATTGAATGACATGGTCTGACTTCGTTGAACTGCTGTATTTTTTGTGGAGGCCGGAATTGAACTTTCGGCTACCGCCGAACCACGTCTCAGGGGTTCAGAACCATCGTAGAGTTGAAAAAATTGGAAGTTGAACTGTTCGTAACTAGGCACTCGCATTGCATCGGATGATTCTTTCGGTGTTCATTTGAATGTCGGCCTCACCAATTGTAAAACGGGAAGATAAGTACACACCATTCGAGAGCTTATGTTCTCCACTCAGCTATTTCAGTGTGCAGCTATTATATTAGTCTGTAATCCGTCATTGTTTAAGGTGACAGAGGTCAAATGTGAAAATCGACGAGACCCCTTTCAAAAATCTCAAATTTTCAATATGGAAGCATGTGAGCATGATTAATGAATCAAAATACGAGATGAAAGTGCTTTCTCTGAGCATCTTCACTTTTTATGTATTACTCGTCGAAATCGGTGTATTTTCAGAGAAGTTATGATGAGTTTCCAAATTTTATTGCATAATTTAACTGAATGTTTGTTGAAAGTTGTTTACATCTTTTGGCGCTAACGAGGTCATTTTCACGAGCTTTCAATATCTATGGTGTCTAGACGTCTGCTCTTCCACATTCAAATCAAATTGTTGGATGACCCATATAATTGTAAACAAAGTTTCTATTCGACTCCGAATTGATCTTTAATATGTCATGATGACCAAGTCGAACAATTGGTGAACAGAGTTTTTGAAGGCAAAGTTTATATTCTTTCTCTGTCAGAAGGACACGATCCCGAAAAACAGGCTAGTTTGCCGACCTAAGATAGTTTTTCCCTCTCTCCAAACACACACACACTGTCAGAGTTGGAAAACTAATTTTTTTTTTCCCGTCCTAGTAAAACGTTGATCCGGTCGGAAATCGAAAGAAATGTAAGCCTTCGAACAGCTCGATCACTATTCGCTTGGTAAGGAAACGATCCCACTTTGTCTTTGGTGCCAGTTGAGGCGAACTGAGGAGTTCATATCAGAAACTGTCGGATTTCTGCCATAATCTCTGGTGACACTTCGTCTGAAAAGTGAGCACTTGATAAACCGTAAGAGACCATCCAGGGATCCGATTGACCGCCAACCAAAAGAGCTTGAGGCTGAAGTGGGCGATATAGCATAGCCACTCGGTTTCTAGAATAAATTGTGAAACTCTTCCACCAGTGTAAATTCGGCTCTTTTCTAGTCTTCTCCCCCCACATTTTTGAGAAAATACCAAAAACCCCCGCATGACACGTTTATACTTTGAAAATAGTGTTCATTTTGATACTCAGAGTCTATTAGAGATTGGATGAAGGATTCAGGCAACGCACGAAGTCGCACTAGTAAAAAAGGAGCCAGTCAAATTTCCAATCATAGATATCTAACTCTTTCTGGAGTTTGTTGAGTGCCTCTTGTCCTTACTGCGCATGGTTTAAAAGTTTCATGCAGTTACAATCGTGTTCGAAAATGTGAGGGGAAACTAGAAGACAGCCGCAAATTTATAGTCATAATTCGTCTTCATATGTAGACGGGTGACCGAAGCAAGATAATATGAAGGGTTCATATTCTTCTGAAACGAGTTACGTCTAGACATTTTTCTAGAAGGCATATCATGCTCAAAGGCACTGAGCTGAAATCATCCCCTTTAATTCCCTTTTCATTTCTTTTAATGAAAAATTACAGTATAGACAGGTCGGGTTGTCTGCAGATGTAGACAGGAAGCTGTTGCTTAATTTCCTTTTCAATTCGTAGTTGTTCGTCGATGAACTTAAATTAATTTCGAGAACATACTCTCCTGAAAAAACTGATAAATAAATAATAAGCACACTGAAATTCTATGTATGGCTTCTGAAAACCAATTGACATTTTCGATAATTCAATTTGCTTTTCTTAAAATGATGTTACGTTATCGAAAATACATCTCATTCTTTCTGCCCAAAATACAAATTATGGATTTTGGACACTATCAGAAATCAATTGATATTATCTGAAAATCTTTTAACTAAATCCGAAAATGAATTTAGGATTCTGTAATCTAATTTCTGAAATAGAAATTCTATGTTGTGTTTTCTTAAAAATTAATTATACAATTATACTTGTAGGGATATATAGGTAGAGTGTCGACTCAAAAAAGTGTCTGTATACAGTGAAAAGATTCAATTTTTTCGGAGATTACTTTCCCTTGGTCCAAAAATTATTTGAGCAGTTTTAAAAAAGTCAAAATTTTGCAAAATTTATATACTACCGACATGACGTCCACTTAATAAGAAGTATGAAACAAGTCGGATATCAAAAGGAATGAGAATTTGCTAATAATTCTAACTAAACGAAAATTAAGCTAATTTGCAAGGGAATTTCCTGAGCCGCGACAGGCAAGGATCCCCACAACGGATAAGGGATAGCCACATTGTAATGGAAGTCTTCATGAAAGGATCTTATTTTTTGCTTTCTTGGCTGAAATTTCAGTTTTATTTCAATTTTCATCGGCATGATTTGTATGACTCACTAAATTCATGTTTCATTTCTGAATCTGAATAGTGATGTGGACCCATTTATATCTTTCAAAGTTAATTGAAGTCATTGTCCTTGATTCTGTTACTGTTGCTCTACCAGTGGCAAGTTCCTTATGATATGATCTCGCTAGGAAGATTTCCTCTTGAGGTCAAGCACGAAAGCAATAGCGGTCATCGAGTTGCTAATTTAACAAACACTCCATCTTAACCTCTCCAAGGCTGTCATGACACGGAATCTGTAAAATAATATCATTTCCTTCTGCACTAGTATCATGAACCATGTCATGAACAGTCAATTCTGTTGAAATTTCTGCAAAAGTGCAAAATTTGCATAGCTTGCATTTGGTGACAATAGCACCTGTATCCCCCTCGAGTTCATTAAATGAAATCGAAAGTGTATACACATCGGGGATTTATTAAATGCGGAGTTGCCACTCTACCCAATATACTTGCTCTATGCTTCTAGGCCTATAATGCATTTTACGCATTTTCATATCTTCCGAAATACAGATAATAAATTTGTCTGCAAATTACTTAACTTTTTCTGTTTTACAATTTGTGGGTGTCTTGGCCAGAAGTAAGGGGACGAGTAATGAGAGAGCGGTATGGGGGGGTGGGAAGGGCGGAGTGAGAAGAAAGAGGAGCAAGTAGAGGTGAGCGGTAGAGAATCAAATTACTTATTAAGGAATCCAAAATACATGTGAAAAAAAAGTGTAGTCAGATGATTGAGCTTAAAAGTAGTATAAATGACTTACGGCTAGTAGTAAGTAAGAAGTGATGCCATATTTTCTGTATTGCTGAAATTCTTTTAATGCATCTCTCCATGTAGCCTAAAATGCTTCAACTACTGGATGTACCTGATCCTCATCATTGATAGTGGGGGATCTCCTGATGTCGTTTGGAAGTCGGAGTCTATATCTTTTCTCATTATCAGTCATCAATTTCTATAGAAAGTGATTTTCATGACCCTCTCGACTGGTTGTCCCAAAAACAAGATTTCAAGATTTTGAATGTACAGTCCCGCAAAATGATCTGACACATTTGTAGGTTTAATAAAAGGCAAATAAAGTAAAGAAACTAAAAAGTGTTTTTATTTTTGAAAAGTACATATAATGCCATTCTGTTTCATTGTGTTTTAAAAATTTTATCAGTCAAATGGGATCTATTATTGTTCTCCCACTCTGTCGAAGCGTTCACGAAAGTTGTCTATAACTCGTTTGTTATTTCATGTGGAATGGCAGTAATTTCTTGACGAATTGCATCTTTCAGTTGTTCAATAGATTGAGGCGATTGATGTGTAACTTTGACTTAAGGTATCCCCAGAGAAAAAAATCGCACGTATTTAAATCAGACGAACGGGCGGGCCAACCGATGTCACCACACAATGAGATCAAGTGACCAGGGAACATCTCCCTCAAAATCCCCATCGCACGTCGAGACGTGTGGGCGGTTGCCCCATCCTGCTGAAACCAAACATTGTCCATATCGTGGAGCACTCCACATACCGAATTCTGCCACAGCACACCATACAGTCACTCGAGGACACTGCAAAGGACGTTCATGCAACTCACGAGGGTTGTTCACGGCCCATATCTGAAGTTTTGCATATTCACTGCGCCACACAGGTGAAAATGTGCCTCGTCACTGAATTACACAACCGCTGCATCGGGGACATGTTGAATTTCTAAACACAATACTCTGCGAGTTTCAGTGGCTCTTTTGCTGAGTTTCTCGTGCTAACATCATTTTGCATGGATGCATTTGAAGATTATTGTGAAGAATTCTTCGCAAACTTCTTTCGGAAAGCCTAAGAGCCTGGGTGCGTTTTTGATACAAATGTTGAACTGACAGCTTTTACTGCTGCCACATTTTCTGGAGTTGTGGCGGTGCGGGGTCGGCAAGTTGATTTTCGTTTTCAATGCAGATCCAGTAGCTCTAAAGATGGTAACCCATAACAAGGTCGTGCTTCGAGCTGGGTGGGATCATGTCTACCTGGTTTGAAGTGCAAACGGAAGGCTCGTTATGTTACAGCTACAGATTCGAGAGGTCTTGCTTTGATAAACGTTTCCACAATGAAAGCGTGGTGCTCACCAGTCCAATTCATGGCTGCAGTTAAAAAAGAAACAAAAAACAACACCTTAAAGAAGTAGAACAAAATGGCATTATATGTAATTTTCAAAAATAAAGACACCTTTTAGCTTCTTTACTTTACTTGCCTTTTATTAAAAAAAACTCTGGTAACAGATGTGTCAGATCATTTTGCCGACCCTGTATATTTCAGTAGAAGAATGACTGTAAACTGAACAAATTAGACTCCATTGTGCATCAACACTATGTATAAGGCATATCAAGCTTGAAAAGGACGTCAAAGTTATCTTAAAAAACAAGTGACTCGGTCGTGTTTCAAAAATTCAGTCACGGGCCCGGTTTCCACTGTGGAAAAAGCGGTGATCAGTGCTTTTCATTCATCTCCAATTTTTTAGAAACCGCCCTCTTGAACAGTGCTATCAGTCGGTTTTCAGCTGATTCACACGAGGTGTCATGCCTGTGATAGAGTGCTGTCCCATTAATTGGTGCAATGGGGTCCCTGGGTTCGAATCCCAGCGCGGAATATCAGCCCTGACAATAGAGTCCTATAGTAGGTAATTATTAGTCAATTAAAATTCAAACCCTTACGACATAATAACAAGGGGACATCGAAAGTGCCATCACTGGTTAGAAAAAAAAAAAAATTGTATCGGTTGGTCGGTAATTCTTTTCTATTACTTAAATGATGCTGATTATCGTTGTAATTTTGACAGGAATTTGATAAAAATGTAATCATGTCAAAGATCTTTTTGCCGCATGTTTCTGTCACCATATTCCATTGCGAGTAATAGTTTAAGTAGCCTACTAGAATGTAGTCAAAATTCAAATTAATCAACTCTACATCAACTCTCATTAATCCGATTAACAAGTCACTAATGAGCACGCCATAAATTTACACGCGACCAATATGCAAAATGTAAAGCATTAAGTCTTAATGCAACATCGTAAATCCACGTATTTGTCTACTGGAATACGGACTCGCAAATGCGTGGTAGATACTGCAGAAAGTGCTCCTGTGCGTTTGGGTACATTCATTGTGTAATCTAACTTGATTTGACCTACTTAACCCATCCTTGCGTTCGATTTGTGTAACAAAGAATGATACCATGGATAAGGTGAAATGGCATTGATGTTTAGCGCAAAGAGTATTCAGAGTACGCTATTTTCACGTTTCTCTGCTGCTTGCTAGACAGCCAGAGTCATTATCAAATTTAACACGACACTGAAGCCCTCCTCAGTTGCCTTTAAAGTACATAATATTTTTCAAAAATTCATGACGTGATCTCACCAATCGTCGAAGACCTTAAGGTTACAGTTTTTAACACTGGTGGAGGTATTGGAACCCCGGTGTTTCGTGGAATCTACAATTTACAAAATAAATTACAGAGGATTAACAAAATTTAGATGGAAACGTGAATCTGCATCGATCTTTTACATAGCAATAATGTAGCGATTCTTGAGTTACGTGTATGCCTGCTTTACATAGAAAGCGAAGGCAATGTGTTCGAATTGTTTTACATAAGTAAATCGCCTTATCTGATAGGTCAGTTGTACTCAACGATTTCAGATATATGCAGCATTAGAGGTTTCCCTCGTCCGGCTGTTTTTTAAATGGACATTTTATGAAACTTTGTCAATTTAAGATAGCGGGGTCGGGCAAAACATTCTGGTCTACCAGTTTATCTCACTACATTTTATTAGAATTGAGCTAAATATAGTTTTCTATGAATTAAAAACAATTAATAATACAATCAAAAGCATCATCTTCACAGAATTGTTAATGTTTGGCACTATTATTTACTTTGACAGGCTTGCTGGGCACTATTATGAGAAACAAAAATGGACAGCCGTCAATCTCTCAATCGTGTTTATGGTCCTAACTTAGTGTGGGCGTGGTCGAGGGCTAGCAAGCCTTTCTCTGACGATTATGGGTCACATTAACTCTTTCACACAGCTTCTCATTACCCAACTATCTGACGATATTTTTGTCAATTGATGAACATTCCTGGTGTGTGACGGACAGATTCCCTAGACCCGGGCAGGTCCACCGGGTAGGATGTCCGGGTCCACCCAGGTGTGATTCTATTTATCGTGTCTACAGATAACAGATGAGATAACAAACCGACTTTTCATTTCAACTGCTGTCCAGTGAAATTGCAGCTATCCGGAAATTGCTACCATTGCAGTTAAAGGCAGGGCTAGCCGCATTTATTCGAATCCCTCTCAATGAATCCACCAAGTCAATGCCATTCAGAGTGCTGTTCCGTTGAACGAATCCGAAAAATATGGAAGAGACCCTGACTAGTCATTTTTAGGTTCATAGTTGGAAAGAGTCAGGAGTATTTTATAGTGTTGGTATGATTTTTCTTGAATGCTATTACATGTACAAAGAGTTTCGACTGCTATCCGGCAATCATCTTCAGGTACAAAGGAATCTCTTGATATTGGTAGGAGTTCAAAATGATTATAGTTTGAAACTGATATTTACAATGAGGAGATATGATATGACACAATGTAGATATGAAACAGGTTGTACTTGGTTACATATCTTTACCAGTAGCAAGACACAAGTAGAATTTGACAACTTATTGCGCATTAACGGATATAACGAGCAAGTCATAAGATCTTCGAACATGAAGCTCCAACGACGAAGGAAAACAAGAAAACGAAGCAATAAGGATGCTTTGCATTTTCCTTTCCCATAAATTACGGACAATTCTGATTCTCGTATAAAGCAACTGTTTCATAAACACAAACTCGTTCGATTAACTAAAAGCAATAAAACTCTTCGTCAACAACTAAGAAGGAATGAAGCAAATATGAAACCATGTTATCTTACAAGTGTGCAATGATCAACAGAAAGTTGTGTAATCGAAAAATGTCTATAAAATAAGCTGCAAATAACGAAGCCAATTTTATAGAGGCAGTACTATAAGACCGCTTCATATCCACTTTAAAGAAAACCCCTCAACTCCAACCTTATCTATTTTTAAGCATATTCGAAATTGTCATGTAGAACACACCAACATCTCTATCGAAATTCTAGCTACGACAAAAACAGCACTGATTTGAGGCTACGGGAGGCATTCTTTGTACATAAATTGAATCCATCCTACAATAATAGAACTAAACTTGAGAGTTAGCGTGAAAATTTCTTTTTTATTGACCACATTTCTTAACATGTACTACTAACATAGCTTTTCATTCTTCATCTTTCATGTCAGGTCTATTCTCCTTTGCTAATGTTAAAGATATGTAACCAGTACAACCTGTTCATATCTACATTGTGTCATATCACATCTCATTGCAAATATCAGTTTTCAAACTATAATCATTTGAACTCTACCAACATCAAGAGATTCTTTTGTACCTGAAGATGATTGCCGGATAGCAGTCGAAACTCTTTGTACAACCATTCAAGAAAAATCATAACAACACTATAAAATACTCCTGACTCTTTCCGACTATAAACCTAGGAATCCGAGAAAGTAAATGCATAGAGCAAGAAAATGAAATCGATCAAATTTCTGTCGAGGTTATATTCATGTAATAAAATCCAATAAGCTGTTTGAAATAACATTTCCTTCAATTAATTGACTAATTCGTGCATATTCGAAATAAAATTTCATTCATTCAATAGGCTCTGAAATCAAAAATGCGATGTGAATAGATATAATATTAAATATAAATAAATAATAAATAAATTAAATAAATATTTTAATAATAATGAATAATAAAAAAATATTATAAATAAAATCTCTTATCAATCAACGATTGCATGCTTATCGGTGTGGAAATTACTCCTTGTATAACCACCTAAAAATCAAGGTGCGTGAAGAAATCGAAAAAGCGAAATTCAATTGGACTAAACGTATGGCACCGGGAGATCTATGGAAAACTGTTCACGAGTATACCGGGGCACGCAATAAAAAGACCATAATGAATCTCGTATCACAATACTCGAATCTTCCTGCGGCGATTGAAAATATAAATAATGCATTATCACCAAGCTTCCAAGACAGCAATGACATACCACTGCATGGTAACAACTAAGTATCGTGGCAGTTGAAGATCGACTCGTTTACAGGTTTACGAGAAACTTACCAAATTGAATTGCATTTGTCAAGTGGAATATTTTGTGCTTGATTCTGTAAAGACCAAATTGTTAAGTAATTTCAGTGATCAGTTCGGTTTCCGTCCAGGTTCCTCAACACTGCGCATTGCTTGCCATCACAAGGTGCTTTGATGATTTCCTACGCGATTACAGTAAACCCTTCGATATCCTACATGTTCGGATCCTACGAATCCCACATGATGTCATTATTCAAAGATTAATTAGCTGTTCATTCGAAGATGGATTCATTAAGTGGATTTCTCCCTATTTAAATTCAAGATCGCAATTCATCCGCTTCGGAACTGAATCAAGCTTTGGCTGTCACTTCGGGGTGCCCCAGGGCTCTGTATTAGGGCCGTATCTCTTCTCTGTGGCAACTATGGTTCCTTCACTAAGTGACCCCGAAAACTGCACTGTTTCACGATATGCTGATGACACAACGCTGTGCTTTCCTATACGTGGTGACTTTGCTGATAGTCTACAAAATATTTTGTATCACCATAACCGTATGCTATGTTGGTCACGTTCCGTAGCTCTAAACGAAAGTAAGAGTAAATCGATCACCTTCAATAAGAAAAATTCCAACAAAATCATCAAAATTCAAGGCGTCACGAATGTGAGAAAACTGGCAATCCTTGTAGTTACTTTCAATGCCCAGTGAAAAAGCCGAAGTCGGGCAGACTTTGGCACCGAATTCTTGCCGACTTTGGCAGTGGGAAAGAGAGCGGAAGTCCAGCCAAAGTTGGCATGCCGACTTCCAGCCAAAAAAAATACCGCCAACATACTACTTGATTCTGTTTTATCAAGTAGTATGTTGACGGTTATCATTATTCAATCTCGGGATATAAAAACACCTTTTTTAACACGATCTAAATATTATATTATAATGCCCACAAATCAGGATACTCATCATCCGGCATTTCTGACAAGAAGCGACTGTTTTTCCTCGCACAGAGCCATATTCTTTGTCTTTTGATCCGCATAAGAAGAGGTAGCTGGATCAAGTGTCCCTCGTCATCTCGTGTGAATTTTCCGGGGAATCCACATCTTCCACAATCCTGTAAAAAATTATGACTAATGAAATATAACATTACCTACGGCACAGAAATTGTGGGTACCTATCAGATATAGAATTTGATGACTGGAGAAAAATAGACATAGATGTTTAAACCAAAGTTTCATGTCTTTCTCTGTAGAGATTTGTGTACTACAATCTGTATGCCACGTAGTGTAAACGCAACGAAAAATCTATCAATTGAAATAGTCGTAGCAGATAATTGAAGAAAATTGATGTTTCAAATGATAAAAGACATCATTTCTGTGTATAAGCAATATTTATGAATATTTTTGTAACAATCAGTTCATCAATTGACAAATCTAACAAGTTAAATAAATATACAAATACTTCTTTGTCACCGCCCATGATCATAATAAAATTATCAGTGCTGCTCTAGTTTTAAATAGCAAATCATATTTTTATTCTATGAATGCAAGTTGCTAAGTATTCAGTATCTTTATCACCTACCCTAGTTGCCGGTCCATGGATATTTATGGATGATCGACATGCATGATTTACAGATGAAACATTAATGTCTTATGGATGATCATGCATGATTTATAGATGAAACATTAATGTCTTATGGATGATCATGCATGAATATTGGATGATTATCCAGGGAATATCGATGAATAACAAAATATCATCCATGATATATCCGTTGCCTAATGGAATTTTCACTCTCATGGAAGGTTAATCATGGTTAATGTGTAGGCAGCAAATGCACTGATTCCTGTGTAAGCAAACCAGTTAACAGGGCACAAAGTTATATACACACATAGCAGCAACAGTTCTACTTTTCTTATTGCCCTCCTGTTAACTTGCTTGTATTACACAGGAGTCAGTAAGATTTGCTGGCCTACACATCAACTATGATTACCCTTCCATGGGAGTGGAAATTTCATAACAATAATTGCATCACATTTTTCAACGATTTTTCACATCGATCTGCAGTAAAGTGCGAAGGTTTTTGACGTAGAGAAACTTAAAAGATGAATTCCTTATTATTGAAAATGTAAATTTATATACAAGAAATATGCATTACATTCGAATGTTGCACAAAAAATGGGTTTAGAAAGAAAATATACGACACTACAATTAACACAGCAGTTTTTCTTTTCATTACATGAAGTAATTTAACAAAGCCAATAGTTACCATTTCAGAAGTTCAGATGCGAAATGCAAAAATAGCAAAAATCACTGAGGCATACCAGAGAATGAAAACCTAGTTCACTATACTACACTAAATTCATTTATTCATGTAGAAGCGCCTGACACCAAACGACTATGAGTTTATTTACAAAATCCACCAGCAAATATGGACACAAAGTTCGAGTAATCAGTAAACAATTTCGGGAATCGTGCCACCTCGCAATCAACTAGAAAGAAATCAGCCAGTTTTATGATTGATTCAGTTATCATATGAGTAAATATACTAGAATACTTACTGTTGTGAGACTGTGTTGACTTGAAATCGAATACTGTAGTAAAATTGGAAAGAACAGGAGAATACGACATATTGAGCTGAATGAATCAGAGAACGGGTACCACTTTGAATAGCCGAATTGAACCGACCTGAGGTAAGAATGAGTGATTGAGCTTAATGGGAAGAATTGGAGAACGAATGCCACCACACCTTGCACTAGTTGCTACCATCAAACTGAAAGGAATCAGAACATTTATTTGATTCAGTGACATATACAACTGCTCTCGAAAAAAGTTCTGTTACACTTTCATAAAGTAAAACGTTTTTTTGATTGACTTTCATCTAAGAAGGATTTTTACACATCAGGGACATTTATACGTCTGCCTAAAGATGTGTAGTGTAATCATTTATCAGAATAATTAAATTCAATTGAGGTCGTATGAATATAACACAGGCCTAATTCATATGTTCAAAAAAATAGCATTTTATCATAGATCGGTACGAGGTAAAGATACCATTTGTTCTGTCTTTGATACAAAAACAATACCGTACATAAAAGATGAGTAAATTGGTTTGTATCATTCAGAGGGATGTATAAAATTTCTTTTAAGAGATAACAACACTCAGCATCCGGTGTCGATCACTTGCCGTCATCACGGTCATAGACGAAACTCGGTCGTTTCGGTTATAGAACCGAAGCTTTCCTGACTGGATTGACCAAGTTGAGCTGGCGAGTATTCGACTGACGATTCTGAAGGAATGGTTTAGTGACGGTTTGGGTTATGAACACTAGGATGACGAAGGGATTGCTCAGCACGTGCACACAGAGTGAAAGTGAGAAGATGAGGACGATGTTATAGTAGAAAGAAACACCCTGTGACCCACGCGGAAGCCTAGCATCATATTGACCGATTCCTGAGTTTATTTGCGGAGAGTCGAGGGCTTGGCTGATCCCGTCAATACAGCGACACTGTTATGGAATGGCGCAAATAGCGGCCCGAGCAATCATTTTTAGATAAAGATGACGCTTTTGTACATTGTGATTTCACGAGTTAGTAGTTTAATATTGTTTGACAACGATCAAATTTTGGTTGTTATTTTGAAGTCAACTTTTAAGCATTAATTTTTATGCAGATTTGCATTGCAAAATATTGCAATTTATGTACAATGTCATTAAATAAAGAAGTTTTCATCATATCAACACAGTAATAGTATGGAAATCTTGGAATAGTACATGGACTTCACTAGCTATGTTTATAACTTTTAAGTCTTCAAAATTCAATTATCCGGATCGCTCTTTTACCTATTTGGTTTTGGGTCGCCCGTATAATCGAAGATGCACTGCATATGAAGTAGTGTACACTCTATTTTATGACATATTCCATAACTACAGATCGGTGAAGTAACATGTAAAAACCGAGCGTTCAATTAAGCGTAACAGCACTATTTTTTAGGGGTTTACTTGAATAATGATAACTTACCGTTGTGAGTATGTTGTATTGAGAAATTGAGAGAACAGGGGATTAGGAGAGATTGAGCTAGACTTCGAGAACCGTGCCACCTCGCAATCAACTGAAAGAAATCCAGTACATTTATGTTTTGATTCAGTGCATGTACTTTAATAATGATAACCTACCGTCGTGACTATGTTGACTTGAAATCGAATGGTAAAATTTAGCCGAAATAAGACGAGATATGGAGCCGAATAGATCAGAGAATGGGTACCACTTTGAATAACCGAAATTGAACCGACGTGTGGTTAAGACGAGAGATTCGTAGGAGAACTTCGTAGGAGAATTTGATGATTAACCGAGCTCAACTTGAACATACTAACCCATCACACTGCTTTACAATCCTGAAATCATTTAATTCAAACGCTTAGGAGCAGTAGATATACAGATTTATCAAAACATGTCAATAAACTAGTAGAAAATACTCTTTTTATCTATCTTTTATCAATTTTACAATATGTAGTCGATCTTATATTTCGTACATACAATTTAACGCTATCAAATCTTACAGAAAATTACGCTTAAACTTTCAGTTTACGTATCAATATTGGAGCAAGATCAATAGACAACATTTATTTAAACAGTTCGAAATCCAGCTACCGGTTATATCCATCATCAGAGAATACCTCATGCCCCTACTTGACGTCATGAGCAAATATGAGGAGATATCCCTGCCTCAGACCGAGGCAGTATATAATCCGATGTGTGGATATGACCAGTGTACCCTTCAGTCAGAGACGAAACGCGTCGGGTCACTTTTTTTAATTTTATTCAATAAAAAGTAGTTGTAACTATCACTGGACAAGTGAATCTTTTGTCTCAACGCAAATATTGTGTTTCATCACGGAACTCTCAGAGAGTCGAATGACTTTTCCAACTTTATCTGAGGGCTTGGCCTGAGGGCCTCACTTGAAGCTCTCAGGGTCGTTTCCAGACTAGAGACAAACTTCTTTCGTGGAGTTCATCTCGCAGTCACCTCGCTCAGATCGTTAGGCAAGCTTGTCTCAGGACCTGTTCCACACTATCTCTCGGTCAAACGTGCCAGAGTCGCCCCAAACAAAATGACGGGCTGACGAAGTTTGGTGAGTCTCAGCAAGTAATTTGTCGCCACCTTCTGTTTGATTGACATTTAAAACCGAACGACGACAGACTCAATTCCTGCGGTTTAATTTCGGATTAGTGGTGAAGTCTCAGATCTCAGCTCTCATGTCTGAACCTACCTTAATGACGATGTCATCAATTCTTGAAGTTTATTTTAATATTTATTAGCATTTCATGAGTGCTACAGCTCCATCATCATTGATGTCTTTTCTGTGAACTGACAAAACTATTCAGAAATTATTCCGTCCGACTGAAACCGGCACATTATATAGGTCTATTACAACAGATGGAATTTATATATCTAATAAAAGGGAGCAATAGAAAAAATATTTCAACTTACTTCATCATCAAAACTTTTCAAATGCACTCCGGAAGATCAGCGATCGTTATCTTGTTCATTTTATGATCTCATTCTTCTCTCCATTAGCTCAAGCCTCTTGAACATGTCGGTATGATTCACCTGCATTGCTTCATGTAAGTCGTCTGAAATGGTAAGTACGACAAAATATTAATTAATAGCATTTAGTGAAGGTCGATATAATCTTCCTGATTTTTTTCATGATAGTTTTTTTGGTTCTGGTCCTCAAACCTTGGTCCAGAATGAGTTCTGCAAATTGCGTCTGAGAAGCTGAAAAGCATCATTCACCATCAAGATTGAATTTAGTAATTCACAATGGAATACTATTCACACTTAATTGATATAATCAGGGATGCAGAGACCACGATTGTTTAAAAGTGTTCCTTATATTAGGAGGAAATAGGGTATGTTTAGCTGAGATAGGTGAAATTCACAGCTAATAACTCCTTAAAATGGTTGTTTTAATACAAATATCTAGTTCAATGATAATAATTTCAAACCATGATATGTAACGTAAAGGAAATAGTGAAACCTACTCATTTTCCCCTCCGAAGCTCAAACTCTAATGAAAATAGTAACAAGATAAAAAATTAAAAATATGCCAGATAATGGCCATGGAAAACAGTCCGAGTCCAAAAGGTGAGACAATTGAATTGCCGTAACTCAGAATTTTAAAAAAAAGGAAGAATAACGACGATCTTCATAAACAAAGACACGAGAACGTTAATTGAACACACTTTCAACAAATTCCTTCCCCAATTTTTAAAAAAAATTGTTGCAACCCCAAAATCATTCAATAACAATAGTAAGTCCTCATTTATTAATTGGCACTCTGGCCATTTCCTCAACTTTAACAAGTTCGGTTGAAGCGATATCATTCAGTCCTAAAAAAATGACCACAACTATCAACTCTATCAGCTGATAGAAATACAAGAGTGCTTTCATGTGCTACAAGGGTGTCCACAATAAAACCGATTTCTGAAAAAATTCCATGTTTTCCTGTCCTTCCCCTCATCTTAAAAGGCTCTTAATCTTAAGTATTTCAAGCATTCCCGATTCCATCAACAGCGCAGTATTATAGAAAGTCAGTAACCATTTATCGATACCTATTCGCATGTCTACGAGATCCCTAGTATCAGCACGAGGCAAGCTTCCAAGCTTCCCAAGCTTCTTAGCTGCTTTCGATGTTGCCCTGCAAATCGATTTTTCTTGAAAATTTTGTTTAACAGCTAGTGGGGTTGAGTGTAGATTTTTAAACAAGGAAGGTTAAAGTTGTTGTTCGTTGAGTTAGAACGTTTTGTAGTAAGACGGTATATAGGTAAACGACGGTAGACACTGATACGGTATATAGGGTAGGGTAGGGCTGTCGGCCCACATTTTAACATTCTTCTGTAAATCCCCAGTAACTCAAGTTGCAAATTTTTTATCCGAAATGTTACCAGTCTTTGCACAATGACTGTAGAATTAGATGGACTTGTAGAATGGCAAAGATGTCGGCATTTCACATAAAGATCAGTGGTATGCTGGATCAAACGAAGATTTTTACCGTAATTTTCCCGAGAACAAGAAGTTGGCATCAAAACAGATTATAAAGCAAAACAAAATAATGCTGCAAAACATCAACCGGCAAACGAGTTCGAAACTAACTTTTCATTTTCTTCAAACTTTGCTCAAAATAACGTCGCTCAGAATTGTCCTTCACAAAATTCACTGAGAGTGTTTTCTAATATAGTCGTTTGATCTTCCGATCATTAATTTTGAAGATCCGCCGGCAAATCTAACCTCGCTGGAAATAAATTTGTTCGTATACATCGTACAGGAAAAACTCTGTCTCTCCTAAGAGAATACCAAGAAATTATGATCTTCATAATACCATCTATTTATGATCTTCAGCTTTTTGCTAAAAAGCAAC
This sequence comes from Prostheceraeus crozeri, assembly GCA_907163375.1. Classification (NCBI taxonomy): domain Eukaryota; kingdom Metazoa; phylum Platyhelminthes; order Polycladida; family Euryleptidae; genus Prostheceraeus; species Prostheceraeus crozeri. Next base: position 2,673 of record CAJQUW010006138.1, on the reverse strand, counting down.
TTTTATGGCTTTCAATTATGTTTAACATGAAATAAAATATCAGGCTATGATAACGTTTTAAGTGGTAGGCATACCTGAATATAGGCCTATTTATACTCCTGTGATTAGGTTTTTAACTTTATAATAGTAACTGTGATAATTCCTAGAGAATTCAGGAAAATATTGAATAGACTATAATTGAGGGCCCTAAAATCTAAGTACTATCTTTCTATACTTCATGATTGTAAGCTATACCTCATTTTTTCGTCAGGTTGGTAAAAAAACCTACCTCGATTTAAAAAAACAAAAAAACTCATGGGTTTATTTAAATAGTAGTTTTCCTTCGGTTTTTTTAAAATACAAGTACTTGGGTTTTTTAAATATTTTGAACATTGCTCTCATTTTCCCCCTGTAATACATTATCAATTCATCTCGCACATCCCAAACAAGACAACTATTACTACTAATCTACAAGCATTTTGATCGTATCGTATGATCAGTGTAATCGAAATCACATCGTAACTCGTTACAGGTATCATACAATCCGATACTCTTGTGTATTATTATGAGGACTAGTTTCATATCATGTAACTGTCGTTAGGTCACTAATGCCACTATTTATAATTAATTATACGTGGCGGCAATGGAATCGATAGCCGCTATGGCCTCGCAATGCACATGCATATGTAAGCTGATACGATTTTGCATATAACCTGATAGAGTGGTCTTTTACATTTTTACCTAAATTTACCATCATCTATTCATAATTTGAAAAATTCCGGTACCGAATTTAAATTTTCCTCTTGACTGTTGAACTGTGTGATTTCTGTGTGAACGTTAACTTGATTATAATATATATTTTAAAAAGGGCCTATGTTAGACTTTATGAAGTTGATAGTCCATGGTTTGAGAGGGCCCATGTATTATTATACTTGACCCCCCCCCTATCCTATTTGATTTTTTATGCAATTTTTTTGACGAATCTCAACAATGACCACATGAATTTTCAAAAAAAATCCGGAAATTCCGGACAAATCCGAGTGATGTCTCCTTCCCTTAGTCATTGAGGAATGTCAGGTCAAAAAATTCAGTCATATTGCTTATCGATATTTCGTCATTAAGTAACATTTAAATAACAACTGATTTAAAAAAAAACAAGAAAAAAGCTTTTAAATAACCAAAAAAAAACCCTGGTTTTTTTTAGATATGACCTATCCTGTTTTTCGTAGTAGGCATACACAAGGCCATATCCTCAGCATCAAATTTCAAAAATATAAACTTCAAGAATAACTTTGATAATTTAAGTAAACTGAAAGATAATAATGAGAATGAGTAAAAGAACGAAACGTACGAAGCAGCATTGATCCAAATTTTCTCCATGATAAGCGCAATATTAATCGAAGCCATTTACCATATAGAGAGAATGATGGCGTTCATATTAGATTGGCCATTTATATTGGAGATATGAGCATGAAAATAGTTCCAATGAAACGTACGAACACATGGAATTGCTCCACATGTGAGCCTACATGCTACTACGGTGACAAAATTTTAAAAATTAAAACAGGCTACATCCCAAATTACAATGTTTATTCTTATAATCAAATACTTGAGGCTTATCATTCAAAATGAAAATTTTATTTTCGGTGGCAGGAGTGTGATCAGGAATAACTGTCCATGATTTCTGTTAGGCATAGTAAGACATCTCACCCAGATGAGATCTGTATACCATTCCTAAGCTTCACATTCACTCTACCATTATAAATCTACGCAGTACTGTATTGGGTAGCCTCAGTTACACCTACTCATTTCACCAAACGAGATAAAAAACCGATAAATCCCTTTTTTCTGAAACGCTAAGTAAAGCCCTGTAGAGGCGTATTTGAAATCTACCACAAGTAAAGAATATATTGACCCAACTCTCTGAAGTAGCTTCATGAGAACACTAAAATTTTGCAAATGATAGTGTATACTTTTTTAGGTCAATTTTTTGCAAATTTTGCTTGTATTATTGCACAAAGATGACTGACCCAAATTCTTTTACACATTGAAATTCTCTGATAAATTGCCTACCAATACACTACCCTATTTGAATTGAAATCTCGAATAAATACCTTAAGTGGCGAGGAGTCTTGATTCTCTTCCCACAAACTTCGTTCATATGATTTTTTTTCGACAGATTACCTTTAGGACTATAACTTCGTAATACTATCCACCACGTATACGAATTTAACTATGCAGTTCCAAACGGATATTTTTACCTGTAAGTAATACTTGATGTTGGGAAAAACAAATTAGAAAGACCCTGAATTCACCCAAGCCCATTCGACACTTATACAAGTTACTGACTGTTTTTCCATGCCAAACTTAAAACTATCAAAATGAATTTTCTAATATTAGCTTATAAATTTCTTAAGTAGGCTAACATACACAGGACGTACATTTGAGGGCGTAAAAGGAATTTTGCAACATATATTTGACAATTTATTAAGGTCATAAGAAAAAAGTAGCCGTATTCGACCCAACCCCCACCCCACTAAAACAGTAAAATAACCCCATTGCAGATTGTTTTAATCGATTTGTTTCGACAAAGTTTGTTTTTCTTTAAGGAGTTTGCACTCGAAAAAAATCATTGCAAGTACATTTCTTCTATCAGAACAAGGCCTAACTCAAACTTGTTGGTACACCTTACTA
>CAJQUW010006137.1:0-17795 GCA_907163375.1 Prostheceraeus crozeri | reverse complement strand
TTTTAGAGTTATATTTTAGGGAAGGGATATTGTAGGAATTGTGTAGAAGAAGGATTAAGTGGTTTGTGAGGGAGAGTTAGGTTGGTGATTTGGGTGAGATTTGTTGTTTTGTGGATTAGGATTGGTGTTTGGAGTAGGTGATGAATGAGATGATGTTTTAGGGGGATAAGTTGGGTGGTGTTTTTTGTGGGGGTTTTAAGTGATTGATGTGGGGGGGTGGTGGGTGATTAAGAAGGGGATTTGATTTGGAGATTCAGGTGGAGTATGTTGTTTTGTTGGAATGGAGTTTAGGACTGAGTTGTGGGGGGGGGTGTGGTGTGTGATGTAATTTTTGTAAATTTCTAATGATGGTTTCTGATAGTTTACGGACTTCGAGCAGCACACCATATATGTCGTTGCTTCTGTGGAATATTTTGTGTTGACGGTGGATTTTACTAGTAAACGATACCTAAGACACTAGAGGCTGCTTGGGCGATTCCCAAGTGATAAAAGTCAATTTGAAATTTTAGCGCGACAAGTTGCACCAGAGGATCAAAAGCCTTAATTGAAAATTTTTCAAGCAGCTACTGAAAAAACCATACGGTTACTTATTCATTGACTTTACGCAAGAGTGTCCGGAAGAATTTAGATTTCGAAGTGATATTTTGAAAACTCCCATGATTATCTACAAACTATGAGTTCTTATTCTCGCATGTTTGTTATTCCTCAGGATGAATATGTACAATTGACTGCCATGCAGCAAGTAAAGCAACCTCTTGCAAATCAAATGTATAGGAAAGAAATAGATTATCAGCAAAATGTTCACATCAAAGATCCACATCGTGCTGTATTATTACAATCGGAAACTGTTGAGCAATTGAAAAACTTGAAGAATAAGATGCGTGACTCTGTATCGACTGCTACACCTTTAGCATCTCGCGCACATGCCATATCTCTTTCAACAGTATTGAGCCCAACACAATTTAAATGATAGAGGAGAAAAAATTACAGATGAAAATAAAGTGATTGATGCTTCACGTTATTAAGACTAGATTCAGTATGCGACACGAAGAAAGCGCCGTCAGGGCTATGTTCCACCTGGTTGGTCATACTTTCTTTCTTAAACTATTGAAAAAGCATAATGTGCCAAAATTTGCTTTAAATAATAGAGACATTGAAAGAACTTGATTCAACAGTGGCTACTACTCCTCCAATGCTTCAGGCGATGAAAATGCCAACAAATTGGTTTAAGACGTCACCTGCTACATCCCCTCCCACACTCACTAAGCAAACAAGAGGAAGAACTCGACGTAGATCTACATCGCCACTAAAACTGGTAAAGGGAAAACGTAAAACAGCTCCTCCTAGGAAATACATGTTCTCAGACTATTAATATGAAGCAGATGATGTGTTGCTTGCCATGTAATGAGCCCGCAGAGGTGAATGTCGTTGTCACTTGCACTTGCTGCGCCAGCTCTCATAATGAAACCCCTAAGCAATGTGAACACGATCGCAAACCCGCCAAAGCTCACAGCTGCAGTTGTTGTAAATGTAGAAAGGCAAGAAAACAAAACGATGAGAAGGAGGAAAAAGAGTCAGCCGTCATCGACTGAACGTTTGAAGTCAATCTATTATGATGTAAAACATCCGGCAGGATTTGCATCTATCAAGAAATTATCAAAAGCGAGTGGTCTTCCACAATCACATGTGAAACGATGGTTAAAGGGTCAGGCTACCTATACACTCCACAAACAAGCGAAAAAGAAGTACCGCACCCGCCATTATATTGTTCATGACATCGATGAACAGTGGCAAGCAGATTTGTGTGATGTTGCCTCCATTTCAAAACATAACTCGGGCAATAATTTTATTTTAACCGTCATTGATATTTTCTCGCGTTATGCGTGGGCTCAACCTTTTAAAAACTAAAGAAGGGAAAGGAGTAGCAAAGCATTCCAAACAATTTTTCGAGAAGGTCGCATTCCAAAAAGAATTCAGAGTGATCAAGGAAAAGAGTTTGAAAATCAGCATGTGACAAGATTATTTGAGAGGCATGACATTGAGTTGTTTAGTGTAAAGAGCGCTTATAAAGCTGCACTCGTTGAACGTTTTAATCGCACATTAAAAATCGCTTGTGGCGACATTTTACTGCCAACTTGACACAAAATTGGACAAAGGTTCTACAAGATACACTCCATGCCTACAATCACTCTATCCATCGTTCTATTGGACTCAGACCAGTAGATGTAAATGCTGACAATGTAGATAAAGTGCGCGAATCATTCAACGTAAACGCACTCATGTGAAAAGTGATGTGAAAATTGGCGATAAAGTTCGTATCTCAAAAGTGAAAAGTGTTTTTGCTAAAGGGTACCTTCCGAATTGGACAGAGGAGGTATTTACAGTATCAAGGATTAATCAAAAAGACTCTCCGACCACCTACAAGTTGAAAGATTACGATAATGAAGAAATTGAGGGTAGCTTTTACCGCGATGAGATTGAGGTAGTCACTGAAAGTGAAACATATTTGGTAGAGAAAATCATTCGATGTAAAAAACGGCAAGGTGAAGAATGGTGTCTTGTTAAATGGACTGGTTATCCTTCAAGTATGAACTCTTGGATGCGTCGTGCCGACATCTTTCATCTAAGTGATCGACAGTGATTCATGCAAAGTTGTAACTAACAATGTTTAGGGTTTGAGCTATGAATCCAACTGCCTCATTTTATTCACGACCTCCTATGTAAGTGGCGGAGGACAAATTTACATCGGTGCTCGCCGCCAACGTGGAGGTAGCATACTTGGTGCACTGAAATCTGTTGTAGCACCTCTCATATCCAATGTCGGTAGATCTTTAAAACGAAATGTTTTAAGTAATGCCGTTGGCTTTGCTGGTGATGTTGCTAGTGATCTTTCCAGAGGTAGAAGTTTTAAGAGCAGTTTGTTGAATCGTGGGAAGGAACGCGGTTTAAAAACATTGAAGCAGACCATTGCTGGTGTTACTCAAGGAAAGAAATCACCTAAACGAATGAATAAAGGAAGGAGGAGGAAACATCGCGGAGCTGGTAAGGTGCGATCTTCAGTCAAAAGGCATTCACGCAAACGTCGCAGAGGCTCTAATCATTCATCAGGCGCTAAACGACGACGCTGCTATAACTTCTAATCATGGAGTGTAAAACTTCCGGTTTTTGTTTGTTCGATCAACAAGCCATACAGACAGATATTCTTAGTTCAAGTATTGTAGATTATCATCCTCGAACAGCTGAGAATGCTGGGCCCATTGAATTTGTTATTCCTGGTGGTAGTGATGACTACATAGATTTGAGTTATGCGATGCTTGATTTGAGGTTTAGAATTCAGCAAGCAGATGGAACTGCTATTGACGATGCACATAAAGTTGGACTGAACAATTTACCATTGACTACATTACTTCGTGATGTTTCTCTAACGATTGGAGAGCAGCAGGTGGAAGGTGGTCAAAGCGATTATCCCTATAAATCATATTTCAATCATGTATCACAGTTTCATCCAGCAGCACAAAAAAGTCATATGGAAGCCATGGGATGGTACAGAGATGAAGCAGGAAAATTTGATGTTGAAACAAACAGTGGCTTTGTAAAGCGATCTGCTATGATTAAAGATAGTAGAGTATGTCAGCTATATGGTCCGCTGAATTTAGACTTCTTTAGACAGTCAAAGTTTTTACTGTGTAATACCAGCATGCGACTCAAGCTGACATTGAATAAGCCTGAATTTGCGCTGAATGCATTTGCTAAAGTTGACAATTTTAGAATTCATGTGGAAGATATTGCACTTTACATTCGTCGAGTAGTACCGAATCCAAGTGTCATTAGAGGCATGCTGAAGGCTTAACCGCCAAAATGCCATTTACCCCGTTCAGCATACAAAGCTTCTCACCTTTACAATTCCGAAAGATCAAAAGAGTTTCATGAAAGATGGCCTCTCTTTCATCGGAGCACCGAAGCTCCTCATGGTGGCAATGGTTGAAAATGATGCATTTAATGGTAATATAAAGAAGAATCCTTTCAATTTTAAACACAATCAGTTAAGTGAAATTGCTTTACGTGTAAATGGTGTGAGTCATCCTGGTCCACCCTACAAACCAGATTTTGCTTCGGATCAATTTATGCGCAGTTATGTTGATTTTATGGATGTTTTTGGCTTTTACAATACGGATGACACCAACGGACTGACTATGAAAGAGTTTAAGAGTGGATATACTATTTATGCATTTGATTTGACTGCTGACAGCGATATTAGTGCACCCTATCGTCAAGCGAACGTGCCTCATAATATTCGTTTGGATTTGACGTTCAAAAGAACACTACCTGAGACGATCAATGTATTAATTTATGCAGTCTTCGATTCAAATATTGAAATTACAAAGTATCGTGACGTGATTCTTCAGTATAATCGTTAATGAGTTGGTTGACTGCTGACGATATTAAGACTAAAGTGCAGCGTAATGCAGACGAAGCGACGTTGAAAGCTTTCGATAATGTCTATTCACTCGATACCTTACCACCTGCAGTAAATCACTATCCCATCTTTATTGTGCTAAACACTCATTCACAGAATTTAGGCGGTGAGCATTGGAAAGCGATCTTTATTGGAGAAGACCGACGTGGTGAACTATTTGACTCTCTTGCTCAACCTCCAAATATACCAACACAGCAGTGGTTGAGAAAACATACGCGTCAATATCAGCGAAATGAACGCATACTACAACATCCACTTTCATCAACGTGTGGTGCTTTTGTACTGTACTTCATCTTTAAAACGTTTACATGTATCTCGATTTGCATCTGTTATTCAAAACTTTTCATGTAATCCATCCTCTAATGAAAAAAATGATTTGTAAGTTCTATCATGATTTGAAATAAAAACATCATGTTGGAAAAATTGTTTTTTATTTTACAATCCGCTGGGTACGTACATACTCAATGAGATAGTCTAGGATCATATTTGCTTGTACATGAGATTTTAGTCCAGTAATGATCACTTTACTATTATGAAAGATTGCCACATGCACAGGCAACCAACAACTAATGAGAGCTGCAGGAAAAAGTTCGGGTTCATAACACAAACTGTAACTGCTGGTACGAATCTTCAAAAATGATAGACTGTCACTCAATTGAGTAGAGATCACCATATTGTCCACAGTCAGATTCGACATCACACACCTCTCCCTCTTCCATATCCGACGTAGTAGTCTTTGTAGCTCTAAGCGCATTGACTGCGCCGATGAATGAGAAAGGGCGCCGAGAATCTGTACAGTCCCATTTGGGAAGAGTTGAAGATTCGTGAATTGTTCATATTCACCACTAACATTTGAGGACGGCCCGGTAATACTTGCTGTTTGGAAGCTGTTGGTGTAATGTTGTGAGATCGATTTTGGTGTAGAGTCTGAAGCGACGGAGAATGTTGACGATGGTGTAGCGATGGCGCTTCATGATGAAAGAATGAGTAAATTGAGCGATGTACCTTCCTTTTTATACTTTTCCCAACTACCTTGATGAAATGTGAAGTTAGTATGAAGTTGGGAATGATAGAGTTGAATTCGCCGATTGTTGACGCGCAGCCAGATGCGATTTCCAATACGTGAATGTCTTTTCATATAGAAGTATTTCAAGTCCTTCATGATATGATGTAGAGATTGAAAATGACGATAAGATAAAGCAAACTCTCTTCTCACATTTCCAGTTGAATCTTTGAAATAGACGTTTCGATCATGATCCGTTTCAATACGTTGTAGGGAATCTAATTTCCAACTCATGATGCGTGGTAGTCATGTCTGATTAAGATTTGCATAGTAGGGCGATGAACTCACGACGAATAAATGTCATGATGGAGCGATGTATGTATCTTCTATACTTCTCCCAATTGTATTTGCGAAATGAGAAACAGTTTGCGGAATGAGAATGGTAGATTTGAATTTCATTTCTGTAATGTTGAAGCCAAACTTGATCACCCAAGGAGATGAATCTTAATGTTTCAAAATATTCCAAATCCCTCATGATATCATTGAGGTTGACAAATTGTCGCCATGTTAATGTAATTCCTCTTGATGTATGACCATGAGAATTTTTGAAATGTACGTTTCCATCACGATCAACTCTGATATATTGTAGAGAGTCCAAAATCCAAGTCTTCATGATGTTATGCAAAGTTGCAGATTAGCAATATAAAAATGTCGTTTTATCATATTTTGCTTAGCAATGCGGCTACAAAGAGATTTACTAGCAATCGAGCCGCACTCTTTTCTACTCCCATTGATCATGCACAACAGCTAAATGGAAATTGGGAAGTGGGTGTCACTCAACTTGTTTATAGCAACTGTGTCTATACTTTTGATCATGAGGTGATGACTATTAATATGAGGCGTACAGCTGCTTATCAATGTGAAAAGGGTGCCGAGTATACATTCCACAGTGGCCAAAGAAAGATCTCTTATCATGTAAAAAGTTTATATATGATTTCTTGAATAAAGCGTGTAAACATATTGTCCAATTTACTCCGCACAATGATGATTATAATTATGTACATCATGTAGTTGAGAAAGATTGGATTGTTGGTTTAAGTCCAAGTTTAAGAAATGATTTAGGCTACCTCGCTAGCGCCTTAACAAGCTATGATAATTTTAACGTTAATTACCACATAAGTGGTCATAAACAGTTAATATATCGAGAGGAAGCTTATTATGTAGATCTTATTCCAAGAAATGAGAAGACGTTGGTGAAGAAGATTGTGATTAAGCCAAGAAAGACAAACATGACTCCTGAAACATTATTGAAGAAATTTAATTATCTCCTTCGAGTTGATGGTAAACAAGTGGCAACATTGACTTATATCAAATCATCTAATCATATTGCAATAAGCAAATTAAATGATGATGATCTAGTATTAGTTTGTTCAAAGATTTTCATCAGTTCTTACGACATCGTTCTGCAGCTGTTCATGGAAAATCTGATATGCAACATTTACCATGTGAAAGGTCAAATCAATTTGATACAGAATGGGCCGTATCTTTATACAGAAAGTGTGTAGAGCCTTTTGGTGGTTCTTACATGAAACAAGAGTGTTGATGCCTCGCATTATTACTTCGGTTAAATTGGTTGTAGATTATTTAAATGAAGTGATTAATGAGCAACATATTTCATTTTCTGAAAAAGAAGGTACTTTGTCTCTCACTATAATGGAAAAGGTATTGAACTAATTATGGATAAAACTCTAATGGACATTTTGGGTTTGATCAAAATATCTTTAAAAGTGGTACTGTAACCAAAGCTAGCGCAGACATGTCGCTATCGCGTCGTATTAAACTATTTTCAGATATATTCCAATATTGGTGAAGATGTACGTGTGGGAGATGTTGAAGCTCCATTGCTAGCAATGATACCATACCAGCCAAAAAGCTGCAGTATTTTATCTGAGCATACTTTCAAGAAAGTGCATTATACAAAGCTGAAATCAAACTACATCCCACAAATTGATATTGCCATTTATGACGATGCTGGTGCGTTGATTCCTTTTCATAAAGATGCTGTGACAAGTATCACACTCCATTTCCGAATGAAGAGTTAATGCAAACGTATGCTAATATATTTTTCCAATGTGAATAATATGGAAAGTGAAAATAAGGACTCGTTTCTAATCTACTTGCCCAGTAATGCTTCTATGAATAAATTTCCCAAAAATAAACCATCAGACTATCGAGTAGAATTAAATCGGCCACTGCATTTAGAAGGTGAATGGGAGGTTGGCGTTTCTAGTATTTGCTATGATAGCAATATTCAGAATGTGAATGATTTGGAAGAAATGATATTGACTCCTCGCACCCATGATGGAATAACGATGAATAATGCATTTCAGTTCCCATACAATTTAACATCAGATGGAAAGTGGAACTATGAATGGATTCAGATAAAATCAGATTCTTATGAGCCATTTGGGAATGAGAAAATTATTAAGGCATTCAACAGTGGTAATACTTCCATCATGAAGAATAAAAATCAGAAAGCTTATGAGTTTACTATCTATCATTGGAGTGGGAGACAGTTCCTCCGCTTTCATTCTTTTACTAAAGGTCTTACGCTGAGGTTGGATAGTGAATTCTATCCACATCTTGGTTTTGGTCATGGACTACATCTAACGTCAATTGCTACTGCAAATGTTAAAAAAGTTTATTCAAATCGAATCAACAAATTTCATTATAGATTTAAAATATTTGATGAAGATGTTGTAGAATGCGAAGAACGCATCATTTTGAAAAAGCGTGGTGTTCAACCTTTATCACTTATTGAGTTAGTAAAACGATGGAATGAGACTGTGGGTAAGAAGTATGGAGAGAAAATTATGGCGGACAAAAATAAGTTGGTTATTCAGAAATATAATGACAAACTTACAGTTTATTTCTCTCCAACCTTGCGTCATTTTGTAAGACATTATACACCTATTATTGGAAGCGGTGTGGTGTATGCTTCTCATGAATATCACACTAAAGCTGATTCAGTTAATGATGAATGGTGGGTGGACATCTATGGCGATCGCATCAAGAAAATTTACCAGTCTTATGAAGAATCTAAAGTTGCTATCAATATAATGCCGCGTCTATATCATACAGTTGAAAGCTTCATTCATGTAGTAAATCCTTATATACAACAGAAGTTGAAGCATGTGATGAAAAGTAAATATGATGTAAAGACACACCACATTTCGTTTTCAATTGAAAATCAACGCGTTGTTCTGAAACTGGGTGATGACATTCAATGTCAATTGAGTAAAAATTTGAAAAAACTCTTTGGTTTTTCAATGCTACAAACTGTGTTTGCTGCTGCGCATACGATTGGTATAGAAACACCAATGACACTTGATAAACATGAACAGCACCTTTACATTCAAAGTGATTTGATTCTACCTATTTCTGTTGGTGAGAAAAAAGAATACATTTTACGTGATTTCATTCATGATAAAGACGCTTCATATGGAATAGTCGAGAAGATGTTTGAATCTATTTTCTATCATCCCGTCGTCAAACAAACTATACCCTCTATTGCTATCAAAATTACCAATGGTTTACAAGAGTGCATCCATGTGAAAGATACTAAATCCCTCATAACGTTAGTGTTTCGGAAAACAAAGTGAAGTCTTTATACAACATTTATTGAAATATGTACATGAATGTGAAGCAATAGACTTTATACAACATCCACTGAAAATATATACATGAGCGCACTTCAATAAACATTGTTATATACAAAAAGTCTTTTTACTTCGTGAAGGGTGGAAATATACAGGATAGGAAAAATGTCTTTCAGTGGAAAAGTCATCACATGGGGAATGTACAGATGTGGACACATATTCACAAGGAAAAAACAATCTCATGCGATACATAAAACAACAATGTTTATCTACAGAAATCAACATCAAAATACTAAGTTAAGGATGATTATGCTAAGACGTCTCCTGAATGTGTTAGTGTGAGTTTAATCCTTTTGGTGGTGGTATGTTTGTGTCAGGATGTCCATGTGGAAGAGATATGTTGTGTTCTAGCCAGCACCTCTTATCCTCCCATGCTGAAAGCGCCCGTTTCCTAAAAGTATGAGTTTTGATCTCATGCGACTTAGATTTTAAGATTGTCATATTGACAAACGTTATATTTTTATTTCTATAGGCTTTCCTGAAATTCTTATGTTTCATATTTTGCACAATGGATTTTGATATGCCTTTAGCGCGCTTAATGCTATCGTCGCTATCCTTTAATTTCATACTGTACATTTTTGGACGGAGGAGAATCATTTCAGCTATCTCCTTCCCTGCTGTCTCATCCTTAAAGCAGCCAAGTTTTGCCTTATTTTTGATGGAGTAGAGTGATGATCAGCAGGATAATTTGATGTATCAAAATATCTTTCTAAAGATTTTCCTACTTCATTGAAATTTAAATCTTTTTGAGTGGTAATACCTAAGAAGAAACTATCTGTATCACCACCCAACAAACGAACCTCTTTTACGAGAGGACATGGTTTTAGTATTTTATAAAAGAGTTGGTACATTTCAAGCTTAGAGTAATCTAGTACAGCTTGACCAATATAGATGGGTTTGCACAACTCAACTTCAGATTTTATCATTTTAACACCTATAAGGTCCTCATCGATAATGTCTCTATCGATGAATAGAGGTGATGAGACCAATTTGTGATACTTTTGATCATCATTAACTAGTTTGTAGTTTACGCGCTTTCTAACATCCTCCATCGTCTTACCAAATAGACTGTTGTTCTTATATTTATAAAAATCTTTTTCAAAATTATTTTGGGCTAGTGCACGTTTCTGGCTGTTGCTATCAATATATGGTTTGAGGAAGGCTTTCTGTCTAAATTTAATAATGCGGTGAACTCTTTTTAAAATCATACCCATTTCTAAATAAAATTTTAAGATGCTAAAGTGGACTAGATAGTTTTCTTTATCATACTGGTGAGTAAAAGTTTGCGGCAAGGCTTATAGTCGGGTGACCGCATGATTCTAAATCTTTATGAAATTGTTTCATAAAGTCGGAAAACATATCTTTGGTCACTTCACCTGATTCGGGTGCGAGTGGAAAATCCACGGTTTTATGTTTAATATTATTTGGATAGATTAGATCTATCTCAAAATAATATCCCCAATCACCTTCATCTGGAATTGCTAGTATGTTGGAAGGGTTGGAGAAATGTTGAATTTCACTATCATCTAACCAGCTAAACTCAGAGTGAGGTAGCGGTTTGGATAATGAACTACCATACAAATTATTTTGGTCATAATACTTCAGATGAGTCTGGTCATTGCCTACTATTTTTGATTTTAACCTATGTTTATTTACAAATGTGAGACCACCGCGAATTCCTCGCTCAAATAAATTATACATCTCTGGATCTTGTAAGAGATGAATGGTCTCACCAGTCATTTTAAAAGCAGACTTAAATGACATGGCTGGCAGACTGACAAAGTGGACGGGATCTAACTTATCTTCTTCTAATGCCACTCGTCGAAACTCCTGAAATACATCAGCCAGCAAAAATACATCTAACTTAAGGTAGGCAATCATATATTCACCAAATGTATGGCAGTCAAATTTTATCCATGCATCTTGTGCATGATCATAATCTTCGGTCTTACATTCTGCACCGGTCAAATCATTTTTAAATTTATCTATGGGCGGAAGAGAAGTCTCGCCGAGTTTACTAATTGCATCAAAATATGCATATGGAAAGACTCCTTTCCGTGTGATGACTTCATCGGTTAGATTTGGATATTGTTTCTTAAGATTTTGTGTTAGTGGAAGAGACTTTAGATTTTGCACGAGAGAGGCCAGTGATGCAGTCATAAATTTGTAGGAATCTAAAAATTTTATATCAAAATAGACCGTCTTATTTTCTTTAGTTTTATCGACAGGCACTTTTGCTGTCATGGCCATAAACTTCTCTCTCGTTTGTGCTATTACATCAAGCTTCCACTCTTTCATTTGACCTAAACCTCCTTTTATTATCATATGGCTGTCGTAGCCCTTGAAATTATGGAAAATGACGGTAATGTACGCCGCTTCATCCTCATCGAAAAATTACATTTTGAACAGAGTGCGTTTCTAAATTTACCAGTGATGTGATCATGGTCGCGCACTTTCTTAATCTTATCATCGTCAAATGTTTTCCTACATTTGGGGCAAACGTTGCAACTATCAAATTTTGCTTGATCATCTGCTGTCATATGCAATGATCTGCGATAGAGTTCACCATCATACTTTTGTTGAAATTTTACAGCCTGTTCGAGGAATTGTAGGAATTGGTAAATACAATCCTCACCTTGCCAGACGCGCATTTTATTTTGCCTACTCCTAAAGTGATCATGCCATACTTCATAGCAGGAAATGGCTGCTGGTCGATGGATGTTATCATCGATATAGCATTCGATGTCAGCATAGATGACACGAAGAGGACTTAGTTCATCACCATTCTCTCTATATGAAAACTCCTTATCTTTGGGCATGCGTTCCATTTGCAGTTTACCTCGCTTACACCACTCATAATGAGTTTCAAATTTAGTTTTCCTCCTAAAGTGGCGAATACATCTGTCGCAGTAATATAACTCTCTACTCGAGTTTTCTAAGTGGTGGTATAAGCGAGAGATTTTGGGAATACCGCAGTAGTGCCATTCCTCACTATCATCCTGTTTTACTAATAACAGGTTTACTGTACGTTCATAACAACTCGAACGCGAGTTGTAGCGCACACCCTTCAATCCCTTTTCCCAAACATGGAGAACTATTTTAATGTTGTTCAATTTTTAAATTTTTTCTATATCTTTAATTTTCATATCGTCACTATTACAGTCATCGAAGTTTAATTCATTCTCCCACTGCCTATAGCTATATGTGCGATTTCGATTCGCATTGATGTCATTATAGTGGAGAATGGAGAGGACAGCATATTTAAAACATTGCGATTCGCAATCGACATTGATGACTGCTGTTTTGTTTTTTAAATTTTTTGGAAGTTTAAAGAGCCTCGACCACTATGATTTCCTAATAGACTGATTTTAAATAAGGCGGACTCAATGCCGTCAAAAATGAGACCGCTATCGCGCTCGTTAAATTTATCAATATTTAATTTTAATCCTTGGATGTGAAAATTTATCCAAGACTCATAGTCTACAACCTCGGTTGCAGAGAGGAGGTATGTGAAACTCTAACCTCTCTATTATTTGTCCAGTATGGTGGTCGATTTTTACATATTTTATTTTAAGATAGATGAGCGCCTTCATCCTAAAATTGTCTAAATTGTTGAAGAGCGCTTCTATCAATGATGAATTTTGATGAAACCATTCCTCAAAGTTAGCAATGGTTTCTGAGGAGTCCATCTGGTAGTTCCTCACTAAATTATTTATGGACAACACCTCAGTGAGTCGGATAGAGGAGGTACCGTTGGTGTAGGTATCGTTCGTGTAGTGTATGTTGAAGTCTGTGCGAAGATAGTTCAAAACGTGTCTCGAAAGACTGAATGCACAAGTCGCAAGAAAAGAGACATCGTTAACAGAATCATCCCTACTTCGGAGATTGATGCGGCTTAGGTCGACAAACACCTCGCTTGATGTGTCGGGTGAGATCCCATTTCCTCGTGAAGATGTGCCCACAGTCAGCACATTCCCACTCGTTGCCATATCGCGACAAGTTCTGAGCTGGAACTCGCATCACCTGAAAGAAAATCATTCTTTATCTCTGTTCAAGCCTCAGTGTAGTGTTACAACCTACCTTGACTCAATAACTCTAAACTTTCCTCGAGAAGAGAGGGCGTTGGTGTGAAGTTGATGCTGAAATTGAGGAAGATGCTATTAGTCACACGTTTGAGGGAGATGAGAGAGGAAATCTTTAACTTACCATTTTAATGAAATATGATCAACAAATAATAGTCAAAGAGAGAGATCGTGCGTTCGTCACTTGTATGATTCACAGATTAAAATGAAATGATACAGAATGTCACTTTGCTTATATACTTTCATTCTCTTCATTCATTGGATGTTCATTCTGATTGGCTGCCTGTGTATACTTAAGAATTAGAAAAATGTTAAAGTTATCATTATTCAAAGTCAGCATTTCAAAGACAACATGACAAGTCCTCCAACAACACCAAATACCGCATTGGAGTTCTCCTCTCCATGCACATCAGCAAAGGTGCTCGTTACAACAAATGCACCAAGAAAGGCGTAGGTGGAGAAGTGTGTACCGACTGCTACAATATACGAAAGTTATCATTACCAGACGCCCCCCCCCGACGAGGAAGAGGAGAGTGTTATGTGAGAAGGATGTGTAGTAGTGGTCCGACTTAACAGGCGTGAGGTGGAAAGTATCTCCAGTACGATACTGACGATGTGATGGAGATCACCAGCACGAAATTCCTCCCGCGCACCAATTGGGGGATGGAGTGGTACACCCCTAACTCCCAGCCACGAACTATGGCAGAGTGGGAGTATATTGATAAACGGTGAGGCTCGCAGTGGAAGAACGATTAAAGCAACTGAACTGTTTTTGTTAAACTATGTGAAGCCAGACTCTGGGACGATATTGACGATGAAGACCTTTTGAAATACATGCCATAATAAATGTTTATTTCGTTATTATCTTTGCTTTCATACTGACTTACTTGAATGGGGCTTCAGTGGCTGATTTAAACCATGTATACTTTTTCATTTGGAAATAGTAGCACCGCTATAGTCTACTTGTAAATCTTATAAACATTTCATATGGGCGATGAAATAGGTAGTTGAAATAGTGTTAAATAAAATTAAGATAGGTTACACTTCTGATACAGGGATAGCAATCGACTGCGATCCATGTGTAAAGAGCTTGTTAGACTACGGAAGAGAGAAGTGTGTTATGTTGCGTGTGGCGCGTGAGTGTCCTCCCATTTCATTCCATTCATCAATTCGTCTCATTGATAGAGACAGGTAGAACTCATGGTTCTCATAAACGTATGCAATGGAAAGTTTTAGGCAACCTTCGACAGTTGGCTAAATGTCGCCCTGGCGCGAATGCATACTACGTTGAGACAGAGGCAATCACTTGCAAACATGACGCAGAGAGGTTTAACAAGATTGACCATTGCCGAATGTCCCTTGCGGTATACATAGCTACCGGTTTCACCGCCGCCCTTTACAGGAACGCCCGTCGAAAGGAAGTATTACACCGAACTTCATTTGCAACGTTCAAGTTGACTGATAGCAGATTCAACTTAATGATAGTATTCGCCAGTCCGAAGACTGCCCAGGGCAAACCGCGAGGTGGTTCTATCATGTCTTGCCCCATGGTGGCCCTTAAGAGAGCCGATGGTTCGTTCTCGGGTTGTGTGGTAGGGACTCAGGCTTGCTGTTTCGGACTGCTGGCTCCATCCGCAACGGGGCGGGTGGATCGCTTCTCTTGGATGTCTGTAAAGAAAGAAGTAGTGAGTTATCATCTTACATATCAATTTTAGTCATTTTTACTTACAGATCTTCTCGGACGCTTCCTCATAAAGGAAATTCGAGATCGGATCACGATTGATCGAAGGGTGAAGTGTATGACACTCCACCCCTTTCTTCACCCGAGAGTAGCATTTCTCCCTCTTCCACGCTCGTACATGAGAGGATGTTTCTGCTACTCTCCCTTTCTAATAGGGATGTGCAGACGACTGGAACGCACCCTTCGATCGCGATCCACCAGCTGCGCCGAACGGTGCAGCTCGTGGTTCGTTCCTCTTCGACAACCTTAGCCATCTGCACACGGATCTCTCCACCTTCCTCCTTCAACCTTCGTATCTCCTTTCTCCCTACTTTCCCTCTCTGCTAGGCAAAGCCTCTTCTCTGGGCTTTCCCCTTCGAGAGTCTTGAGCCTCTCCTGCTCCAACTCGCCATCCCGCTCGCTTTAATCTCTCTTCACCTTCTTCATCTCTCGGGCCACGTTCTTTAGGTCGCTCATCTACTTTGCCTTGTTTGAGAAGGGCCTCCTCCTTCAATTCTCCGCCTCTTTCTTAAATCTATCCCGTTTCGGCGATCACCGGCGGGCTCGATTGACAAAATTGCGAATTGCAGTTTGTGTTGCAATTCCACATGCAGTTACGGGCGTAGGGGCTCTCGCGATCGAGGGTCGACGTCCTTGATAAGTTGCGACTGTAGCTAGAGTCGTTATCGTCTCGCCGCCTTGTGCTCTCTTCGCTGGGAGCGACTCCTCTGGCCCCCCCCCCCCCCTGCACCAGCACCCGTTTTTGCTGCCCTATCGTCCTGCCTCACTATCGCTGCTGGTTCAGCCGAACTCTCGCTACCTATGTGAGGATACAGCGGCCAATCGCTCCTCCCCCACTTCAATGGCGGGATTTTGTAGCTCAGTGGGCCTCATGTGTGAAGAGTGAACTCCGTTCTTGCTGGTTTGGCAGATTGTTGCTCCAAATCAACGGATAGGGTGAACTCCGTTATTGCTTGGTTGGCAGATTGTTGGCTCCTAAGAACGGGAAGATCAGTGGCGAAGAGGTGAAACTCCCGTTCTTCTTTCGTCTACTTCGCCTCTGTTTGACACTCGCTGTTGTTGTGTGAGTGCCAATCCTCCAGCCTGCTCACACTGAAGCCGAGCTCTATGACTTTGTGGACTCTCCGCAATCAGTAGCTGAGCGACCCCTATCTGTTTCTTGTTAGTACAAGCGTTTGCTTTTTGAAGGCGTTCATCGTAGGTGTCAGCTCGGGAATACTTTCCGGGGCATTGACACAGTTTGAAAATGGTCGTGACATTATTATTTAATTTCGGCATTTCTGAAAGCGAAAAAAGGAAAAAAACGGAGAAAACAATGCATTTTTTTTTTACACTTAGAGAGGAATGATAGATTTGAGTGTAGGTGAGTGGCAATCTGATCACGTCGACAGCCCGAAGGCCTTGTACTGATCACTAGGGAAGTGAGTGGAGTGATCTTCCCCGATACCCGCTATTTTACAGCTGAAAGACATCATTGTCACTTGCCCGAACCGAAGTTGGGTTAAACAGCAAACGCCGAGAAGTCAAAAGGTATCGTGAACGTTGCTGGGATCTAAACCCTCAAAGCTTGCCTTAGACTTAGTTTATATTTGAAACTATGTTATCAGATGTTGAAACTTTAGCATACTTGATAACCTTGAGGAAACTCCCAGGATATTGCTTTGATCAGCTTGGATAGCAAGCCGTTTTTAGAGTGCTTGATTCACCAGCGTTTTTTGCTATATGGAGATGTTTTAGAAGGCCCCCACCCACCCCACATCCCAGACAAGGATAGCTAAGACTCTCTCAACCTGACTTGGCGCGTTCAAAGTTGCTTTCGTTTTTTTTTTTTAGAGCTAGTGTGTCAAATGCCCAACATGAGTTTGCCCCACAACTCCAGCAGCGGGTTTACGGTCTCAACTCAAATATGACACATTCCCTTGCCACATTATCACTACGGCATCGTCTCCTCCCGCCCTACCCCCGCCCGTCCCGAACGAGTGAAGGAAACACCCTTTTGTCAGTGGATGGAATGGAATATTACAGCAAAAACTCTCGTGTCCTTGCTCGCTTTCAGTGAAGAAAAAAGCCGCTTATAGCTTTTTTCGCTTATTATACGCATGAGAAGAAGAAAAAAAAAAAGACTGGCTCAGCCAAGTCAATCTATTAAAATTGCTTTCCATTTTGACTTCAGCGGAGCAGGGGTCGAATCGAAAGAACCGAGACGGAAACGAAAGAAAAACGAATAACGAACGAAGATAAAGTAAAAAAAACGAAAAAAAAACCCCAGGGGAGAGGGAAAACTCCCCAACCAAAAAAAAATAGTTTGAATTTAAAAATTTTTTTTTAAACTTTTTAGCAAGAGAGTAGAACCTTATGATAATTTTATAAGTAAGTAGTTTATCACTCTTTAGGGTAGGTCACAAAATTTTAAATAGCGACCGAAAAAATACCTTTTTTGAATCAAGTTCAAATGGACTTTTTTTTGTAGAAGCAAAGAAAAAAAGTTTTTTTTACAAGCTTTTTATTTAAAGTTTTGGTATTGGAAGTCTTTTATGGGCCTGGAGACGAAGGGAAGGCCATACGAAGCGCAAGGCATATCTCCCCTGGCGAAACCTCTAAGTCTGACGCCTTTGCTGATATCACAGCACATTGAAATTTTTTAAGTCGGTTTCTTAAGTAACTCGGGATTTGGAATTGTCCGAAGCTATCATCGGGAGGTAGAAGCGACCTACCTCGACAATCGTTCTCCTCCTAAAATGAAAAGTCTCGTCGGTTCCCAGCATATATAGTG